>CAXKVY010018570.1:600000-1073833 GCA_964058915.1 Tetropium fuscum | reverse complement strand
GACCTTGAACGCTTCTTCATAAGTAGATAACTCCTACACGATAGAAAAGACGTTCAAGAGAAAACGGTCTAAGTTTTACTGCAATTAGAATGCAGCAGAGCTTTCAAAAAGTGCCCAAATAATATACACGTCAATTCGAACGCGTTTTGTACGCAAAGTAGCAATCCGCGGGCTACTTAAGGCACTTTGCGATGTCTATCCATGTTCTATACCATGCCAATGTAACTATCATATATTAGCGTTCTCACACAGCACCTAGAGTTGTGACCTTGAACGCTCCTTCATAAGTAGATAACTCCTACATGTTAGAAAAGACGTTCAAGAGAAAACGGTCTAAGTTTTACTGCAAATAGTATGCAGCAGAGCTTTCAAAAAGTGCACAAATAATATACACGTTAATTCGAACGCGTTTTGGATGCAAAGTAGCAATCCGCGGGCTATATAAGGCACTTCACGCTGTCTATCCAAGTTCTATACCATGCCAATGTAACTATCACATCTTAGCGTTCGTATAGAGCTCATAGAGTTGTGACCTTGAACGCTCCTTCATAAGTAGATATCTCCTACACGATATAAAAGACGTACAATAGAAAACGGACTAAGTTTTACTGCAATTAATATGCAGCAGAGCTTTCAAAAAGTGCCCAAATAATATACACGTCAATTCGAACGCGTTTTGAACGCAAAGTAGCAATCCGCGGGCTATATAAGGCACTTCGCGATATCTATCCATGTTCTATACAATGCCAATGTAACTATCATATCTTAGCGTTCGCATAGAACACCTAGAGTTGTGACCTTGAATGCTCCTTCATAAGTAGATAACTTCTACACATTAGAGAAGACGTACAAGTGAAAATGGATTTAGTTTTACTGCAATTAGCATGCAGCAGAGCTGCCAAATAATGCCAAGATAATATACGCGTTAATTCGAATGCGTTTTGTAAACAAAGCAGCAATCCGTGGGCTATTAAGGACACTTCGCGATGCCTATCCATTTTCTATACCATGCCATTGTAACTACCATACCTTAGCGTTTGCATACAGCACCTAGAGTTGTGACCTTGAACGCTCCTTCATAAGTAGATAACTCCTTCACGATAGAAAAGACCTTCAAGGGAAAACGGTCTAAGTTTTACTGCAATTAGTATGCAACAGAGCTTTCAGAAAATGCCTAAATAATATACACGTTAATTCGAACGCGTTTTGTATGCAAAGTAGCAATCCGCGGGCAATATGAGGCACTTCGCGATGCCTATCCATTTTCTATACCATGCCATTGTAACTACCATACCTTAGCGTTTGCATACAGCACCTAGAGTTGTGACCTTGAACGCTCCTTCATAAATAGATAACTCCTACACGATAGAAAAGACGTTCAAGAGAAAACGGTCTAAGTTTTACTGCAATTAGCATGCAGCAGAGCTGCCTAATAATGCCCAGATGATATACACGAAAATTCGAATGCGTTTTGTAAACAAAGCAGCAATCCGTGGTCTATTGAGGACACTTCGAGATCCCTATCCATGTGCTGTACCATGTCAATGTTACTATCATATCTTAGGGTTCGCATAGAGCACAAAGAGCTGTGACCTTGAACGCTCCTTCATTCGTAGATTACTGCTATAGGATAGAAAAGACATACAAGTGAAAATGGACTAAGTTTTACTGCAATTAGCATGCAGTAGAGCTGCAAAATAGCGCCCAGGCGATATACACGTTAATTCGAACGCGTTTTGTACGCAAAGTAGCAATCCGCGGGCAATATGAGGCACTTCGCGATGCCTATCCATTTTCTATACCATGCCAATGTATCTATCATATTTTAGCGTTTGCATACAGCACCTAGAGTTGTGACCTTGAACGCTCCTTCAAAAATAGATAACTCCTACACGATAGAAAAGACGTTCAAGAGAAAACGGTCTAAGTTTTACTGCAATTAGCATGCAGCAGAGCTGCCTAATAATGCCCAGATGATATACACGAAAATTCGAATGCGTTTTGTAAACAAAGCAGCAATCCGTGGGCTATTAAAGACACTTCGCGATGCCTTTCCATGTTCTACACCATGTCAATGTTACTATCATTCCTTAGGGTTCGCATAGAGCACAAAGAGCTGTGACCTTGAACGCTCCTTCATAAGTAGATAACTCCTACACGATAGAAAAGACGTTCAAGAGAAAACGGTCTAAGTTTTACTGCAATTAGTATGCAGCAGAGCTTTCAAAAATTGCCCAAATAATATACACGTTAATTCGAACGCGTTTTGTACGCAAAGTAGCAATCCGCGGGCTATATAAGGCACTTCACGATGTCTATCCATGTTCTATACCATGCCAATGTAACTATCACATCTTAGCGTTCGTATAGAGCTCATAGAGTTGTGACCTTGAACGCTCCTTCATAAGTAGATATCTCCTACACGATATAAAAGACGTACAATAGAAAACGGACTAACTTTAATTGCAATTAGTATGCAGCAGAGCTTTCAAAAGTGCCCAAATAATATACACGTCAATTCGAACGCGTTTTGTACGCAAAGTAGCAATCCGCGGGCTATATAAGGCACTTTGCGATGTCTATCCATGTTCTATACCATGCCAATGTAACTATCATATCTTAGCGTTCGCATAGAGCACCTAGAGTTGTGACCTTGAACGCTCCTTCATAAGTAGATATCTCCTACACGATATAAAAGACGTACAATAGAAAACGGACTAAGTTTTACTGCAATTTGTATGCAGCAGAGCTTTCAGAAACTGCCCAAATAATTAATATACACGTTAATTCGAACGCGTTTTGTACGCAATGTAGCAATCCGCGGGCAATATAAGGCACTTCGCGATGTCTATCCATGATCTATACCATGCCAATGTAACTATCATATCTTAGCGTTCGCATAGAGCACCTAGAGTTGTGACCTTGAACGCTCCTTCATAAGTAGATATCTCCTACACGATATAAAAGACGTACAATAGAAAACGGACTAAGTTTTACTGCAGTTAGTATGCAGCAGAGATTTCAAAAAGTGCCCAAATAATATACACGTAAATTCAAACGCGTTTTGTACGCAAAGTAGCAATCCGCGGGCTATATAAGGCACTTTGCGATGTCTATCCATGTTCTATACCATGCCAATATAACTATCATTTCTTAGCGTTCGCATAGAGCACCTAGAGTTTTACCTTGAACGCTCCTTCATAAGTAGATAACTCCTACACGATAGAAAAAACGTTCAAGAGAAAACGGTCTAAGTTTTACTGCAATTAGTATGCTGCAGAGCTTTCAGAGAATGCCCAAATAATATACACGTTAATTCGAACGCGTTTTGTACGCAAAGTAGCAATCCACGGGCAATATAAGGTACTTCGCGATGTCTATCAATGTTCTATACCATGCCAATGTAACTATCATATCTTAGCGTTCGCATAGAGCACCTAGAGTTGTGACCTTGAACGCTCCTTCGTAAGTAGATAACTACTACACAATAGAGAAGACGTACAAGTGAAAATGGATTTAGTTTTACTGCAATTAGCATGCAGCAGAGCTGCCAAATAATGCCCAGATAATATACGCGTTAATTCGAATGCGTTTTGTAAACAAAGCAGCAATCCGTGGGCTATTAAGGACACTTCGCGATGCCTATCCATTTTCTATACCATGCCATTGTAACTACCATACCTTAGCGTTTGCATACAGCACCTATAGTTGTGACCTTGAACGCTCCTTCATAAGTTGATAACTCCTACACGATAGAAAAGACGTTCAAGAGAAAACGGTCTAAGTTTTACTGCAATTAGTATGCTGCAGAGCTTTCAGAAAATGCCCAAATAATATACACGTTAATTGGAACGCGTTTTGTACGCAAAGTAGCAATCCGCGGACAATATAAGGTACTTCGCGATGTCTATCCATGTTCTATACCATGCCAATGTAACTATCATATCTTAGCGTTCGCACACAGCACCTAGAGTTGTGACCTTGACGCTCCTTCATAAGTAGATAACTCCTACACGATAGAAATGACGTTCAAGAGAAAACGGTCTACGTTTTACTGCAATTAGTATGCAGCAGAGCTTTCAAAAGGTCCCCAAATAATATACACGTCAATTCGAACGCGTTTTGAACGCAAAGTAGCAATCCGTGGGCTATATAAGGCACTTCGCGTTATCTATCCATGTTCTATACAATGCCAATGTAACTATCACATCCTAGCGTTCGTATAGAGCTCATGGAGTTGTGGCCTTGAACGCTCCTTCATATGTAGATATCTCCTACACGATATAAAAGACGTACAATAGAAAACGGACTAAGTTTTTCTGCAATTAGTATGCAGCAGAGCTTTCAAAAAGTGCCCAAATAATATACACGTCAATTCGAACGCGTTTTGTACGCAAAGTAGCAATCCGTGGGATATATAGGGCACTTCGCGATGTCTATCCATGTTCTATACCATGCCATTGTAACTACCATATCTCAGCGTTCGCATACAGCACATAGAGTTGTGACCTTGAACGCTCCTTCATAAGTAGATATCTCCCACACGATAGAAAAGACGTTCACGAGAACACGGTATAAGTTTTACTGCAATTAGTATGCAGCAGAGCTTTCAAAAAGTGCCCAAATGATATACACGTCAATTCGAACGCGTTTTGAACGCAAAGTAGCAATCCGCGGGCTATATAAGGCACTTCGCGATATCTATCCATGTTCTATACCATGCCAATATAACTATCATATCTTAGCGTTCGCATAGAGCATCTAGAGTTTAGACCTTGAACGCTCCTTCATAAGTAGATAACTACTACACAATAGAGAAGACGTACAAGTGAAAATGGATTTTGTTTTACTGCAATTAGCATGCAGCAGAGCTGCCAAATAATGCCCAGATAATATACGTGTTAATTCGAATGCGTTTTGTAAACAAAGCAGCAATCCGTGGGCTATTAAGGACACTTCGCGATGCCTATCCATTTTCTATACCATGCCATTGTAACTACCATACCTTAGCGTTTGCATACAGCACCTAGAGTTGTGACCTTGAACGATCCTTCATTCGAAGATTACTGCTACACGATAGAAAAGACGTACAAGTGAAAATGGATTAAGTTTTACTGCAATTAGCATGCAGCAGAGCTGCCAAATAATGCTCAGATAATATACACGTTAATTAGAATGCGTTTTGTAAACAAAACAGCAATCCGTGGGCTATTAAAGACACTTCGCATGCCTTTCCATGTTCTACACCATGTCAATGTTACTATCATACCTTAGGGTTCGCATAGAGCACAAAGAGCTGTGACCTTGAACGCTCCTTCATTCGTAGATTACTGCTACAGGATAGAAAAGACGTACAAGTGAAAATGGACTAAGTTTTACTGCAATTAGCATGCAGTGGAGCTGCCAAATAGCGCCCAGGCGATATACAAGTTAATTCGATCTCGTTTTGTACGCAAAGTAGCAATCCGTGGGATATATAGGGCACTTCGCGATGTCTATCCATGTTCTATACCATGCAATTGTAACTACCATATCTTAGCGTTTGCATACAGCACATAGAGTTGTGACCTTGAACGCTCCTTCATAAGTAGATATTTCCAACACGATAGAAAAGGCGTTCAAGAGAAAACGGTCTAAGTTTTACTGCAATTAGTATGCAGCAGAGCTTTCAGAAAATGCCCAAATAATATACACGTTAATTCGAACGCGTTTTGTACGCAAAGTAGCAATCCGCGGGCAATATAAGGCACTTCGCGATGTCTA
The DNA here is from genome assembly GCA_964058915.1 of Tetropium fuscum. NCBI lineage: Eukaryota > Metazoa > Arthropoda > Insecta > Coleoptera > Cerambycidae > Tetropium > Tetropium fuscum. The sequence goes on along the minus strand of CAXKVY010018570.1, from coordinate 1,068,070 downwards.
TCCATGTTCTGTACCATGCCAATGTATCTATCATATCTTAGCGTTCGCATACAGCACCTAGAGTTGTGACCTTGAACGCTCCTTCATAAGTAGATTACTCCTACACGATAGAAAAGACGTTCAAGAGAAAACGGTCTAAGTTTTACTGCAATTAGTATGCAGCACAGCTTTCAAAAAGTGCCCAAATAATATACACGTTAATTCGAACGCGTTTTGTACGCAAAGTAGCAATCCGCGGGCTATATAAGGCACTTCCCGATGTCTATCCAAGTTCTATACCATGCCAATGTAACTATCACATCTTAGCGATCGTATAGAGCTCATAGAGTTGTGACATTGAACGCTCCTTCATAAGTAGATAACTCCTACACGATAGAAAAGACGTTCAAGAGAAAACGGTCTAAGTTTTACTGCAATTAGTATGCAGCAGAGCTTTCAAAAAGTGCCCAAATAATATACATGTTAATTCGAACCCGTTTTGTACGCAAAGTAGCAATCCGCGGGCTATATAAGGCACTTCCCGATGTCTATCCATGTTCTATACCATGCCAATGTAACTATCACATCTTAGCGTTCGTATAGAGCTCATAGAGTTCTGACCTTGAACGCTCCTTCATAAGTAGATAACTCCTACACGATAGAAAAGACGTTCAAGAGAAAACGGTCTAAGTTTTACTGCAATTAGAATGCAGCAGAGCTTTCAAAAAGTGCCCAAATAATATACACGTCAATTCGAACGCGTTTTGTACGCAAAGTAGCAATCCGCGGGCTACTTAAGGCACTTTGCGATGTCTATCCATGTTCTATACCATGCCAATGTAACTATCATATATTAGCGTTCTCACACAGCACCTAGAGTTGTGACCTTGAACGCTCCTTCATAAGTAGATAACTCCTACATGTTAGAAAAGACGTTCAAGAGAAAACGGTCTAAGTTTTACTGCAAATAGTATGCAGCAGAGCTTTCAAAAAGTGCACAAATAATATACACGTTAATTCGAACGCGTTTTGGATGCAAAGTAGCAATCCGCGGGCTATATAAGGCACTTCACGCTGTCTATCCAAGTTCTATACCATGCCAATGTAACTATCACATCTTAGCGTTCGTATAGAGCTCATAGAGTTGTGACCTTGAACGCTCCTTCATAAGTAGATATCTCCTACACGATATAAAAGACGTACAATAGAAAACGGACTAAGTTTTACTGCAATTAATATGCAGCAGAGCTTTCAAAAAGTGCCCAAATAATATACACGTCAATTCGAACGCGTTTTGAACGCAAAGTAGCAATCCGCGGGCTATATAAGGCACTTCGCGATATCTATCCATGTTCTATACAATGCCAATGTAACTATCATATCTTAGCGTTCGCATAGAACACCTAGAGTTGTGACCTTGAATGCTCCTTCATAAGTAGATAACTTCTACACATTAGAGAAGACGTACAAGTGAAAATGGATTTAGTTTTACTGCAATTAGCATGCAGCAGAGCTGCCAAATAATGCCAAGATAATATACGCGTTAATTCGAATGCGTTTTGTAAACAAAGCAGCAATCCGTGGGCTATTAAGGACACTTCGCGATGCCTATCCATTTTCTATACCATGCCATTGTAACTACCATACCTTAGCGTTTGCATACAGCACCTAGAGTTGTGACCTTGAACGCTCCTTCATAAGTAGATAACTCCTTCACGATAGAAAAGACTTTCAAGGGAAAACGGTCTAAGTTTTACTGCAATTAGTATGCAACAGAGCTTTCAGAAAATGCCTAAATAATATACACGTTAATTCGAACGCGTTTTGTATGCAAAGTAGCAATCCGCGGGCAATATGAGGCACTTCGCGATGCCTATCCATTTTCTATACCATGCCATTGTAACTACCATACCTTAGCGTTTGCATACAGCACCTAGAGTTGTGACCTTGAACGCTCCTTCATAAATAGATAACTCCTACACGATAGAAAAGACGTTCAAGAGAAAACGGTCTAAGTTTTACTGCAATTAGCATGCAGCAGAGCTGCCTAATAATGCCCAGATGATATACACGAAAATTCGAATGCGTTTTGTAAACAAAGCAGCAATCCGTGGTCTATTGAGGACACTTCGAGATCCCTATCCATGTGCTGTACCATGTCAATGTTACTATCATATCTTAGGGTTCGCATAGAGCACAAAGAGCTGTGACCTTGAACGCTCCTTCATTCGTAGATTACTGCTATAGGATAGAAAAGACATACAAGTGAAAATGGACTAAGTTTTACTGCAATTAGCATGCAGTAGAGCTGCAAAATAGCGCCCAGGCGATATACACGTTAATTCGAACGCGTTTTGTACGCAAAGTAGCAATCCGCGGGCAATATGAGGCACTTCGCGATGCCTATCCATTTTCTATACCATGCCAATGTATCTATCATATTTTAGCGTTTGCATACAGCACCTAGAGTTGTGACCTTGAACGCTCCTTCAAAAATAGATAACTCCTACACGATAGAAAAGACGTTCAAGAGAAAACGGTCTAAGTTTTACTGCAATTAGCATGCAGCAGAGCTGCCTAATAATGCCCAGATGATATACACGAAAATTCGAATGCGTTTTGTAAACAAAGCAGCAATCCGTGGGCTATTAAAGACACTTCGCGATGCCTTTCCATGTTCTACACCATGTCAATGTTACTATCATTCCTTAGGGTTCGCATAGAGCACAAAGAGCTGTGACCTTGAACGCTCCTTCATAAGTAGATAACTCCTACACGATAGAAAAGACGTTCAAGAGAAAACGGTCTAAGTTTTACTGCAATTAGTATGCAGCAGAGCTTTCAAAAATTGCCCAAATAATATACACGTTAATTCGAACGCGTTTTGTACGCAAAGTAGCAATCCGCGGGCTATATAAGGCACTTCACGATGTCTATCCATGTTCTATACCATGCCAATGTAACTATCACATCTTAGCGTTCGTATAGAGCTCATAGAGTTGTGACCTTGAACGCTCCTTCATAAGTAGATATCTCCTACACGATATAAAAGACGTACAATAGAAAACGGACTAACTTTAATTGCAATTAGTATGCAGCAGAGCTTTCAAAAGTGCCCAAATAATATACACGTCAATTCGAACGCGTTTTGTACGCAAAGTAGCAATCCGCGGGCTATATAAGGCACTTTGCGATGTCTATCCATGTTCTATACCATGCCAATGTAACTATCATATCTTAGCGTTCGCATAGAGCACCTAGAGTTGTGACCTTGAACGCTCCTTCATAAGTAGATATCTCCTACACGATATAAAAGACGTACAATAGAAAACGGACTAAGTTTTACTGCAATTTGTATGCAGCAGAGCTTTCAGAAACTGCCCAAATAATTAATATACACGTTAATTCGAACGCGTTTTGTACGCAATGTAGCAATCCGCGGGCAATATAAGGCACTTCGCGATGTCTATCCATGATCTATACCATGCCAATGTAACTATCATATCTTAGCGTTCGCATAGAGCACCTAGAGTTGTGACCTTGAACGCTCCTTCATAAGTAGATATCTCCTACACGATATAAAAGACGTACAATAGAAAACGGACTAAGTTTTACTGCAGTTAGTATGCAGCAGAGATTTCAAAAAGTGCCCAAATAATATACACGTAAATTCAAACGCGTTTTGTACGCAAAGTAGCAATCCGCGGGCTATATAAGGCACTTTGCGATGTCTATCCATGTTCTATACCATGCCAATATAACTATCATTTCTTAGCGTTCGCATAGAGCACCTAGAGTTTTACCTTGAACGCTCCTTCATAAGTAGATAACTCCTACACGATAGAAAAAACGTTCAAGAGTAAACGGTCTAAGTTTTACTGCAATTAGTATGCTGCAGAGCTTTCAGAGAATGCCCAAATAATATACACGTTAATTCGAACGCGTTTTGTACGCAAAGTAGCAATCCACGGGCAATATAAGGTACTTCGCGATGTCTATCAATGTTCTATACCATGCCAATGTAACTATCATATCTTAGCGTTCGCATAGAGCACCTAGAGTTGTGACCTTGAACGCTCCTTCGTAAGTAGATAACTACTACACAATAGAGAAGACGTACAAGTGAAAATGGATTTAGTTTTACTGCAATTAGCATGCAGCAGAGCTGCCAAATAATGCCCAGATAATATACGCGTTAATTCGAATGCGTTTTGTAAACAAAGCAGCAATCCGTGGGCTATTAAGGACACTTCGCGATGCCTATCCATTTTCTATACCATGCCATTGTAACTACCATACCTTAGCGTTTGCATACAGCACCTATAGTTGTGACCTTGAACGCTCCTTCATAAGTTGATAACTCCTACACGATAGAAAAGACGTTCAAGAGAAAACGGTCTAAGTTTTACTGCAATTAGTATGCTGCAGAGCTTTCAGAAAATGCCCAAATAATATACACGTTAATTGGAACGCGTTTTGTACGCAAAGTAGCAATCCGCGGACAATATAAGGTACTTCGCGATGTCTATCCATGTTCTATACCATGCCAATGTAACTATCATATCTTAGCGTTCGCACACAGCACCTAGAGTTGTGACCTTGACGCTCCTTCATAAGTAGATAACTCCTACATGATAGAAATGACGTTCAAGAGAAAACGGTCTACGTTTTACTGCAATTAGTATGCAGCAGAGCTTTCAAAAAGTGCCCAAATAATATACACGTCAATTCGAACGCGTTTTGAACGCAAAGTAGCAATCCGTGGGCTATATAAGGCACTTCGCGTTATCTATCCATGTTCTATACAATGCCAATGTAACTATCACATCCTAGCGTTCGTATAGAGCTCATAGAGTTGTGGCCTTGAACGCTCCTTCATATGTAGATATCTCCTACACGATATAAAAGACGTACAATAGAAAACGGACTAAGTTTTTCTGCAATTAGTATGCAGCAGAGCTTTCAAAAAGTGCCCAAATTATATACACGTCAATTCGAACGCGTTTTGTACGCAAAGTAGCAATCCGTGGGATATATAGGGCACTTCGCGATGTCTATCCATGTTCTATACCATGCCATTGTAACTACCATATCTCAGCGTTCGCATACAGCACAGAGTTGTGACCTTGAACGCTCCTTCATAAGTAGATATCTCCCACACGATAGAAAAGACGTTCACGAGAACACGGTATAAGTTTTACTGCAATTAGTATGCAGCAGAGCTTTCAAAAAGTGCCCAAATGATATACACGTCAATTCGAACGCGTTTTGAACGCAAAGTAGCAATCCGCGGGCTATATAAGGCACTTCGCGATATCTATCCATGTTCTATACCATGCCAATATAACTATCATATCTTAGCGTTCGCATAGAGCATCTAGAGTTTAGACCTTGAACGCTCCTTCATAAGTAGATAACTACTACACAATAGAGAAGACGTACAAGTGAAAATGGATTTTGTTTTACTGCAATTAGCATGCAGCAGAGCTGCCAAATAATGCCCAGATAATATACGTGTTAATTCGAATGCGTTTTGTAAACAAAGCAGCAATCCGTGGGCTATTAAGGACACTTCGCGATGCCTATCCATTTTCTATACCATGCCATTGTAACTACCATACCTTAGCGTTTGCATACAGCACCTAGAGTTGTGACCTTGAACGCACCTTCATAAGTGGATAACTCCTACACGATAGAAAAGACGTTCAAGAGAAAACGGTCTAAGTTTTACTGCAATTAGTATGCTGCAGAGCTTTCAGAAAATGCCCAAATAATATACACGTTAATTCGAACGCGTTTTGTACGCAAAGTAGCAATCCGCGGGCTAAATAAGGCATTGCGCGATGTCTATCCATGTTCTATACCATGTCATTGTAACTACCATATCTTAACGTTCTCATACAGTACCTAGAGTTGTGACCTTGAACGCTCCTTCATAAGTAGATAACTCCTACACGATAGAAAAGACGTTCAAGAGAAAACAGTCTAAGTTTTACTGCAATTAGTATGCTGCAGAGCTTTCAGAAAATGCCCAAATAATATACACGTTAATTCGAACACGTTTTGTACGCAAAGTAGCAATCCGCGGGCTAAATAAGGCATTTCGCGATGTCTATCCATGTTCTATACCATGTCATTGTAACTACCATATCTTAACGTTCTCATACAGTACCTAGAGTTGTGACCTTGAACGCTCCTTCATAAGTAGATAACTCCTACACGATAGAAAAGACGTTCAAGAGAAAACAGTCTAAGTTTTACTGCAATTAGTTTGCAGCAGGGCTTTCAAAAAGTGCCCAAATAATATACACGTTAAATCGAACGCGTTTTGTAGGCAAAGTAGCAATCCGCGGGCTATATAAGGCACTTCACGATGTCTATCCAAGTTCTATACCATGCCAATGTAACTATCACATCTTAGCGTTCGTATAGAGCTCATAGAGTTGTGACCTTGAACGCTCCTTCATAAGTAGATATCTCCTACACGATATAAAAGACGTACAATAGAAAACGGACTAAGTTTTACTGCAATTAGTATGCAGCAGAGCTTTCAAAAAGTGCCCAAATAATATACACGTCAATTCGAACGCGTTTTGTACGCAAAGTAGCAATCCGCGGACTATATAAGGCACTTTGCGATGTCTATCTATATTCTATACCATGCCAATGTAACTATCATATCTTAGTAGCGTTCGCATAGAGCACCTAGAGTTGTGACCTTGAACGCTCCTTTATAAGTAGATAGCTACTACACAATAGAAAAGATGTACAGGTGAAAATGGATTTAGATTTACTGCAATTAGCATGCAGCAGAGCTGCCTAATAATGCCCAGATAATATACACGTTAATTCGAATGCGTTTTGTAAACAAAGCAGCAATCCGTGGGCTATTAAGAACACTTCGCGATGCCTTTCCATGATCTACACCATGTCAATGTTACTATCATACCTTAGGGTTCGCATAAGCACAAAGAGCTGTGACCTTGAACGATCCTTCATTCGTAGATTACTGCTACACGATAGAAAAGACGTTCAAGTGAAAATGGATTTAGTTTTACTGCAATTAGTATGCAGCAGAGCTTTCAAAAAGTGCCCAAATAATATACACGTCAATTTGAACGCGTTTTGTACGCAAAGTAGCAATCCGCGGGCTATATAAGGCACTTCGCGATATCTATCCATGTTCTATACCATGCCAATATAACTATCATATCTTAGCGTTCGCATAGAGCATCTAGAGTTTAGACCTTGAACGCTCCTTCATAAGTAGATAACTACTACACAATAGAGAAGACGTACAAGTGAAAATGGATTTTGTTTTACTGCAATTAGCATGCAGCAGAGCTGCCAAATAATGCCCAGATAATATACGTGTTAATTCGAATGCGTTTTGTAAACAAAGCAGCAATCCGTGGGCTATTAAGGACACTTCGCGATGCCTATCCATTTTCTATACCATGCCATTGTAAGTACCATACCTTAGCGTTTGCATACAGCACCTAGAGTTGTGACCTTGAACGCACCTTCATAAGTGGATAACTCCTACACGATAGAAAAGACGTTCAAGAGAAAACGGTCTAAGTTTTACTGCAATTAGTATGCTGCAGAGCTTTCAGAAAATGCCCAAATAATATACACGTTAATTCGAACGCGTTTTGTACGCAAAGTAGCAATCCGCGGGCTAAATAAGGCATTGCGCGATGTCTATCCATGTTCTATACCATGTCATTGTAACTACCATATCTTAACGTTCTCATACAGTACCTAGAGTTGTGACCTTGAACGCTCCTTCATAAGTAGATAACTCCTACACGATAGAAAAGACGTTCAAGAGAAAACAGTCTAAGTTTTACTGCAATTAGTATGCTGCAGAGCTTTCAGAAAATGCCCAAATAATATACACGTTAATTCGAACACGTTTTGTACGCAAAGTAGCAATCCGCGGGCTAAATAAGGCATTTCGCGATGTCTATCCATGTTCTATACCATGTCATTGTAACTACCATATCTTAACGTTCTCATACAGTACCTAGAGTTGTGACCTTGAACGCTCCTTCATAAGTAGATAACTCCTACACGATAGAAAAGACGTTCAAGAGAAAACAGTCTAAGTTTTACTGCAATTAGTTTGCAGCAGGGCTTTCAAAAAGTGCCCAAATAATATACACGTTAAATCGAACGCGTTTTGTAGGCAAAGTAGCAATCCGCGGGCTATATAAGGCACTTCACGATGTCTATCCAAGTTCTATACCATGCCAATGTAACTATCACATCTTAGCGTTCGTATAGAGCTCATAGAGTTGTGACCTTGAACGCTCCTTCATAAGTAGATATCTCCTACACGATATAAAAGACGTACAATAGAAAACGGACTAAGTTTTACTGCAATTAGTATGCAGCAGAGCTTTCAAAAAGTGCCCAAATAATATACACGTCAATTCGAACGCGTTTTGTACGCAAAGTAGCAATCCGCGGACTATATAAGGCACTTTGCGATGTCTATCCATATTCTATACCATGCCAATGTAACTATCATATCTTAGTAGCGTTCGCATAGAGCACCTAGAGTTGTGACCTTGAACGCTCCTTTATAAGTAGATAGCTACTACACAATAGAAAAGATGTACAGGTGAAAATGGATTTAGATTTACTGCAATTAGCATGCAGCAGAGCTGCCTAATAATGCCCAGATAATATACACGTTAATTCGAATGCGTTTTGTAAACAAAGCAGCAATCCGTGGGCTATTAAGAACACTTCGCGATGCCTTTCCATGATCTACACCATGTCAATGTTACTATCATACCTTAGGGTTCGCATAAGCACAAAGAGCTGTGACCTTGAACGATCCTTCATTCGTAGATTACTGCTACACGATAGAAAAGACGTTCAAGTGAAAATGGATTTAGTTTTACTGCAATTAGTATGCAGCAGAGCTTTCAAAAAGTGCCCAAATAATATACACGTCAATTTGAACGCGTTTTGTACGCAAAGTAGCAATCCGCGGGCTATATAAGGCACTTTGCGATGTCTATCCATGTTCTATACCATGCCAATGTAACTATCATATCTTAGCGTTCGCATACAGCACCTAGAGTTGTGACTTTGAACGCTCCTTCATAAGTAGATAACTCCTACATGATAGAAAAGACGTTCAAGAGAAAACGGTCTAAGTTTTACTGCAAATAGTATGCAGCAGAGCTTTCAAAAAGTGCCCAAATAATATACACGTTAATTCGAACGCGTTTTGGATGCAAAGTAGCAATCCGCGGGCTATATAAGGCACTTCACGCTGTCTATCCAAGTTCTATACCATGCCAATGTAACTATCATATCTTAGCGTTCGCATAGAACACCTAGAGTTGTGACCTTGAACGATCCTTCATTCGAAGATTACTGCTACACGATAGAAAAGACGTACAAGTGAAAATGGATTAAGTTTTACTGCAATTAGCATGCAGCAGAGCTGCCAAATAATGCTCAGATAATATACACGTTAATTAGAATGCGTTTTGTAAACAAAACAGCAATCCGTGGGCTATTAAAGACACTTCGCATGCCTTTCCATGTTCTACACCATGTCAATGTTACTATCATACCTTAGGGTTCGCATAGAGCACAAAGAGCTGTGACCTTGAACGCTCCTTCATTCGTAGATTACTGCTACAGGATAGAAAAGACGTACAAGTGAAAATGGACTAAGTTTTACTGCAATTAGCATGCAGTGGAGCTGCCAAATAGCGCCCAGGCGATATACAAGTTAATTCGATCTCGTTTTGTACGCAAAGTAGCAATCCGTGGGATATATAGGGCACTTCGCGATGTCTATCCATGTTCTATACCATGCAATTGTAACTACCATATCTTAGCGTTTGCATACAGCACATAGAGTTGTGACCTTGAACGCTCCTTCATAAGTAGATATTTCCAACACGATAGAAAAGGCGTTCAAGAGAAAACGGTCTAAGTTTTACTGTAATTAGTATGCAGCAGAGCTTTCAGAAAATGCCCAAATAAAATACACGTTAATTCGAACGCGTTTTGTACGCAAAGTAGCATTCCGCGGGCAATATAAGGCACTTCGCGATGTCTATCCATGTTCTATACCATGCCAATGTAACTATCACATCTTAGCGATCGTATAGAGCTCATAGAGTTGTGACATTGAACGCTCCTTCATAAGTAGATAACTCCTACACGATAGAAAAGACGTTCAAGAGAAAACGGTCTAAGTTTTAGTGCAATTAGTATGCAGCAGAGCTTTCAAAAAGTGCCCAAATAATATACATGTTAATTCGAACCCGTTTTGTACGCAAAGTAGCAATCCACGGGCTATATAAGGCACTTCCCGATGTCTATCCAAGTTCTATACCATGCCAATGTAACTATCACATCTTAGCGTTCGTATAGAGCTCATAGAGTTCTGACCTTGAACGCTCCTTCATAAGTAGATAACTCCTACACGATAGAAAAGACGTTCAAGAGAAAACGGTCTAAGTTTTACTGCAATTAGAATGCAGCAGAGCTTTCAAAAAGTGCCCAAATAATATACACGTCAATTCGAACGCGTTTTGTACGCAAAGTAGCAATCCGCGGGCTACTTAAGGCACTTTGCGATGTCTATCCATGTTCTATACCATGCCAATGTAACTATCATATATTAGCGTTCTCACACAGCACCTAGAGTTGTGACCTTGAACGCTCCTTCATAAGTAGATAACTCCTACATGTTAGAAAAGACGTTCAAGAGAAAACGGTCTAAGTTTTACTGCAAATAGTATGCAGCAGAGCTTTCAAAAAGTGCCCAAATAATATACACGTTAATTCGAACGCGTTTTAGATGCAAAGTAGCAATCCGCGGGCTATATAAGGCACTTCACGCTGTCTATCCAAGTTCTATACCATGCCAATGTAACTATCACATCTTAGCGTTCGTATAGAGCTCATAGAGTTGTGACCTTGAACGCTCCTTCATAAGTAGATATCTCCTACACGATATAAAAGACGTACAATAGAAAACGGACTAAGTTTTACTGCAATTAGTATGCAGCAGAGCTTTCAAAAAGTGCCCAAATAATATACACGTCAATTCGAACGCGTTTTGAACGCAAAGTAGCAATCCGCGGGCTATATAAGGCACTTCGCGATATCTATCCATGTTCTATACAATGCCAATGTAACTATCATATCTTAGCGTTCGCATAGAACACCTAGAGTTGTGACCTTGAATGCTCCTTCATAAGTAGATAACTTCTACACATTAGAGAAGACGTACAAGTGAAAATGGATTTAGTTTTACTGCAATTAGCATGCAGCAGAGCTGCCAAATAATGCCAAGATAATATACGCGTTAATTCGAATGCGTTTTGTAAACAAAGCAGCAATCCGTGGGCTATTAAGGACACTTCGCGATGCCTATCCATTTTCTATACCATGCCATTGTAACTACCATACCTTAGCGTTTGCATACAGCACCTAGAGTTGTGACCTTGAACGCTCCTTCATAAGTAGATAACTCCTTCACGATAGAAAAGACCTTCAAGGGAAAACGGTCTAAGTTTTACTGCAATTAGTATGCAACAGAGCTTTCAGAAAATGCCTAAATAATATACACGTTAATTCGAACGCGTTTTGTATGCAAAGTAGCAATCCGCGGGCAATATGAGGCACTTCGCGATGCCTATCCATTTTCTATACCATGCCATTGTAACTACCATACCTTATCGTTTGCATACAGCACCTAGAGTTGTGACCTTGAACGCTCCTTCATAAATAGATAACTCCTACACGATAGAAAAGACGTTCAAGAGAAAACGGTCTAAGTTTTACTGCAATTAGCATGCAGCAGAGCTGCCTAATAATGCCCAGATGATATACACGAAAATTCGAATGCGTTTTGTAAACAAAGCAGCAATCCGTGAGCTATTGAGGACACTTCGCGATGCCTTTCCATGTTCTACACCATGTCAATGTTACTATCATAACTTAGGGTTCGCCTAGAGCACAAAGAGCTGTGACCTTGAACGATCCTTCATTCGTAGATTACTGCTACACGATATAAAAGACGTACAAGTGAAAATGGATTAAGTTTTACTGCAATTAGCATGCAGCAGAGCTGCCAAATAATGCTCAGATAATATACACGTTAATTCGAATATGTTTTGTAAACAAAGCAGCAATCCGTGGGCTATTAAAGACACTACGCGATGCCTTTCCATGTTCTACACCATGTCAATGTTACTATCATACCTTAGGGTTCGCATAGAGCACATAGAGCTGTGACCTTGAACGCTCCTTCATTCGTAGATTACTGCTACAGGATAGAGAAGACGTACAAGTGAAAAGGACTAAGTTTAACTGCAATTAGCATGCAGTAGAGCTGCCAAATAGCGCCCAGGCGATATACACGTTAACTCGATCGCGTATTGTCCGCAAAGTAGCATTCCGTGGGATATATAGGGCACTTCGCGATGTCTATCCATGTTCTATACCATGCCATTGTAACTACCATATCTTAGCGTTCGCATACAGCACATAGAGTTGTGACCTTGAACGCTCCTTCATAAGTAGATATCTCCAACACGATAGAAAAGACGTTCAAGAGAAAACGGTCTAAGTTTTACTGCAATTAGTATTAAGCAGAGCTTTCAAAAAGTGCCCAATTAATATACACGTCAATTCGAACGCGTTTTGAACGCAAAGTAGCAATCCGCGGGCTACATAAGGCACTTCGCGATATCTATCCATGTTCTATACCATGCCAATGTAACTATCATATCTTAGCGTTCGCATAGAGCACCTAGAGTTGTGACCTTGAACGCTCCTTCATAAGTAGGTAACTACTACACAATAGAGAAGACGTACAAGTGAAAATGGATTTAGTTTTACTGCAATTAGCATGCAGCAGAGCTGCCAAATAATGCCCAGATAATATACGCGTTAATTCGAATGCGTTTTGTAAACAAAGCAGCAATCCGTGGGCTATTATGGACACTTCGCGATGCCAATCCATTTTCTATACCATGCCATTGTAACTACCATACCTTAGCGTTTGCATACAGCACCTAGAGTTGTGGCCTTGAACGCTCCTTCATAACTCCTACACGATAGAAAAGACGTTCAAGAGAAAACGGTCTAAGTTTTACTGCAATTAGTATGCAGCAGAGCTTTCAGAAAATGCCCAAATAATATACACGTTAATTCGAACGCGTTTTGTACGCAAAGTAGCAATCCGCGGGCAATATAAGGCACTTCGCGATGTCTATCCATATTCTATACCATGCCAATGTAACTATCATATCTTAGCGTTCGCATACAGCACCTAGAGTTGTGACCTTGAACGCTCCTTCATAAGTAGATAACTCCTACACGATAGAAAAGACGTTCAAGAGAAAACGGTCTAAGTTTTACTGCAATTAATATGCAGCAGAGCTTTCAAAAATTGCCAAAATAATATACACGTTAATTCGAACGCGTTTTGTACGCAAAGTAGCAATCCGCGGGCTATATAAGGCACTTCACGATGTCTATCCATGTTCTATACCATGCCAATGTAACTATCATATCTTAGCGTTCGCATACAGCACCTAGAGTTGTGACCTTGAACGCTCCTTCATAAGTAGATAACTCCTACACGATATAAAAACGTACAATAGAAAACGGACTTAGTTTTACTGCAATTAGTATGCAGCAGAGCTTTCAAAAAGTGCCCAAATAATATACACGTCAATTCGAACGCGTTTTGTACGCAAAGTAGCAATCCGCGGGCTATATAAGGCACTTTGCGATGTCTATCCATGTTCTATACCATGCCAATGTAACTATCATATCTTAGCGTTCGCATAGAGCACCTAGAGTTGTGACCTTGAACGCTCCTTCATAAGTAGATAACTCCTACACGATAGAAAAAACGTTCAAGAGAAATCGGTCTAAGTTTTACTGCAATTAGTATGCTGCAGAGCTTTCAGAAAATGCCCAAATAATATACACGTTAATTCGAACGCGTTTTGTACGCAATGTAGCAATCCGCGGGCAATATAAGGCACTTCGCGATGTCTCTCCATGTTCTATACCATGCCAATGTAACTATTATATCTTAGCGTTCGCATACAGCACCTAGAGTTGTGACCTTGAACGCTCCTTCATAAGTAGATAACTCCTACACGATAGAAAAGACGTTCAAGAGAAAACGGTCTAAGTTTTACTGCAATTAGTATGCAGCAGAGCTTTCAAGAAGTGCCCAAATAATATACACGTCAGTTCGAACGCGATTTCAACGCAAAGTAGCAATCCGCGGGCTATATAAGGCACTTCGCGATATCTATCCATGTTCTATACCATGCCAATGTAACTATCATATATTAGCGTTCGCATAGAGCACCTAGAGTTGTGACCTTGAACGCTCCTTCATAAGTAGATAACTACTACACAATAGAGAAGACGTACAAGTGAAAATGGATTTAGTTTTGCTGCAATTAGCATGCAGCAGAGCTGCCAAATAATGCCTAGATAATATACGCGTTAATTCGAATGCGGTTTGTAAACAAAGCAGCAATCCGTGGGCTATTAAGGACACTTCGCGATTCCTATCCATTTTCTACACCATGCCATTGTAACTACCATAACTTAGCGTTTGCATACAGCACCTAGAGTTGTGACCTTGAACGCTCCTTCATAAGTAGATAACTCCTACACGATAGAAAAGACGTTCAAGAGAAAACGGTCTAAGTTTTACTGCAATTAGTATGCAGCAGAGCTTTCAAGAAGTGCCCAAATAATATACACGTCAGTTCGAATGCGTTTTCAACGCAAAGTAGCAATCCGCGGGCTATATAAGGCACTTCACGATGTCTATCCATGTTCTATACCATGCCAATGTAACTATCACATCTTAGCGTTCGTATAGAGTTCATAGAGTTGAACGCTCCTTCATAAGTATATATCTCCTACACGATATAAAAGACGGACAATAGAAAACGGACTAAGTTTTACTGCAATTAATATGCAGCCGAGCTGCCTAATAATGCCCAGATAATATACGCGTTTATTCGAATGCGTTTTGTAAACAAAGCAGCAATCCGTGGGCTATTAAGGACACTTCGCGATGCCTATCCATGATCTACACCATGTCAATGTTACTATCATACCTTAGGGTTCGCATAGAGCACAAGGAGCTGTGACCTTGAACGATGCTTCATTCGTAGATTACTGCTACACGATAGAAAAGACGTACAAGTGAAAATGGATTTAGTTTTACTGCAATTAGTATGCAGCAGAGCTTTCAAAAAGTGCCCAAATAATATACACGTTAATTCGAACGCGTTTTTTACGCAAAGTAGCAATCCGCGGGCAATATAAGGCACTTCGCGATGTCTATCCATGTTCTATACCATGCCAAAGTAACTATCATATCTTAGCGTTCGCATACAGCACCTAGAGTTGTGACCTTGAACGCTCCTTCATAAGTAGAAAACTCCTACACGATAGAAATTATGTTCAAGAGAAAACGGTCTAAGTTTTACTGCAATCCGAGAAACCGAGGACCGAGAAACGATGACGACTAAGCAAGCGACTACGGACAAGATTAAGGATAAGACTGGGACCCAAGAGGAAGGTGGATCTTCCAAATATGAATGGCAAAAGGAGACCGACCCAACTATGAGACGCACGTCTCTAGCGCGAACACCACCAGGTGTTCAGAAAACGGGCCGATCAGATGGGCCCGTGCCAATGGCAGATATGAGCCCCGACCAGCTCCAGGAGCAGGCCGAAAAAGAACATAAGAGGCTTCTGCAGCATATAGAGCGAATGGAGAGGGCCCTTGTCATCATGCAGAAGGCCACAGGCAGGCAGAAGAACGTCAGCATGGAGATCAAGGACGGCCTGAACAGGATCGAGGCGTCACTGGACACTGTAAGGGACGGATGCAGTATCTCAGCAGAGATTAGCGGCTTACTCCTGGATCATGCGAGGAGCAAGCCTGCGAACCGCGCAGCCGTGCAAACGCTGCTACCAGCTTCAGTGCGGGCGGCTGGCCCGCTACAGAGACAGAAGCTAACTCCAGGTCCAGCTAAAAAGAGGGAAAGGGAGGATGCGCAATGCCTTGATAATGGCAGCCCAAACGCGACGCCCCTAAAAAAGAAAAAACAGGGAAACGAGAACGGAGAGTGGATCACGGTTGGGCGATCCCAAAAAACGAAGGGGGGCGAGCGCGGGCCCAAAACTGATTCCCGGAAACCAGTTGAAGGAACCGCCTCAGGAAAAGCGACCAGGCGCCAACCTAGAAAGATACAGCGGGCACCCAAAGCGCGAGGCAATGCTATCCTCATTAAACCTGGGGATGGGAAAACCTACGCCGAGGTACTGGGAAAACTTCGACAGACCATCGGGCCGGAAGATAAACAAGCCGACATCAAGGCCGTGCGGCGAACGCAGGACGGAGGCGTTCTCGTGCAACTGGGTAACGGCACAAAGGATGGCGCATCCTTCCGCAGTGCGATCCAGGATGCACTGGGACAAACTTGCGTGGTACGAGACCTGACAACCAGAGTCACACTGGAGATAAGGGATCTAGACTGCCTCACAACAAAGGAAGAAGTCGAGGACGCCTTAAAAAGAGAAACGGGCGAGACTGGGGAGTCTAGAGTATTTGTCACCCAGCCGAATAAGCGGGAACAAAGAATGGCGATCGTCGAGATGGACGAGACAGGGGCAGCCGTCCTTCTTAAGAAGGAACGAATAAAAATTGGCTTGATAAATTGCCGGCTCAGGCTGAGAGTCTCGGTTCCCCGTTGCTACCGATGCTTGGGCTATGGCCACGTTAAACGGGACTGCAAGGGCCCCGATAGAAGCACGCTGTGCTGGAAATGTGGCAAGAATGACCACAAAGCGGCGAAATGCACCAGCAACCCCAGGTGCGTCCTCTGTGAAGAGAAGAAGAAGCCGGCCACAGAAACAATGCACGTCCCGGGTTCTGGTGCATGTGAAGTATTCCGGCATGCTCTCGAGCAGAAAAAGAAAAGGAAAGCCGCCGGATGACCCGCATCCTTCAGTGTAATCTGAAACGGTGCAGTGCTGCTCAAGATCTCCTGTTCCAACTCGTCAGCGAGCTGGAGGCAGACGTAATAATCATCAGCGAGCAGTACCGAAACGTGGACAGCCCAACGTGGTTCACCAGCACTACGAACACAGCAGCAATGTGGGTAGCAAATACCCAGAAATTGCGAGCAGATGCACACGGCGCCAGCGAAGACTACGTGTGGGTGAGAGCGGACAACACCACCTACGTAAGTGTTTACCTCTCCCCTAACACCACCGCACAAGAGTACCGAGAAAAACTAGGATCAATCGAAGACGCTCTGAGGCCGATCACAGGCGAATTAGTTGTCGCCGGAGACTTCAACGCTAGAGCACTGGAGTGGGGCATGCCACAGACAAACGCAAGGGGCCGATTGCTGCTAGAAATGACGGCCAGACTCGACCTGGAAGTTCTCAACAGAGGCACAACACCGACCTACAGGCGACCAGGGTTCGGAAACTCCATTCCGGACGTCACACTGGCATCGGCTGCAGTTGCACCTCGGGTAAAAGGTTGGCGGGTGATCGAGGACTACACTGGAAGCGATCACCAATACATAACCTTCGGCATCAGAGGAAGCAGAGAAACTGCGAGATTGTGCACACCGCTGGAATTTAACCAGGCTGGACAAGACGAGACTGGTGGAGTTCCTACGAAACGCTTCGGATCCCACCTCAGAGCTCGACAGGACACTAAACGGAAGGCATAGGGTGGAAGCCCTAGTGGATTCCACCATGAGCCTTATTAAGAAGGCCTGTGACATATCTATGCCAGGTAAAAGGCAGCGAGGCAACAGAAAACCGGTATACTGGTGGACGGAAGAAATAGCCGGGCTGAGAAGGACATGTCTGAGACTCAGAAGAAGGGCACAACGAGAGCGCAACGCGGCGGAAGTTGGGGCCCGGGCAAATGAATACAGAACGGCAAGGAAAAATCTTCGCAATGCAATCAAGAACAGCAAGCGACTGTGCTGGAGAAAATTGTGCGAGGATGTGGACAGGGACCCATGGGGACTAGGCTACAAGATCGTGACCAAGAAACTGAAGTCCCTAGGACCGATCGGGGCTTTGCCTGTAGAAACCGTAGACGGCATAGTCGACGACCTCTTCCCAAGGCACCCTCTGAGGCATGAGGTAAATAGGGAAGAAGAAATCGGCGGAGTTCCTATTTTCAGAATGGAAGAGCTGATGACGGCCGTCGCCGCCTTAAAAAGCGGAAAGGCCCCTGGACCGGACGGCGTGCCGGCAGAGATTCTTAAGATCGTAGCACATACGACACCGAACCTACTGTTGGAAATGATGAACGCCTGCATCCAAGAAGGAGTATTTAGCGCTCGCTGGAAGCTAGCAAGACTAGTACTCATAAGTAAAGGAAAAGGGGACCCGAATTCACCATCGTCGTTCAGACCCCTGAGTCTGCTGGATACTGGCGGCAAGACGCTGGAATTGCTGCTGAGGCCTCGATTACTGGATGCCATTCGAACGGCGGGAGACTTCTCCGACAGGCAGTACGGCTTTAGACAGCGCCGTTCCACCATCGGTGCCATACGAGAGGTAGTGGAGACGGTGCGCGAGTCTCAGACGGCGAGCCACCAGGCTCGTCCGATAGTGGTGCTTGTTACCCTGGACGTCAAAAACGCCTTCAATTCGGCGAGATGGATAGATATCCTTGAGGCGCTACGAGATATGTTCGGCATTCCGCCTTATCTCCTCCGCATACTCAGGGACTATCTCAGAGACCGCACAATAAAGTACGAAACGACCGAAGGGACGAAGACCAGAGAAATCACGGCTGGAGTGGCACAAGGCTCAATACTAGGACCGGACCTCTGGAATGCGCTGTACGACAGCCTGCTCCGAGCGGACATGCCCCGAGACGTATTCCTCGTCGGGTACGCGGACGACGTTGCAGCGGTCATCGTTTCCCGAAACACCGAAATGGCACAGCTGAAACTCGACCAAGTAATGAGGCGAGTCAACGACTGGATGAGCCAACACGGACTGCAGCTGGCCTTGGCAAAGACCGAGATCGTGCTGCTCACGAGGAAGAGAATCCCCACGATCGTACCAATGGTAATTGGTACCGAACAGGTCCAGACGAAGATGTCGGCGAAGTATCTGGGAGTGATCTTGGACACGAAGCTCACCTACTGGCCGCACATACAGAGCTCGGCCGACCGAGCCGTCACGAAGACCGCCGCACTGAGCGGACTCATGTCGAACGTGGGTGGCCCGCGGCCAAGCCAGCGCAGGCTCTTAATGGCGACGACGCATTCGATCTTGCTCTATGGGGCGGAGATCTGGGCCGACGCTATGAGAGTAAAGAAATACAGAAAACGCATGAGCGCCGTGCAGCGAAGGGGAGCACTACGGATCGCGTGCTCTTATCGCACAGTCTCCGAAGCCGCAATTCTGGTGATAGCGGGCGTACTACCCATCGACCTGCTCGCTATTGAGCGCAAGCGAATCTATGACGCTAGCGTGGAAATGGGCAGAGAACGGGCAGTAGAAGATGAGAAAGTCCGACCCTGGTGAAATGACAGGAAAGATGGATGAACGACCCAAGAGGTAGGTGGACACACCTGCTTATCAGAAGACTCGGACCTTGGATGGAAAGGAAATCCGGGGAGGTGGATTTCTACTTGACCCAGTTCCTGAGTGGGCATGGATACTTCCGACATTATTTGTGGAAAATGGGCAAGGTCAGGACGCCGGAATGTAAATACTGCGGACATGAAAGGGACGACGCAGAGCATACGTTTTTCGTATGCAGTCGCTGGATCGACGAAAGGAGACGTGTGGAAGCAGAAATCGGTCAAATCACTCCAGAGAACATCGTGGAGCTGATGCTTGATAACGAGAACGGATGGAACATAGTGGCTACCTACGTGCAGGGGCTGCTACGAACAACGAGAGATGATGGCTGCTTGACAGACTGAAGAAAAAGCGAAAGGACAGAGAGGCTACGAGCTAAAGCGGTAGAGCTCGCAAGAGCAAGAAACAAGACCCAGGCTGAAGTAATGCGAAAGCGGTTCCGGTCTGGTGTTCTGCGAAGGAAAGGGAGGTGGTTTTTTAGTGAGGTCGCTGGCTCCCCGTCGGACTCAGTTACTCGTAAGTGAGGCCGATGCGGATCCAGCAGTCCCACACTATTAAGCAGAGCGGACCCTGCTTAATGTCTTTTTGAAGATTTTTCCACCGACCCTCGACAAAAAAAAAAAAAAAAAAAAAAAGTTTTACTGCAATTAGTATGCAGCAGAGCTTTCAAAAAGTGCCCAAATAATATACACGTCAATTCAAACGCATTTTGAACGCAAAGTAGCAATCCGCGGGCTATATAAAGCACTTCGCGTTATCTATCCATGTTCTATACCATGCCAATGTAACTATCACATCTTAGCGTTCGTATAGAGCTCATAGAGTTGTGGCCTTGAACGCTCCTTCATAAGTACAAGACTCCTACACGATATAAAAGACGTACAATAGAAAACGGACTAAGTTTTACTGCAATTAGTATGCAGCAGAGCTTTCAAAAAGTGCCCAAATAATATACACGTCAATTCGAACGCGTTTTGTACGCAAAGTAGCAATCCGCGGGCTATATAAGGCACTTCGCGATATCTATCCATGTTCTATACCATGCCAATGTAACTATCATATCTTAGCGTTCGCATAGAGCACCTAGAGTTGTGACCTTGAACACTCCTTCATAAGTAGATAACTCCTACACGATAGAAAAGACGTTCAAGAGAAAACGGTCTAAGATTTACTGCAATTAATATTCAGCAGAGCTTTCAAAAAGTGCCCAAATAATATACACGTTAATTCGAACACGTTTTGTACGCAAAGTAGCAATCCGCGGGCTATATAAGGCACTTCGCGATATCTATCCATGTTCTATACCATGCCAATGTAACTATCATATCTTAGCGTTCGCATAGAGCACCTAGAGTTGTGACCTTGAACGTTCCTTCATAAGTAGATAACTACTACACAATAGAGAAGTCGTACAAGTGAAAATGGATTTAGTTTTACTGCAATTAGCATGCAGCAGAGCTGCCAAATAATGCCCAGGTAATATACGCGTTAATTCGAATGCGTTTTGTAAACAAAGCAGCAATCCGTGGGCTATTGAGGACACTTCGCGATGCCTTTCCATGTTCTACACCATGTCAATGTTACTATCATACCTTAGGGTTCGCATAGAGCACAAGGAGCTGTGACCTTGAACGATCCTTCATTCGTAGATTACTGCTACACGATAGAAAAGACGTACAAGTGAAAATGGATTTAGTTTTACTGCAATTAGCATGCAGCAGAGCTGCCAAATAATGCCCAGATAATATACACGTTAATTCGAATGCGTTTTTTAAACTAAGCAGCAATCTGTGGCCTATTAAGGACACTTCGCTATACCTTTCCATGTTCTACACCATGTCAATGTTACTATCATACCTTAGGGTTCGCATAGAGCACAAAGAGCTGTGACCTTGAACGATCCTTCATTCGTAGATTACTGCTACACAATAGAAAACACGTACAAGTGAAAATGGATTTAATTTTACTGCAATTAGCATGCAGCAGAGCTGCCAAATAATGCCCTGATAATATACGGGTTAATTCGAATGCGTTTTGTAAACAAAGCAGCAATCCGTGGGCTATTAAGGACACTTAGCGATGCCTATCCATGTTCTATACCATGCCATTGTAACTACCATATCTTAGCGTTCGCATACAGCACATAGAGTTGTGACCTTGAACGCTCCTTCATAAGTAGATATCTCCAACACGATAGAAAAGACGTTCAAGAGAAAACGGTCTAAGTTTTACTGCAATTAGTATGCAGCAGAGCTTTCTGAAAATGCCCAAATAATATACACGTTAATTCGAACGCGTTTTGTACGCAAAGTAGCAATCCGCGGGCAATATAAGGCACTTCGCGATGTCTATCCATGTTCTATACCATGCCAATGTAACTATCATATCTTAGCGGTCGCATACAGCACCTAGAGTTGTGACCTTGAACGCTCCTTCATAAGTAGATAACTCCTACACGATAGAAAAGACGTTCAAGGGAAAACGGTCTAAGTTTTACTGCAATTAGTATGCAGCAGAGCTTTCAAAAAGTGCCTAAATAATATACACGCTAGTTCGAACGCGTTTTGGATGCAAAGTAGCAATCCGCGGGCTATATAAGGCACTTCACGCTGTCTATCCAAGTTCTATACCATGCCAATGTAACTATCACATCTTAGCGTTCGTATAGAGCTCATAGAGTTGTGACCTTGAACGCTCCTTCATAAGTAGATATCTCCTACACGATATAATAGACGTACAATAGAAAACGGACTAAGTTTTACTGCAATTAGTATGCAGCAGAGCTTTCAAAAAGTGCCCAAATAATATACACGTCAATTCGAACGCGTTTTGAACGCAAAGTAGCAATCCGCGGGCTATATAAGGCACTTCGCGATATCTATCCATGTTCTATTCAATGCCAATGTAACTATCATATCTTAGCGTTCGCATAGAACACATAGAGTTGTGACCTTGAACGCTCCTTCATAAGTAGATAACTTCTACACGTTAGAGAAGGCGTACAAGTGAAAATGGATTTAGTTTTACTGCAATTAGCATGCAGCAGAGCAGCCAAATAATGCCAAGAAAATATACGCGTTAATTCGAATGCGTTCTGTAAACAAATCAGCAATCCGTGGGCTGTTAAGGACACTTCGCGATGCCTATCCATTTTCTATACCATGCCATTGTAACTACCATACCTTAGCGTTTGCATACAGCACCTAGAGTTGTGACCTTGAACGCTCCTTCATAAGTAGATAACTCCTACACGATAGAAAAGACCTTCAAGAGAAAACGGTCTAAGTTTTACTGCAATTAGCATGCAGCAGAGCTGCCTAATAATGCCCAGATGATATACACGAAAATTCGAATGCGTTTTGTAAACAAAGCAGCAATCCGTGAGCTATTGAGGACACTTCGCGATGCCTTTCCATGTTCTACACCATGTCAATGTTACTATCATACATTAGAGTTCGCATAGAGCACAAAGAGCTGTGACCTTGAACGATCCTTCATTCGTAGATTACTGCTACACGATATAAGAGACGTACAAGTGAAAATGGATTAAGTTTTACTGCAATTAGCATGCAGCAGAGCTGCCAAATAATGCTCAGATAATATACACGTTAATTCGAATACGTTTTGTAAACAAAGCAGCAATCCGTGGGCTATTAAAGACACTACGCGATGCCTTTCCATGTTCTACACCATGTCAATGTTACTATCATACCTTAGAGTTCGCATAGAGCACAAAGAGCTGTGACCTTGAACGATCCTTCATTCGTAGATTACTGCTACACGATATAAGAGACGTACAAGTGAAAATGGATTAAGTTTTACTGCAATTAGCATGCAGCAGAGCTGCCAAATAATGCTCAGATAATATACACGTTAATTCGAATACGTTTTGTAAACAAAGCAGCAATCCGTGGGCTATTAAAGACACTACGCGATGCCTTTCCATGTTCTACACCATGTCAATGTTACTATCATACCTTAGGGTTCGCATAGAGCACATAGAGCTGTGACCTTGAACGCTCCTTCATTCGTAGATTACTGCTACAGGATAGAAAAGACGTACAAGTCAAAATGGACTAAGTTTTACTGCAATTAGCATGCAGTAGAGCTGCCAAATAGCGCCCAGGCGATATACACGTTAACTCGATCGCGTTTTGTCCGCAAAGTGGCATTCCGTGGGATATATAGGGCACTTCGCGATGTCTATCCATGTTCTATACCATGCCATTGTAACTACCATATCTTAGCGTTCGCATACAGCACATAGAGTTGTGACCTTGAACGCTCCTTCATAAGAAGATATCTCCAACACGATAGAAAAGACGTTCAAGAGAAAACGGTCTAAGTTTTACTGCAATTAGTATTAAGCAGAGCTTTCAAAAAGTGCCCAATTAATATACACGTCAATTCGAACGCGTTTTGAACGCAAAGTAGCAATCCGCGATCTATATAAGGCACTTCGCGATATCTATCCATGTTCTATACCATGCCAAAGTAACTATCATATCTTAGCGTTCGCATACAGCACCTAGAGTTGTGACCTTGAACGCTCCTTCATAAGTAGATAACTCCTACACGATAGAAATGACGTTCAAGAGAAAACGGTCTAAGTTTTACTGCAATTAGTATGCAGCAGAGCTTTCAAAAAGTGCCCAAATAATATACACGTCAATTCAAACGCGTTTTGAACGCAAAGTAGCAATCCGCGGGCTATATAAAGCACTTCGCGTTATCTATCCATGTTCTATACCATGCCAATGTAACTATCACATCTTAGCGTTCGTATAGAGCTCATAGAGTTGTGGCCTTGAACGCTCCTTCATAAGTAGATATCTCCTACACGATATAAAAGACCTACAATAGAAAACGGACTAAGTTTTACTGCAATTAGTATGCAGCAGAGCTTTCAAAAAGTGCCCAAATAATATACACGTCAATTCGAACGCGTTTTGTACGCCAAGTAGCAATCCGCGGGGTATATAAAGCACTTCGCGATATCTATCCATGTTCTTTACCATACCAATGTAACTATCATATCTTAGCGTTCGCATAGAGCACCTAGAGTTGTGACCTTGAACACTCCTTCATAAGTAGATAACTCCTACACGATAGAAAAGACGTTCAAGAGAAAACGGTCTAAGATTTACTGCAATTAATATTCAGCAGAGCTTTCAAAAAGTGCCCAAATAATATACACGTTAATTCGAACGCGTTTTGTACGCAAAGTAGCAATCCGCGGGCTATATAAGGCACTTCGCGATATCTATCCATGTTCTATACCATGCCAATGTAACTATCATATCTTAGCGTTCGCATAGAGCACCTAGAGTTGTGACCTTGAACGCTCCTTCATAAGTAGATAACTACTACACAATAGAGAAGTCGTACAAGTGAAAATGGATTTAGTTTTACTGCAATTAGCATGCAGCAGAGCTGCCAAATAATGCCCAGATAATATACGCGTTAATTCGAATGCGTTTTGTAAACAAAGCAGCAATCCGTGGGCTATTGAGGACACTTCGCGATGCCTTTCCATGTTCTACACCATGTCAATGTTACTATCATACCTTAGGGTTCGCATAGAGCACAAGGAGCTGTGACCTTGAACGATCCTTCATTCGTAGATTACTGCTACACGATAGAAAAGACGTACAAGTGAAAATGGATTTAGTTTTACTGCAATTAGCATGCAGTAGAGCTGCCAAATAATGCCCAGATAATATACACGTTAATTCGAATGCGTTTTTTAAACAAAGCAGCAATCTGTGGGTTATTAAGGACACTTCGCGATGCCTTTCCATGTTCTACACCATGTCAATGTTACTATCATACCTTAGGGTTCGCATAGAGCACAAAGAGCTGTGACCTTGAACGATCCTTCATTCGTAGATTACTGCTACACAATAGAAAACACGTACAAGTGAAAATGGATTTAATTTTACTGCAATTAGCATGCAGCAGAGCTGCCAAATAATGCCCTGATAATATACGGGTTAATTCGAATGCGTTTTGTAAACAAAGCAGCCATCCGTGGGCTATTAAGGACACTTAGCGATGCCTATCCATTTTCTATACCATGCACTTAAGAACTACCATTGCACTTAAGAAACTACCATTTCTTAGCGTTCGCATACAGCACCTAGAGTTGTGACCATGACGCTCCTTCATAAGTAGATAACTCCTACACGATAGAAAAGACGTTCAAGAGAAAACGGTCTAAGTTTTAATGCAATTAGTATGCAGCAGAGCTTTCAGAAAATGCCCAAATAATATACACGTTAATTCGAACGCGTTTTGTACGCAAAGTAGCAATCCGCGGGCAATATAAGGTACTTCGCGATGTCTATCCATGTTCTATACCATACCTATGTAACTATCATATCTTAGCGTTCGCATAGAGCACCTAGAGTTGTGACCCGGAACGCTCCTTCATAAGTAGATAACTCCTACACGATAGAAAAAACGTTCAAGAGAAAACGGTCTAAGTTTTACTGCAATTAGTATGCAGCAGAGCTTTCAGAAAATGCCCAAATAATATACACGTTAATTCGAACGCGTTTTGTACGCAAAGTAGCAATCCGCGGGCAATATAAGGTACTTCGCGATGTCTATCCATGTTCTATACCATGCCAATGTAACTATCATATCTTAGCGTTCGCATACAGCACCTAGAGTTGTGACCTTGAACGCTCCTTCATACGTAGATTACTGCTACACGATAGAAAAGACGTACAAGTGAAAATGGATTTAGTTTTACTGCAATTAGCATGCAGCAGAGCTGCCAAATAATGCCCAGATGATATACACGAAAATTGGAATGCGTTTTGTAAACAAAGCAGCAATCCGTGGGCTATTGAGGACACTTTGCGATGCCTATCCATGTGCTATACCATGTCAATGTTACTATCATATCTTAGGGTTCGCATAGAGCACAAAGAGCTGTGACGTTGAACGCTCCTTCATTCGTAGATTACTGCTACAGAATAGAAATGACGTACAAGTGAAAATGGACTAAGTTTTACTACAATTAGCATGCAGTAGAGCTGCCAAATAGCGCCCAGGCGATATACACGTTAATTCGATCGCGTTTTGTACGCAAAGTAGCAATCCGTGGGATATATAGGGCACTTCGCGATGTCTATCCATGTTCTATACCATGCCATTGTAACTACCATTTCTCAGCGTTCGCATACAGCACATAGAGTTGTGACCTTGAACGCTCCTTCATAAGTAGATATCTCCCACACGATAGAAAAGACGTTCAAGAGAAAACGGTATAAGTTTCACTGCAATTAGCATGCGGCAGAGCTGCCTAATAATGCCCAGATGATATACACGAAAATTCGAATGCGTTTTGTAAATAAAGCAGCAATCCGTGGGCTATTGAGGACACTTCGCGATGCCTTTCCATGTTCTACACCATGTCAATGTTACTATCATACCTTAGGGTTCGCATAGAGCACAAAGAGCTGTGACCTTGAACGATTCTTCATTCGTAGATTACTGCTACACGATAGAAAAGACGTACAAGTGAAAATGGATTTAGTTTTACTGCAATTAGCATGCAGCAGAGCTGCCAAATAATGCCCAGATGATATACACGAAAATTCGAATGCGTTTTGTAAACAAAGCAGCAATCCGTGGGCTATTAGGAACACTTCGCGATGCCTTTCCATATTCTACACCATGTCAATGTTACTATCATACCTTAGGGTTCGCATAGAGCACAAAGAGCTGTGACCTTGAACGATCCTTCATTCGTAGATTACTGCTACACGATAGAAAAGACGTTCAAGTGAAAATGGATTTAGTTTTACTGCAATTAGTATGCAGCAGAGCTTTCAAAAAGTGCCCAAATAATATACACGTCAATTCGAACGCGTCTTGTACGCAAAGTAGCAATCCGCGGGCTATATAAGGCACTTCGCGATGTCTATCCATGTTCTATACCATGCCAATGTAACTATCATATCTCAGCGTTCGCATACAGCACCTAGAGTTGTGACCTTGATCGCTCCTTCATTCGTAGATTACTGCTACACGATAGAAAAGACGTACAAGAGAAAATGGATTTAGTTTTACTGCAATTAGCATGCAGCAGAGCTGCCAAATAATGCCCAGATGATATACACGAAAATTCGAATGCGTTTTGTAAACAAAGCAGCAATCCGTGGGCTATTGAGGACACTTCGCGATGCCTATCCATGTGCTATACCATGTCAATGTTACTATTATATCTTAGGGTTCGCATAGAGCACAAAGAGCTGTGACCTTGACGCTCCTTCATTCGTAGATTACTGCTACAGAATAGAAAAGACGTACAAGTGAAAATGGACTAAGTTTTACTGCAATTAGCATGCAGTAGAGCTGCCAAATAGCGCCCATGCGATATACACGTTAATTCGATCGCGTTTTGAACGCAAAGTAGCAATCCGCGATCTATATAAGGCACTTCGCGATATCTATCCATGTTCTATACCATGCCAATGTAACTATCATATCTTAGCGTTCGCATAGAGCACCTAGAGTTGTGACCTTGAACGCTCCTTCATAAGTAGATAACTACTACACAATAGAGAAGACGTACAAGTGAAAATGGATTTAGTTTTACTGCAATTAGCATGCAGCAGAGCTGCCAAATAATGCTCAGATAATATACGCGTTAATTCGAATGCGTTTTGTAAACAAAGCAGCAATCCGTGGGCTATTATGGACACTTCGCCATGCCTATCCATTTTCTATACCATGCCATTGTAACTACCATACCTTAGCGTTTGCATACAGCACCTAGAGTTGTGACCTTGAACGCTCCTTCATAAGTAGATAACTCCTACACGATAGAAAAGACGTTCAAGAGAAAACGGTCTAAGTTTTACTGCAATTAGTATGCAGCAGAGCTTTCAGAAAATGCCCAAATAATATACACGTTAATTCGAACGCGTTTTGTACGCAAAGTAGCAATCCGCGGGCAATATAAGGCACTGCGCGATGTCTATCCATATTCTATACCATGCCAATGTAACTATCATATCTTAGCGTTCGCATACAGCACCTAGAGTTGTGACCTTGAACGCTCCTTCATAAGTAGATAACTCCTACACGATAGAAAAGACGTTCAAGAGAAAACGGTCTAAGTTTTACTGCAATTAGTATGCAGCAGAGCTTTCAAAAATTGCCAAAATAATATACACGTTAATTCGAACGCGTTTTGTACGCAAAGTAGCAATCCGCGGGCTATATAAGGCACTTCACGATGTCTATCCATGTTCTATACCATGCCAATGTAACTATCATATCTTAGCGTTCGCATACAGCACCTAGAGTTGTGACCTTGAACGCTCCTTCATAAGTAGATAACTCCTACACGATATAAAAACGTACAATAGAAAACGGACTTAGTTTTACTGCAATTAGTATGCAGCAGAGCTTTCAAAAAGTGCCCAAATAATATACACGTCAATTCGAACGCGTTTTGTACGCAAAGTAGCAATCCGCGGGCTATATAAGGCACTTGGCCATGTCTATCCATGTTCTATACCATGCCAATGTAACTATCATATCTTAGCGTTCGCATAGAGCACCTAGAGTTGTGACCTTGAACGCTCCTTCATAAGTAGATAACTCCTACACGATAGAAAAAACGTTCAAGAGAAATCGGTCTAAGTTTTACTGCAAATAGTATGCTGCAGAGCTTTCAGAAAATGCCCAAATAATATACACGTTAACTCGAACGCGTTTTGTACGCAATGTAGCAATCCGCGGGCAATATAAGGCACTTCGCGATGTCTCTCCATGTTCTATACCATGCCAATGTAACTATCATATCTTAGCGTTCGCATACAGCACCTAGAGTTGTGACCTTGAACGCTCCTTCATAAGTAGATAACTCCTACACGATATAAAAACGTACAATAGAAAACGGACTTAGTTTTACTGCAATTAGTATGCAGCAGAGCTTTCAAAAAGTGCCCAAATAATATACACGTCAATTCGAACGCGTTTTGTACGCAAAGTAGCAATCCGCGGGCTATATAAGGCACTTCGCGATGTCTCTCCATGTTCTATACCATGCCAATGTAAGTATCATATCTTAGCGTTCTCATACAGCACCTAGAGTTGTGACCTTGAACGCTCCTTCATAAGTAGATAACTCCTACATGATAGAAAAGACGTTCAAGAGAAAACGGTCTAAGTTTTACTGCAAATAGTATGCAGCAGAGCTTTCAAAAAGTGCCCAAATAATATACACGTTAATTCGAACGCGTTTTGGATGCAAAGTAGCAATCCGCGGGCTATATAAGGCACTTCACGCTGTCTATCCAAGTTCTATACCATGCCAATGTAACTATCACATCTTAGCGTTCGTATAGAGCTCATAGAGTTGTGACCTTGAACGCTCCTTCATAAGTAGATATCTCCTACACGATATAAAAGACGTACAATAAAAAACGAACTAAGTTTTACTGCAATTAGTATGCAGCAGAGCTTTCAAAAAGTGCCCAAATAATATACACGTCAATTCGAACGCGTTTTGAACGCAAAGTAGCAATCCGCGGGCTATATAAGGCACTTCGCGATATCTATCCATGTTCTATACAATGCCAATGTAACTATCATATCTTAGCGTTCGCATAGAACACCTAGAGTTGTGACCTTGAACGCTCCTTCATAAGTAGATAACTTCTACACGTTAGAGAAGACGTACAAGTGAAAATTGATTTAGTTTTACTGCAATTAGCATGCAGCAGAGCTGCCAAATAATGCCAAGATAATATACGCGTTAATTCGAATGCGTTTTGTAAACAAAGCAGCAATCCGTGGGCTATTAAGGACACTTCGCGATGCCTATCCATTTTCTATACCATGCCATTGTAACTATTATATCTTAGCGTTCGCATACAGCACCTAGAGTTGTGACCTGGAACGCTCCTTCATAAGTGGATAACTCCTACACGATAGAAAAGACGTTCAAGAGAAAACGGTCTAAGTTTTACTGCAATTAGTATGCAGCAGAGCTTTCAAGAAGTGCCCAAATAATATCCAGGTCAGTTCGAACGCGTTTTCAACGCAAAGTAGCAATCCGTGGGCTATATAAGGCACTTCGCGATATCTATCCATGTTCTATACCATGCCAATGTAACTATCATATATTAGCGTTCGCATAGAGCACCTAGAGTTGTGACCTTGAACGCTCCTTCATAAGTAGATAACTACTACACAATAGGGAAGACGTACAAGTGAAAATGGATTTAGTTTTGCTGCAATTAGCATGCAGCAGAGCTGCCAAATAATGCCTAGATAATATACGCGTTAATTCGAATGCGGTTTGTAAACAAAGCAGCAATCCGTGGGCTATTAAGGACACTTCGCGATGCCTATCCATTTTCTATACCATGCCATTGTAACTACCATACCTTAGCGTTTGCATACAGCACCTAGAGTTGTGACCTTGAACGCTCCTTCATAAGTAGATAACTCCTACACGATAGAAAAGACGTTCAAGAGAAAACGGTCAAAGTTTTACTGCAATTAGTATGCAGCAGAGGTTTCAAAAAGTGCCCAAATAATATACACGTTAATTCGAACGCGTTTTGTACGCAAAGTAGCAATCCGCGGGCTATATAAGGCACTTCACGATGTCTATCCATGTTCTATACCATGCCAATGTAACTATCACATCTTAGCGTTCGTATAGAGTTCATAGAGTTGTGACCTTGAACGCTCCTTCATAAGTATATATATCTCCTACACGATATAAAAGACGGACAATAGAAAACGGACTAAGTTTTACTGCAATTAATATGCAGCAGAGCTTTCAAAAAGTGCCCAAATAATATACACGTCAATTCGAACGCGTTTTGTACGCAAAGTAGCAATCCGCGGGCTATAGAAGGCACTTTGCGATGTCTATCCATGTTCTATACCATGCCAATGTAACTATCATATCTTAGCGTTCGCATAGAGCACCTAGAGTTGTGACCTTGAACGCTCCTTCATAAGTAGATAACTACTACACAATAGAGAAGACGTACAAGTAAAAATGGATTTAGTTTTGCTGCAATTAGCATGCAGCAGAGCTGCCAAATAATGCCTAGATAATATACGCGTTAATTCGAATGCGTTTTGTAAACAAAGCAGCAATCCGTGGGCTATTGAGAGCACTTCGCGAAGCCTTTCCATGTTCTACACCATGTCAATGTTACTATCATACCTTAGGGTTCGCATAGAGCACAAAGAGCTATGACCTTGAACGATCCTTCATTCGTAAATTACTGCTACACGATAGAAAAGACGTACAAGTGAAAATGGATTTAGTTTTACTGCAATTAGCATGCAGCAGAGCTGCCAAATAATGCCCAGATAATATACACGTTAATTCGAAGGCGTTTTGTAAACAAAGCAGCAATCCGTGGGCTATTAAGGACACTTCGCGATGCATTTCCATGTTCTACACCATGTCAATGTTACTATAATACCTTAGGGTTCGCATAGAGCACATAGAGCTGTGACCTTGAAAGATCCTTCATTCGTAGATTACTGCTACACGATAGAAAAGACGTACAAGTGAAAATGGATTAAGTTTTATTGCAATTAGCATGCAGCAGAGCTGCCAAATAATTCTCAGATAATATTCACGTTAATTCGAATACGTTTTGTAAACAAAGCAGCAATCCGTGGGCTATTAAAGACACTACGCGATGCCTTTCCATGTTCTACACCATGTCAATGTTACTATCATACCTTAGGATTCGCATAGAGCACATAGAGCTGTGACCTTGAACGCTCCTTCATTCGTAGATTACTGCTACAGGATAGAAAAGACGTACAAGTGAAAATGGACTAAGTTTTACTGCAATTAGCATGCAGTAGAGCTGCCAAATAGCGCCCAGGCAATATACACGTTAACTCGATCGCGTTTTGTCCGCAAAGTAGCATTCCGTGGGATATATAGGGCACTTCGCGATGTCTATCCATGTTCTATACCATGCCATTGTAACTACCATATCTTAGCGTTCGCATACAGCACATAGAGTTGTGACCTTGAACGCTCCTTCATAAGTAGATATCTCCAACACGATAGAAAAGACGTTCAAGAGAAAACGGTCTAAGTTTTACTGCAATTAGTATTAAGCAGAGCTTTCAAAAAGTGCCCAATTAATATACACGTCAATTCGAACGCGTTTTGAACGCAAAGTAGCAATCCGCGGGCTATATAAGGCACTTCGCGATATCTATCCATGTTCTATACCATGCCAATGTAACTATCATATCTTAGCGTTCGCATAGAGCACCTAGAGTTGTGACCTTGAACGCTCCTTCATAAGTAGGTAACTACTACACAATAGAGAAGACGTACAAGTGAAAATGGATTTAGTTTTACTGCAATTAGCATGCAGCAGAGCTGCCAAATAATGCCCAGATGATATACGCGTTAATTCGAATGCGTTTTGTAAACAAAGCAGCAATCCGTGGGCTATTATGGACACTTCGCGATGCCTATCCATTTTCTATACCATGCCATTGTAACTACCATTCCTTAGCGTTTGCATACAGCACCTAGAGTTGTGACCTTGAACGCTCCTTCATAAGTAGATAACTCCTACACGATAGAATAGACGTTCAAGAGAAAACGGTCTAAGTTTTACTGCAATTAGTATGCAGCAGAGCTTTCACAAAATGCCCAAATAATATACACGTTAATTCGAAGGCGTTTTGTACGCAAAGTAGCAATCCGCGGGCAATATTAGGCACTTCGCGATGTCTATCCATATTCTATACCATGCCAATGTAACTGTCATATCTTAGCGTTCGCATACAGCACCTAGAGTTGTGACCTTGAACGCTCCTTTATAAGTAGATAACTCCTACACGATAGAAAAGACGTTCAAGAGAAAACGGTCTAAGTTTTACTGCAATTAGTATGCAGCAGAGCTTTCAAAAATTGCCAAAATAATATACACGTTAATTCGAACGCGTTTTGTACGCAAAGTAGCAATCCGCGGGCTATATAAGGCATTTCACGATGTCTATCCATGTTCTATACCATGCCAATGTAACTATCATATCTTAGCGTTCGCATACAGCACCTAGAGTTGTGACCTTGAACGCTCCTTCATAAGTAGATAACTCCTACACGATATAAAAACGTACAATAGAAAACGGACTTAGTTTTACTGCAATTAGTATGCAGCAGAGCTTTCAAAAAGTGCCCAAATAATATACACGTCAATTCGAACGCGTTTTGTACGCAAAGTAGCAATCCGCGGGCTATATAAGGCACTTTGCGATGTCTATCCATGTTCTATACCATGCCAATGTAACTATCATATCTTAGCGTTCGCATAGAGCACCTAGAGTTGTGACCTTGAACGCTCCTTCATAAGTAGATAACTCCTACACGATAGAAAAAACGTTCAAGAGAAATCGGTCTAAGTTTTACTGCAATTAGTATGCTGCAGAGCTTTCAGAAAATGCCCAAATAATATACACGTTAATTCGAACGCGTTTTGTACGCAATGTAGCAATCCGCGGGCAATATAAGGCACTTCGCGATGTCTCTCCATGTTCTATACCATGCCAATGTAACTATTATATCTTAGCGTTCGCATACAGCACCTAGAGTTGTGACCTTGAACGCTCCTTCATAAGTAGATAACTCCTACACGATAGAAAAGACGTTCAAGAGAAAACGGTCTAAGTTTTACTGCAATTAGTATGCAGCAGAGCTTTCAAGAAGTGCCCAAATAATATACACGTCAGTTCGAACGCGTTTTCAACGCAAAGTAGCAATCCGCGGGCTATATAAGGCACTTCGCGATATCTATCCATGTTCTATACCATGCCAATGTAACTATCATATATTAGCGTTCGCATAGAGCACCTAGAGTTGTGACCTTGAACGCTCCTTCATAAGTAGATAACTACTACACAATAGAGAAGACGTACAAGTGAAAATGGATTTAGTTTTGCTGCAATTAGCATGCAGCAGAGCTGCCAAATAATGCCTAGATAATATACGCGTTAATTCGAATGCGGTTTGTAAACAAAGCAGCAATCCGTGGGCTATTAAGGACACTTCGCGATTCCTATCCATTTTCTACACCATGCCATTGTAACTACCATACCTTAGCGTTTGCATACAGCACCTAGAGTTGTGACTTTGAACGCTCCTTCATAAGTAGATAACTCCTACACGATAGAAAAGACGTTCAAGAGAAAACGGTCTAAGTTTTACTGCAATTAGTATGCAGCAGAGCTGCCAAATAATGCCAAGATAACATACGCGTTAATTCGAATGCGTTTTGTAAACAAAGCAGCAATCCGTGGGCTATTAAGGACACTTCGCGATGCCTATCCATTTTCTATACCATGCCATTGTAACTACCATACCTTAGCGTTTGCATACAGCACCTAGAGTTGTGACCTTGAACGCTCCTTCATAAGTAGATAACTCCTACACGATAGAAAAGACCTTCAAGGGAAAACGGTCTAAGTTTTACTGCAATTAGTATGCAACAGAGCTTTCAGAAAATGCCTAAATAATATACACGTTAATTCGAACGCGTTTTGTATGCAAAGTAGCAATCCGCGGGCAATATGAGGCACTTCGCGATGCCTATCCATTTTCTATACCATGCCATTGTAACTACCATACCCTAGCGTTTGCATACAGCACCTAGAGTTGTGACCTTGAACGCTCCTTCATAAATAGATAACTCCTACACGATAGAAAAGACGTTCAAGAGAAAACGGTCTAAGTTTTACTGCAATTAGCATGCAGCAGAGCTGCCTAATAATGCCCAGATGATATACACGAAAATTCGAATGCGTTTTGTAAACAAAGCAGCAATCCGTGAGCTATTGAGGACACTTCGCGATGCCTTTCCATGTTCTACACCATGTCAATGTTACTATCATAACTTAGGGTTCGCATAGAGCACAAAGAGCTGTGACCTTGAACGATCCTTCATTCGTAGATAACTGCTACACGATATAAAAGACGTACAAGTGAAAATGGATTAAGTTTTACTGCAATTAGCATGCAGCAGAGCTGCCAAATAATGCTCAGATAATATACACGTTAATTCGAATAAGTTTTGTAAACAAAGCAGCAATCCGTGGGCTATTAAAGACACTACGCGATGCCTTTCCATGTTCTACACCATGTCAATGTTACTATCATACCTTAGGGTTCGCATAGAGCACATAGAGCACATAGAGCTGTGACCTTGAACGATCCTTCATTCGTAGATTACTGCTACAGGATAGAAAAGACGTACAAGTGAAAATGGACTAAGTTTTACTGCAATTAGCATGCAGTAGAGCTGCCAAATAGCGCCCAGGCGATATACACGTTAACTCGATAGCGTTTTGTCCGCTAAGTAGCATTCCGTGGGATATATAGGGCACTTAGCGATGTTTATCCATGTTCTATACCATGCCATTGTAACTACCATATCTTAGCGTTCGCATACAGCACATAGAGTTGTGACCTTGAACGCTCCTTCATAAGTAGATATCTCCAACACGATAGAAAAGACGTTCAAGAGAAAACGGTCTAAGTTTTACTGCAATTAGTATTAAGTAGAGCTTTCAAAAAGTGCCCAATTAATATACACGTCAATTCGAACGCGTTTTGAATGCATAGTAGCAATCCGCGGGCAATATAAGGCACTTCGCGATATCTATCCATGTTCTATACCATGCCAATGTAACTATCATATCTTAGCGTTCGCATAGAGCACCTAGAGTTGTGACCTTGAACGTTCCTTCATAAGTAGATAACTACTACACAATAGAGAAGACGTACAAGTGAAAATGGATTTAGTTTTACTGCAATTAGCATGCAACAGAGCTGCCAAATAATGCCCAGAAAATATACGCGTTAATTCAAATGCGTTTTGTAAACAAAGCAGCAATCCGTGGGCTATTATGGACACTTCGCGATGCCTTTCCATTTTCTATACCATGCCATTGTAACAACCATACCTTAGCGTTTGCATACAGCACCTAGAGTTGTGACCTTGAACGCTCCTTCATAAGTAGATAACTCCTACACGATAGAAAAGACGTTCAAGAGAAAACGGTCTGAGTTTTACTGCAATTAGTATGCAGCAGAGCTTTCAGAAAATGCCCAAATAATATACACGTTAATTCGAACGCGTTTTGTACGCAAAGTGACAATCCGCGGGCTATATAAGGCACTTCCCGATGTCTATCCAAGTGCTATACCATGCCAATGTAACTATCACATCTTAGCGTTCGTATAGAGCTCATAGAGTTGTGACCTTGAACGCTCCTTCATAAGTAGATAACTCCTACACGATAGAAAAGACGTTCAAGAGAAAACGGTTTAAGTTTTACTGCAATTAGTATGCAGCAGAGCTTTCAAAAAATGCCCAAATAATATACACGTCAATTCGAACGCGTTTTGTACGCAAAGTAGCAATCCGCGGGCTATTTAAGGCACTTTGCGATGTCTATCCATGTTCTATACCATGCCAATGTAACTATCATATCTTAGCGTTCTCATATAGCACCTAGAGTTGTGACCTTGATCGCTCCTTCATAAGTAGATAACTCCTACATGATAGAAAAGACGTTCAAGAGAAAACGGTCTAAGTTTTACTGCAAATAGTATGCAGCAGAGCTTTCAAATAGTGCCCAAATAATATACACGTTAATTCGAACGCGTTTTGGATGCAAAGTAGCAATCCGCGGGCTATATAAGGCACTTCACGCTGTCTATCCCAGTTCTATACCATGCCAATGTAACTATCACATCTTAGCGTTCGTATAGAGCTCATAGAGTTGTGACCTTGAACGCTCCTTCATAAGTAGATATCTCCTACACGATATAATAGACGTACAATAGAAAACGGACTAAGTTTTACTGCAATTAGTATGCAGCAGAGCTTTCAAAAAGTGCCCAAATAATATACACGTCAATTCGAACGCGTTTTGAACGCAAAGTAGCAATCCGCGGGCTATATAAAGCACTTCGCGATATCTATCCATGTTCTATACAATGCCAATGTAACTATCATATCTTAGCGTTCGCATAGAACACCTAGAGTTGTGACCTTGAACGCTCCTTCATAAGTAGATAACTTCTACACGTTAGAGAAGACGTACAAGTGAAAATGGATTTAGTTTTACTGCAATTAGCATGCAGCAGAGCTTCCAAATAATGCCAAGATAATATACGCGATAATTCGAATGCGTTTTGTAAACAAAGCAGCAATCCGTGGGCTGTTAAGGACACTTCGTGATGCCTATCCATTTTCTATACCATGCCATTGTAACTACCATACCTTAGCGTTTGCATACAGCACCTAGAGTTGTGACCTTGAACGCTCCTTCATAAGTAGATAACTCCTACACGATAGAAAAGACCTTCAGGAGAAAACGGTCTCAGTTTTACTGCAATTAGTATGCAACAGAGCTTTCAGAAAATGCCTAAATAATATACACGTTAATTCGAACGCGTTTTGTATGCAAAGTAGCAATCCGCGGGCAATATGAGGCACTTCGCGATGCCTATTCATTTTCTATACCATGCCATTGTAACTACCATACCTTAGCGTTTGCATACAGCACCTAGAGTTGTGACCTTGAACGCTCCTTCATAAATAGATAACTCCTACACGATATAAAAACGTACAATAGAAAACGGACTTAGTTTTACTGCAATTAGTATGCAGCAGAGCTTTCAAAAAGTGCCCAAATAATATACACGTCAATTCGAACGCGTTTTGAACGCAAAGTAGCAATCCGCGGGCTATTTAAGGCACTTCGCGATATCTATCCATGTTCTATACCATGCCAATGTAACTATCATATCTTAGCGTTCGCATAGAGCACCTAGAGTTGTGACCTTGAACGCTCCTTCATAAGTAGATAA
This sequence comes from Tetropium fuscum, assembly GCA_964058915.1. Taxonomy (NCBI): domain Eukaryota; kingdom Metazoa; phylum Arthropoda; class Insecta; order Coleoptera; family Cerambycidae; genus Tetropium; species Tetropium fuscum. The sequence goes on along the minus strand of CAXKVY010018570.1, from coordinate 1,029,516 downwards.
CTACTACACAATAGAGAAGACGTACAAGTGAAAATGGATTTAGTTTTACTGCAATTAGCATGCAGCAGAGCTGCCAAATAATGCCCAGATAATATACGCGTTAATTCGAATGCGTTTTGTAAACAAAGCAGCAATCCGTGGGCTATTAAGGACACTTCGCGATGCCTATCCATTTTCTATACCATGCCATTGTAACTACCATACCTTAGCGTTTGCATACAGCACCTAGAGTTGTGACCTTGAACGCTCCATCATAAGTAGATAACTCCTAAACGATATAAAAGACGTACAATAGAAAACGGACTAACTTTTATTGCAATTAGTATGCAGCAGAGCTTTCAAAAAGTGCCCAAATAATATACACGTCAATTCGAACGCGTTTTGTACGCAAAGTAGCAATCCGCGGGCAATATAAGGCACTTCGCGATGTCTATCCATGTTCTATACCATGCCAATGTAACTATCATATCTTAGCGTTCGCATAGAGCACCTAGAGTTGTGACCTTGAACGCTCCTTCATAAGTAGATAACTACTACACAATAGAGAAGACGTACAAGTGAAAATGGATTTAGTTTTACTGCAATTAGCATGCAGCAGAGCTGCCAAATAATGCCCAGATAATATACACGTTAATTCGAATGCGTTTTGTAAACAAAGCAGCAATCCGTGGGCTATTAAGGACACTTCGCGATGCATTTCCATGTTCTACACCATGTCAATGTTACTATAATACCTTAGGGTTCGCATAGAGCACATAGAGCTGTGACCTTGAACGATCCTTGATTTGTAGATTACTGCTACACGATAGAAAAGACGTACAAGTGAAAATGGATTAAGTTTTACTGCAATTAGCATGCAGCAGAGCTGCCAAATAATGCTCAGATAATATTCACGTTAATTCGAATACGTTTTGTAAACAAAGCAGCAATCCGTGGGCTATTAAAGACACTACGCGATGCCTTTCCATGTTCTACACCATGTCAATGTTACTATCATACCTTAGGGTTCGCATAGAGCACATAGAGCTGTGACCTTGAACGCTCCTTCATTCGTAGATTACTGCTACAGGATAGAAAAGACGTACAAGTGAAAATGGACTAAGTTTTACTGCAATTAGCATGCAGTAGAGCTGCCAAATAGCGCACACACGTTAACTCGATCGCATTTTGTCCGCAAAGTATCATTCCGTGGGATATATAGGGCACTTCGCGATGTCTATCCATGTTCTATACCATGCCATTGTAACTACCATATCTTAGCGTTCGCATACAGCACATAGAGTTGTGACCTTGAACGCTCCTTCATAAGTAGATATCTCCAACACGATAGAAAAGACGTTCAAGAGAAAACGGTCTAAGTTTTACTGCAACTAGTATGCAGCAGAGCTTTCAGAAAATGCCCAAATAATATACACGTTAATTCGAACGCGTTTTGTACGCAAAGTAGCAATCCGCGGGCAATATAAGGCACTTCGCGATGTCTATCCATGTTCTATACCATGCCAATGTAACTATCATATCTTAGCGGTCGCATACAGCACCTAGAGTTGTGACCTTGAACGCTCCTTCATAAGTAGATAACTCCTACACGATAGAAAAGACGTTCAAGAGAAAACGGTCTAAGTTTTACTGCAATTAGTATGCAGCAGAGCTTTCAGAAAATGCCCAAATAATATACACGTTAATTCGAACGCGTTTTGTACGCAAAGTAGCAATCCGCGGGCAATATAAGGCACTTCGCGATGTCTATCCATGTTCTATACCATGCCAATGTATCTATCATATCTTAGCGTTCGCATACAGCACCTAGAGTTGTGACCTTGAACGCTCCTTCATAAGTAGATAACTCCTACACGATAGAAAAGACGTTCAAGAGAAAACAGTCTAAGTTTTACTGCAATTAGTATGCAGCAGAGCTTTCAAAAAGTGCCCAAATAATATACACGTTAATTCGAACGCGTTTTGAACGCAAAGTAGCAATCCGCGGGCTATATAAGGCACTTCGCGTTATCTATCCATGTTCTATACCATGCCAATGTAACTATCACATCCTAGCGTTCGTATAGAGCTCATAGAGTTGTGGCCTTGAACGCTCCTTCATTTGTAGATATCTCCTACACGATATAAAAGACGTACAATAGAAAACGGACTAAGTTTTACTGCAATTAGTATGCAGCAGAGCTTTCAAAAAGTGCCCAAATAATATACACGTCAATTCGAACGCGTTTTGTACGCAAAGTAGCAATCCGTGGGATATATAGGGCACTTCGCGATGTCTATCCATGTTCTATACCATGCCATTGTAACTACCATATCTCAGCGTTCGCATACAGCACATAGAGTTGTGACCTTGAACGCTCCTTCATAAGTAGATATCTCCCACACGATAGAAAAGACGTTCACGAGAACACGGTATAAGTTTACTGCAATTAGTATGCAGCAGAGCTTTCAAAAAGTGCCCAAATGATATACACGTCAATTCGAACGCGTTTTGAACGCAAAGTAGCAATCCGCGGGCTATATAAGGCACTTCGCGATATCTATCCATGTTCTATACCTTGCCAATATAACTATCATATCTTAGCGTTCGCATAGAGCATCTAGAGTTTAGACCTTGAACGCTCCTTCATAAGTAGATAACTACTACACAATAGAGAAGACGTACAAGTGAAAATGGATTTAGTTTTGCTGCAATTAGCATGCAGCAGAGCTGCCAAATAATGCCTAGATAATATACGCGTTAATTCGAATGCGGTTTGTAAACAAAGCAGCAATCCGTGGGCTATTAAGGACACTTCGCGATTCCTATCCATTTTCTACACCATGCCATTGTAACTACCATACCTTAGCGTTTGCACACAGCACCTAGAGTTGTGACCTTGAACGCTCCTTCATAAGTAGATAACTCCTACACGATAGAAAAGACGTTCAAGATAAAACGGTCTATATTTTACTGCAATTAATATGCAGCAGAGCTTTCAAAAAGTGCCCAAATAATATACACGTTAATTCGAACGCGTTTTGTACGCAAAGTAGCAATCCGCGGGCTATATAAGGCACTTCACGATGTCTATCCATGTTCTATACCATGCCAATGTAACTATCACATCTTAGCGTTCTCATACAGCACCTAGAGTTGTGACCTTGAACGCTCCTTCATAAGTAGATAACTCCTACACGATTGAAAAGACGTTCAAGAGAAAATGGTCTAAGTTTTACTGCAATTAGTAAGCAGCAGAGCTTTCAAAAAGTGCCCAAATAATATTCACGTCAATTCGAACGCGTTTTGTACGCAAAGTAGCAATCCGCGGGCTATATAAGGCACTTCGCGATATCTATCCATGTTCTATACCATGCCAATGTAGCTATCATATCTTAGCGTTCGCATAGAGCACCTAGAGTTGTGACATTGAACGCTCCTTCATAAGTAGATAACTATTACACAATAGAGAAGACGTACAAGTGAAAATGGATTTAGTTTTACTGCAATTAGCATGCAGCAGAGCTGCCAAATAATGCCCAGATAATATACGCGTTAATTCGAATGCGTTTTGTAAATAAAGCAGCAATCCGTGGGCTATTAAGGACACTTCGCGATGCCTATCCATTTTCTATACCATGCCATTGTAACTACCATACCTTAGCGTTTGCATACAGCACCTAGAGTTGTGACCTTGAACGCTCCTTCATAAGTAGATAGCTCCTACACGATAGAAAAGACGTTCCAGAGAAAACGGTCTAAGTTTTACTGCAATTAGCATGCGGCAGAGCTGCCTAATAATGCCCAGATGATATACACGAAAATTCGAATGCGTTTTGTAAACAAAGCAGCAATCCGTGGGCTATTGAGGACACTTCGCGATGCCTTTCCATGTTCTACACCATGTCAATGTTACTATCATACCTTAGGGTTCGCATAGAGCACAAGGAGCTGTGACCTTGAACGATCCTTCATTCGTAGATTACTGCTACACGATAGAAAAGACGTACAAGTGAAAATGGATTTAGTTTTACTGCAATTAGTATGCAGCAGAGCTTTCAAAAAGTGCCCAAATAATATACACGTTAATTCGAACGCGTTTTTTACGCAAAGTAGCAATCCGCGGGCAATATAAGGCACTTCGCGATGTCTATCCATGTTCTATACCATGCCAAAGTAACTATCATATCTTAGCGTTCGCATACAGCACCTAGAGTTGTGACCTTGAACGCTCCTTCATAAGTGGATAACTCCTACACGATAGAAATTACGTTCAAGAGAAAACGGTCTAAGTTTTACTGCAATTAGTATGCAGCAGAGCTTTCACAAAGTGCCCAAATAATATACACGTCAATTCAAACGCGTTTTGAACGCCAAGTAGCAATCCGCGGGCTATATAAAGCACTTCGCGTTATCTATCCATGTTCTATACCATGCCAATGTAACTATCACATCTTAGCGTTCGTATAGAGCTCATAGAGTTGTGGCCTTGAACGCTCCTTCATAAGTACAATACTCCTACACGATATAAAAGACGTACAATAGAAAACGGACTAAGTTTTACTGCAATTAATATGCAGCAGAGCTTTCAAAAAGTGCCCAAATAATATACACGTCAAATCGAACGCGTTTTGTACGCAAAGTAGCAATCCGAGGGCTATATAAGACACTTCGCGATGTCTATCCATATTCTATACCATGCCAATGTAACTGTCATATCTTAGCGTTCGCATACAGCACCTAGAGTTGTGACCTTGAACGCTCCTTTATAAGTAGATAACTCCTACACGATAGAAAAGACGTTCAAGAGAAAACGGTCTAAGTTTTACTGCAATTAGTACGCAGCAGAGCTTTCAAAAATTGCCAAAATAATATACACGTTAATTCGAACGCGTTTTGTACGCAAAGTAGCAATCCGCGGGCTATATAAGGCATTTCACCATGTCTATCCATGTTCTATACCATGCCAATGTAACTATCATATCTTAGCGTTCGCATACAGCACCTAGAGTTGTGACCTTGAACGTTCCTTCATTCGTAGATTACTGCTATACGATAGAAAAGACGTACAAGTGAAAATGGATTTAGTTTTACTGCAATTAGCATGCAGCAGAGCTGCCAAATAATGCCCAGATAATATACACGTTAATTCGAATGCGTTTTTTGAACAAAGCAGCAATCTGTGGGCTATTAAGGACACTTCGCGATGCCTTTCCATGTTCTACACCATGTCAATGTTACTATCATACCTTAGGGTTCGCATAGAGCACAAAGAGCTGTGACCTTGAACGATCCTTCATTCGTAGATTACTGCTACACAATAGAAAACAAGTACAAGTGAAAATGGATTTAATTTTACTGCAATTAGCATGCAGCAGAGCTGCCAAATAATGCCCTGATAATATACGGGTTAATTCGAATGCGTTTTGTAAACAAAGCAGCAATCCGTGGGCTATTAAGGACACTTAGCGATGCCTATCCATTTTCTATACCATGCACTTAAGAACTACCATTGCACTTAAGAAACTACCATTTCTTAGCGTTCGCATACAGCACCTAGAGTTGTGACCATGACGCTCCTTCATAAGTAGATAACTCCTACACGATAGAAAAGACGTTCAAGAGAAAACGGTCTAAGTTTTAATGCAATTAGTATGCAGCAGAGCTTTCAGAAAATGCCCAAATAATATACACGTTAATTCGAACGCGTTTTGTACGCAAAGTAGCAATCCGCGGGCAATATAAGGTACTTCGCGATGTCTATCCATGTTCTATACCATACCTATGTAACTATCATATCTTAGCGTTCGCATAGAGCACCTAGAGTTGTGACCCGGAACGCTCCTTCATAAGTAGATAACTCCTACACGATAGAAAAAACGTTCAAGAGAAAACGGTCTAAGTTTTACTGCAATTAGTATGCAGCAGAGCTTTCAGAAAATGCCCAAATAATATACACGTCAATTCCAACGCGTTTTGTACGCAGAGTAGCAATCCGCGGGCTATATAAGGCACTTCTCGATATCTATCCATGTTCTATACAATGCCAATGTAACTATCATATCTTAGCGTTCGCATAGAGCACCTAGAGTTGTGACCTTGAACGCTCCTTCATAAGTAGATAACTACTACACAATAGAGAAGACGTACAAGTGAAAATGGATTTAGTTTTACTGCAATTAGCATGCAGCAGAGCTGCCAAATAATGCCCAGATATTATACGCGTTAATTCGAATGCGTTTTGTAAACACAGCAGCAATCCGTGGGCTATTAAGGACACTTCGCGATGTCTATCCATTTTCTATACCATGCCAATATAACAATCATATCTTAGCGTTCGCATACAGCACCTAGAGTTGTGACCTTGAACGCTCCTTCATAAGTAGATAACTCCTACACGATAGAAAAAACGTTCAAGAGGAAACGGTCTAAGTTTTACTGCAATTAGTATGCAGCAGAGTTTTCAGAAAATGCCCAAATTATATACACGTTAATTCGAACGCGTTTTGTACGCAAAGTAGCAATCCGCGGGCAATATAAGGCACTTCGCGATGTCTATCCATGTTCTATACCATGCCAATGTAACAATCATATCTTAGCGTTCGCATACAGCACCTAGAGTTGTGACCTTGAACGCTCCTTCATAAGTAGATAACTCCTACACGATAGAAAAGACGTTCAAGAGAAAACGGTCTAAGTTTTACTGCAATTAGTATGCAGCAGAGCTTTCAAAAAGTGCCCAAATAGTATACACGTTAATTCGAACGCGTTTTGTACGCAAAGTAGCAATCCGCGGGCTATATAAGGCACTTCCCGATGTCTATCCAAGTTCTATACCATGCTAATGTAACTATCACATCTTAGCGTTCGTATAGAGCTCATAGAGTTGTGACCTTGAACGCTCCTTCATAAGTAGATAACTCCTACACGATAGAAAAGACGTTCAAGAGAAAACGGTCTAAGTTTTACTGCAATTAGTATGCAGCAGAGCTTTCAAAAAGTGCCCAAATAATATACACGTCAATTCGAACGCGTTTTGTACGCAAAGTAGCAATCCGTGGGCTATTTAAGGCACTTTGCGATGTCTATCCATGTTCTATACCATGCCAATGTAACTATCATATCTTAGCGTTCTCATACAGCACCTAGAGTTGTGACCTTGAACGCTCCTTCATAAGTAGATAACTCCTACATGATAGAAAAGACGTTCAAGAGAAAACGGTCTAAGTTTTACTGCAAATATTATGCAGCAGAGCTTTCAAAAAGTGCCCAAATAAGATACACGTTAATTCGAACGCGTTTTGGATGCAAAGTAGCAATCCGCGGGCTATATAAGGCACTTCACGCTGTCTATCCAAGTTCTATACCATGCCGATGTAACTATCACATCTTAGTGTTCGTATAGAGCTCATAGAGTTGTGACCTTGAACGCTCCTTCATAAGTAGATAACTTCTACACGTTAGATAAGACGTACAAGTGAAAATGGATTTAGTTTTACTGCAATTAGCATGCAGCAGAGCTGCCAAATAATGCCCAGATAATATACGCGTTAATTCGAATGCGTTTTGTAAACAAAGCAGCAATCCGTGGGCTATTAAGGACACTTCGCGATGCCTATCCATTTTCTACACCATGCCATTGTAACTACCATACCTTAGCGTTTGCATACAGCACCTAGAGTTGTGACCTTGAACGCTCCTTCATAAGTAGATAACTCCTACACGATAGAAAAGACCTTCAAGAGAAAACGGTCTAAGTTTTACTGCAATTAGTATGCAACAGAGCTTTCAGAAAATGCCTAAATAATATACACGTTAATTCGAACTCGTTTTGTACGCAAAGTAGCAATCCGCGGGCAATATGAGGCACTTCGCGATGCCTATCCATTTTCTATACCATGCCATTGTAACTACCATACCTTAGCGTTTGCATTCAGCACCTAGAGTTGTGACCTTGAACGCAGCTTCGTAAGTAGATAACTCCTACACGATAGAAAAGACGTTCAAGAGAAATCGGTCTAAGTTTTACTGCAATTAGTATGCTGCAGAGCTTTCAGAAAATGCCCAAATAATATACACGTTAATTCGAACTCGTTTTGGACGCAAAGTAGCAATCCGCGGGCTATATAAGGCACTTCACGCTGTCTATCCAAGTTCTGTACCATGCCAATGTAACTATCACATCTTAGCGTTCGTATAGAGCTCATAGAGTTGTGACCTTGAACGCTCCTTCATAAGTAGATATCTCCTACACGATATAAAAGACGTACAATAGAAAACGGACTAAGTTTTACTGCAATTAGTATGCAGCAGAGCTTTCAAAATGTGGCCAAATAATATACACGTCAATTCGAACGCGTTTTGTACGCAAAGTAGCAATCCGCGGGCTATATAAGGCACTTCGCGATATCTATCCATGTTCTATACCATGCCAATTTAACTATCATATCTTAGCGTTCGCATACAGCACCTAGAGTTGTGACCTTGAACACTCCTTCATAAGTAGATAACTCCTACACGATAGAAAAGACGTTCAAGAGAAAACGGTCTAAGATTTACTGCAATTAATATTCAACAGAGCTTTCAAAAAGTGCCCAAATAGTATACACGTTAATTCGAATGCGCTTTGTAAACAAAGCAGCAATCCGTGGGCTATTAAAGACACTTCGCGATGCCTTTCCATGTTCTACACCATGTCAATGTTACTATCATACCTTAGGGTTCGCATAGAGCACAAAGAGCTGTGACCTTGAACGCTCCTTTATTCATAGATTACTGCTACAGGATAGAAAAGAAGTACAAGTGAAAATGGACTAAGTTTTACTGCAATTAGCATGCAGTAGAGCTGCCAAATAGCGCCCAGGCGATATACACGTTAATTCGATCGCGTTTTGTATGCAAAGTAGCAATCCGTGGGATATATAGGGCACTTCGCGATGTCTATCCATGTTCTATACCATGCCATTGTAACTACCATATCTTAGCGTTCGCATACAGCACATAGAGTTGTGACCTTGAACGCTCCTTCATAAGTAGATATCTCCAACACGATAGAAAAGACGTTCAAGAGAAAGCGGTCTAAGTTTTACTGCAATTAGTATTAAGCAAAGCTTTCAAAAAGTGTCCAAATAATATACACGTCAATTCGAACGCGTTTTGAACGCAAAGTAGCAATCCGCGGGCTATATAAGGCACTTCGCGATATCTATCCATGTTCTATACCATGCCAATGTAACTATCATATCTTAGCGTTCGCATAGAGCACCTAGAGTTGTGACCTTGATCGCTCCTTCATAAGTAGATAACTACTACACAATAGAGAAGACGTACAAGTGAAAATGGATTTAGTTTTACTGCAATTAGCATGCAGCAGAGCTGAAAAATAATGCCCATATAATATACGCGTTAATTCGACTGCGTTTTGTAAACAAAGCAGCAATCCGTGGGCTATTAAGGACACTTCGCGATGCCTATCCATTTTCTATACCATGCCATTGTAACTACCATACCTTAGCGTTTGCATACAGCACCTAGAGTTGTGACCTTGAACGCTCCATCATAAGTAGATAACTACTACACAATAGAGAAGACGTACAAGTGAAAATGGATTTAGTTTTACTGCAATTAGCATGCAGCAGAGCTGCCAAATAATGCCCAGATAATATACACGGTAATTCGAATGAGTTTGGTAAACAAAGCAGCAATCCGTGGGCTATTAAGGACACTTCGCGATGACTTTCCATGTTCTACATCATGTCAATGTTACTATCATACCTTAGGGTTCGCCTAGAGCACAAAGAGCTGTGACCTTGAACGGTCCTTCATTCGTAGATTACTGCTACACGATAGAAAAGACGTACAAGTGAAAATGGATTTAGTTTTACTGCAATTAGTATGCAGCAGAGCTTTCAGAAAATGCCCAAATAATATACATGTTAATTCGAACGCGTTTTGTACGCAAAGTAGCAATCCGCGGGCAATATAAGGCACTTCGCGATGTCTATCCATGTTCTATACCATGCCAATGTAACTATCATATCTTAGAGCTCGCATACAGCACCTAGAGTTGTGACCTTGAACGCTCCTTCATAAGTAGATAACTCCTACACGATAGAAAAGACGTTCAAGAGAAAACGGTCTAAGTTTTACTGCAATTAGTATGCAGCAGAGCTTTCAAAAAGTGCCCAAATAATATTCACGTTAATTTGAACGCGTTTTGTACGCAAAGTAGCAATCCGAGGGCTATATAAGGCACTTCCCGATGTCTATCCAAGTTCTATACCATGCCAATGTAACTATCACATCTTAGCGTTCGTATAGAGCTCATAGAGCTGTGACCTTGAACGCTCCTTCATAAGTAGATAACTCCTACACGATAGAAAAGACGTTCAAGAGAAAACGGTCTAAGTTTTACTGCAATTAGTATGCAGCAGAGCTTTCAAAAGTGCCCAAATAATATACACGTCAATTCGAACGCGTTTTGTACGCAAAGTAGCAATCCGCGGGCTATATAAGGCACTTCCCGATGTCTATCCAAGTTCTATACCATGCCAATGTAACTATCACATCTTAGCGTTCGCATAGAGCACCTAGAGTTGTGACCTTGAACGCTCCTTCATAAGTAGATAACTCCTACACGATAGAAAAGACGTTCAAGAGAAAATGTATTTAGTATTACTGCAATTAGCATGCAGCAGAGCTGCCTAATAATGCCCAGATAATATACACGTTAATTCGAATGGGTTTTGTAAACAAAGCAGCAATCCGTGGGCTATTAGGAACACTTCGCGATGCCTTTCCATATTCTACACCATGTCAATGTTACTATCATACCTTAGGGTTCGCATAGAGCACAAAGAGCTGTGACCTTGAACGATCCTTCATTCGTAGATTACTGCTACACGATAGAAAAGACGTTCAAGTGAAAATGGATTTAGTTTTACTGCAATTAGTATGCAGCAGAGCTTTCAAAAAGTGCCCAAATAATATACACGTCAATTCGAACGCGTCTTGTACGCAAAGTAGCAATCCGCGGGCTATATAAGGCACTTCGCGATGTCTATCCATGTTCTATACCATGCCAATGTAACTATCATATCTCAGCGTTCGCATACAGCACCTAGAGTTGTGACCTTTAACGCTCCTTCATAAGTAGATAACTCCTACATGATAGAAAAGACGTTCAAGAAAAAACGGTCTAAGTTTTACTGCAATTAGTATGCAGCAGAGCTTTCAAAATGTGGCCAAATAATATACACGTCAATTCGAACGCGTTTTGTACGCAAAGTAGCAATCCGCGGGCTATATAAGGCACTTCGCGATATCTATCCATGTTCTATACCATGCCAATGTAACTATCATATCTTAGCGTTCGCATAGAGCACCTAGAGTTGTGACCTTGAACACTCCTTCATAAGTAGATAACTCCTACACGATAGAAAAGACGTTCAAGAGAAAGCGGTCTAAGTTTTACTGCAATTAGTATTAAGCAGAGCTTTCAAAAAGTGCCCAAATAATATACACGTCAATTCGAACGCGTTTTGAACGCAAAGTAGCAATCCGCGGGCTATATAAGGCACTTCGCGATATCTATCCATGTTCTATACCATGCCAATGTAACTATCATATCTTAGCGTTCGCATAGAGCACCTAGAGTTGTGACCTTGAACGCTCCTTCAAAAGTAGATAACTACTACACAATAGAGAAGACGTACAAGTGAAAATGGATTTAGTTTTACTGCAATTAGCATGCAGCAGAGCTGCCAAATAATGCCCAGATAATGTACGCGTTAATTCGAATGCGTTTTGTAAACAAAGCAGCAATCCGTGGGCTATTAAGGACACTTCGCGATGCCTATCCATTTTCTATACCATGCCATTGTAACTACCATACCTTAGCGTTTGCATACAGTACCTAGAGTTGTGACCTTGAACGCTCCTTCTTTAGTAGATAACTCCTACACGATAGAAAAGACGTTCAAGAGAAAACGGTCTAAGTTTTACTGCAATTAGTATGCAGCAGAGCTTTCAAAAAGTGCCCAAATAATAAACACGTCAATTCGAACGCGTTTTGTACTCAAAGTAGCAATCCGCGGGCTATATAAGACACTTGGCGATGTCTATCCATGTTCTATACCATGCCAATGTAACTATCATATCTTAGCGTTCGCATTGAGCACCTAGAGTTGTGACCTTGGACGCTCCTTCATAAGTAGATTACTCCTACACGATAGAAAAAACGTTCAAGAGAAAACGGTCTAAGTTTTACTGCAATTAGTATGCAGCAGAGCTTTCAGAAAATGCCCAAATAATATACACGTTAATTCGAACGCGTTTTGTACGCAAAGTAGCAATCCGCGGGCAATATAAGGCACTTCGCGATGTCTATCCATGTTCTATACCATGCCAATGTAACTATCATATCTTAGAGTTCGCATACAGCACCTAGAGTTGTGACCTTGAACGCTCCTTCAGAAGTAGATAATTCCTACACGATAGAAAAGACGTTCAAGAGAAAACGGTCTAAGTTTTACTGCAATTAGTATGCAGCAGAGCTTTCAAAAAGTGCCCAAATAATATTCACGTTAATTTGAACGCGTTTTGTACGCAAAGTAGCAATCCGCGGGCTATATAAGGCACTTCCCGATGTCTATCCAAGTTCTATACCATGCCAATGTAACTATCACATCTTAGCGTTCGTATAGAGCTCATAGAGCTGTGACCTTGAACGCTCCTTCATAAGTAGATAACTCCTACACGATAGAAAAGATGTTCAAGAGAAAACGGTCTAAGTTTTACTGCAATTAGTATGCAGCAGAGCTTTCAAAAAGTGCCCAAATAATATACACGTCAATTAGAACGCGTTTTGTACGCAAAGTAGCAATCCGCGGGCTATATAAGGCACTTCCCGATGTCTATCCAAGTTCTATACCATGCCAATGTAACTATCACATCTTAGCGTTCGCATAGAGCACCTTGAGTTGTGACCTTGAACGCACCAGTTGTGACCTTGAACGCTCCTTCATAAGTAGATAACTCCTACACGATAGAAAAGACGTTCAAGAGAAAATGGATTTAGTTTTACTGCAATTAGCATGTAGCAGAGATGCCAAATAATGCCCAGATGATATACACGAAAATTCGAATGCGTTTTGTAAACAAAGCAGTAATCCGTGGGCTATTGAGGACACTTCGCGATGCCTATCCATGTGCTATACCATGTCAATGTTTCTATCATATCTTAGGGTTCGCATAGAGCACAAAGAGCTGTGACCTTGAACGCTCCTTCATTCGTAGATTACTGCTACAGGATAGAAAAGACGTACAAGTGAAAATGGACTAAGTTTTACTGCAATTAGCATGCAGTAGAGCTGCCAAATAGCGCCCAGGCGATATACACGTTAATTCGATCGCGTTTTGTACGCAAAGTAGCAATCCGTGGGATATATAGGGCACTTCGCGATGTCTATCCATGTTCTATACCATGCCAATGTAACTATCACATCTTAGCGTTCGTATAGAGCTCATAGAGTTGTGACCTTGAACGCTCCTTCATAAGTAGATATCTCCTACACGATAGAAAAGACGTTCAAGAGAAAACAGTCTAAGTTTTACTGCAATTAGTATGCAGCAGAGCTGCCAAATAATGCCCAGATAATATACGCGTTAATTCGAATGCGTTTTGTAAACAAAGCAGCAATCCGTGGGCTATTAAGGACACTTCGCGATGCCTATCCATTTTCTATACCATGCCATTGTAACTCCCATACCTTAGCGTTTGCATACAGCACCTAGAGTTGTGACCTTGAACGCTCCTTCTTAAGTAGATAACTCCTACACGATAGAAAAGACGTTCAAGAGAAAACAGTCTAAGTTTTAATGCAATTAGTATGCAGCAGAGCTTTCAAAAAGTGCCCAATTAATATACACGTTAATTCGAACGCGTTTTGTAGGCAAAGTAGCATTCCGCGGGCTATATAAGGCACTTCACGATGTCTATCCAAGTTCTCTAATATGCCAATGTAACTATCACATCTTAGCGTTAGTATAGAGCTCATAGAGTTGTGACCTTGAACGCTCCTTCATAAGTAGATATCTCCTACACGATATAAAAGACGTACAATAGAAAACGGACTAAGTTTTACTGCAATTAGTATGCAGCAGAGCTGCCTAATAATGCCCAGATAATATACACGATAATTCGAATGGGTTTTGTAAACAAAGCAGCAATCCGTGGGCTATTAGGAACACTTCGCGATGCCTTTCCATATTCTACAACATGTCAATGTTACTATCATACCTTAGGGTTCGCATAGAGCACAAAGAGCTGTGACCTTGAACGATCCTTCATTCGTAGATTACTGCTACACGATAGAAAAGACGTTCAAGTGAAAATGGATTTAGTTTTACAGCAATTAGTATGCAGCAGAGCTTTCAAAAAGTGCCCAAATAATATACACGTCAATTCGAACGCGTCTTGTACGCAAAGTAGCAATCCGCGGGCTATATAAGGCACTTCGCGATGTCTATCCATGTTCTATACCATGCCAATGTAACTATCATATCTCAGCGTTCGCATACAGCACCTAGAGTTGTGACCTTGAACGCACCTTCATAAGTAGATAACTCCTACATGATAGAAAAGACGTTCAAGAGAAAACGGTCTAAGTTTTACTGCAATTAGTATGCAGCAGAGCTTTCAAAATGTGGCCAAATAATATACACGTCAATTCGAACGCGTTTTGTACGCAAAGTAGCAATCCGCGGGCTATATAAGGCACTTCGCGATATCTATCCATGTTCTATACCATGCCAATGTAACTATCATATCTTAGCGTTCGCATAGAGCACCTAGAGTTGTGACCTTGAACACTCCTTCATAAGTAGATAACTCCTACACGATAGAAAAGACGTTCAAGAGAAAGCGGTCTAAGTTTTACTGCAATTAGTATTAAGCAGAGCTTTCAAAAAGTGCCCAAATAATATACACGTCAATTCGAACGCGTTTTGAACGCAAAGTAGCAATTCGCGGGCTATATAAGGCACTTCGCGATATCTATCCATGTTCTATACCATGCCAATGTAACTATCATATCTTAGCGTTCGCATAGAGCACCTAGAGTTGTGACCTTGAACGCTCCTTCATAAGTAGATAACTACTACACAATAGAGAAGACGTACAAGTGAAAATGGATTTAGTTTTACTGCAATTAGCATGCAGCAGAGCTGCCAAATAATGCCCAGATAATATACGCCTTAATTCGAATGCGTTTTGTAAACAAAGCAACAATCCGTGGGCTATTAAGGACACTTCGCGATGCCTATCGATTTTCTATACCATGCCATTGTAACTACCATACCTTAGCGTTTGCATACAGCACCTAGAGTTGTGACCTTGAACGCTCCATCATAAGTAGATAACTCCTAAACGATATAAAAGACGTACAATAGAAAACGGACTAACTTTTATTGCAATTAGTATGCAGCAGAGCTTTCAAAAAGTGCCCAAATAATATACACGTCAATTCGAACGCGTTTTGTACGCAAAGTAGCAATCCGCGGGCTATATAAGGCACTTCGCGATATCTATCCATGTTCTATACCATGCCAATGTAACTATCATATCTTAGCGTTCGCATAGAGCACCTAGAGTTGTGACCTTGAACACTCCTTCATAAGTAGATAACTCCTACACGATAGAAAAGACGTTCAAGAGAAAGCGGTCTAAGTTTTACTGCAATTAGTATTAAGCAGAGCTTTCAAAAAGTGCCCAAATAATATACACGTCAATTCGAACGCGTTTTGAACGCAAAGTAGCAATCCGCGGGCTATATAAGGCACTTCGCGATATCTATCCATGTTCTATACCATGCCAATGTAACTATCATATCTTAGCGTTCGCATAGAGCACCTAGAGTTGTGACCTTGAACGCTCCTTCAAAAGTAGATAACTACTACACAATAGAGAAGACGTACAAGTGAAAATGGATTTAGTTTTACTGCAATTAGCATGCAGCAGAGCTGCCAAATAATGCCCAGATAATGTACGCGTTAATTCGAATGCGTTTTGTAAACAAAGCAGCAATCCGTGGGCTATTAAGGACACTTCGCGATGCCTATCCATTTTCTATACCATGCCATTGTAACTACCATACCTTAGCGCTTGCATACAGCACCTAGAGTTGTGACCTTGAACGCTCCTTCATTAGTAGATAACTCCTACACGATAGAAAAGACGTTCAAGAGAAAACGGTCTAAGTTTTACTGCACTTAGTATGCAGCAGAGCTTTCAAAAAGTGCCCAAATAATAAACACGTCAATTCGAACGCGTTTTGTACGCAAAGTAGCAATCCGCGGGCAATATAAGGCACTTCGCGATGTCTATCCATGTTCTATACCATGCCAATGTAACTATCATATCTTAGCGTTCGCATAGAGCACCTAGAGTTGTGACCTTGAACGCTCCTTCATAAGTAGATAACTACTACACAATAGAGAAGACGTACAAGTGAATATGGATTTAGTTTTACTGCAATTAGCATGCAGCAGAGCTGCCAAATAATGCCCAGATAATATACACGTTAATTCGAATGCGTTTTGTAAACAATGCAGCTATCCGTGGGCTATTAAGGACACTTCGCGATGCATTTCCATGTTCTACACCATGTCAATGTTACTATAATACCTTAGGGTTCGCATAGAGCACATAGAGCTGTGACCTTGAACGCTCCTTCATTCGTAGATTACTGCTACAGGATAGAAAAGACGTACAAGTGAAAATGGACTAAGTTTTACTGCAATTAGCATGCAGTAGAGCTGCCAAATAGCGCCCAGGCGATATACACGTTAACTCGATCGCGTTTTGTCCGCAAAGTAGCATTCCGTGGGATATATAGGGCACTTCGCGATGTCTATCCATGTTCTATATCATGCCATTGTAACTACAATATCTTAGCGTTCGCATACAGCATATAGAGTTGTGACCTTGAACGCTCCTTCATAAGTAGATATCTCCAACACGATAGAAAAGACGTTCAAGAGAAAACGGTCTAAGTTTTACTGCAATTAGTATGCAACAGAGCTTTCAGAAAATGCCCAAATAATATACACGTTAATTCGAACGCGTTTTGTACGCAAAGTAGCAATCCGCGGGCAATATAAGGCACTTCGCGATGTCTATCCATGTTCTATACCATGCCAATGTAACTATCATATCTTAGCGTTCGCATACAGCACCTAGAGTTGTGACCTTGAACGCTCCTTCATAAGTAGATATCTCCTACACGATATAAAAGACGTACAATAGAAAACGGACTAAGTTTTACTGCAATTAGTATGCAGCAGAGCTTTCAAAAAGTGCCCAAATAATATACACGTCAATTCGAACGCGTTTTGTACGCAAAGTAGCAATCCGCGGGCTATATAAGGCACTTCGCGATATCTATCAATGTTCTATACCATGTTAATGTAACTATCATATCTTAACGTTCGCATAGAGCACCAAGAGTTGTGACCTTGAACGCTCCTTCATAAGTAGATAACTACTACACAATAGAGAAGACGTACAAGTGAAAATGGATTTAGTTTTACTGCAATTAGCATGCAGCAGAGCTGCCAAATAATGCCCAGATAATATACGCGTTAATTCGAATGCGTTTTGTAAACAAAGCAACAATCCGTGGGCTATTAAGGACACTTCGCGATGCCTATTTATTTTCTATACCATGCCATTGTAACTACCATACCTTAGCGTTTGCATACAGCACCTAGAGTTGTGACCTTGAACGCTCCTTCGTAAGTAGATAACTCCTACACGATAGAAAAGACGTTCAAGAGAAATCGGTCTAAGTTTTACTGCAATTAGTATGCTGCAGAGCTTTCAGAAAATGCCCAAATAATATACACGTTAATTCGAACGCGTTTTGTACGCAAAGTAGCAATCCGCGGGCAATATAAGGCACTTCGCGATGTCTATCCATGTTCTATACCATGCCAATGTAACTATCATATCTTAGAGCTCGCATACAGCACCTAGAGTTGTGACCTTGAACGCTCCTTCATAAGTAGATAACTCCTAACGATAGAAAAGACGTTCAAGAGAAAACGGTCTAAGTTTTACTGCAATTAGTATGCAGCAGAGCTTTCAAAAAGTGCCCAAATAATATTCACGTTAATTCGAACGCGTTTTGGATGCAAAGTAGCAATCCGCGGGCTATATAAGGCACTTCACGCTGTCTATCCAAGTTCTATACCATGCCAATGTAACTATCACATCTTAGCGTTCGTATAGAGCTCATAGAGTTGTGACCTTGAACGCTCCTTCATAAGTAGATATCTCCTACACGATATAATAGACGTACAATAGAAAACGGACTAAGTTTTACTGCAATTAGTATGCAGCAGAGCTTTCAAAAAGTGCACAAATAATATACACGTCAATTCGAACGCGTTTTGAACGCAAAGTAGCAATCCGCGGGCTATATAAGGCACTTCGCG
Organism: Tetropium fuscum; assembly: GCA_964058915.1. Taxonomy (NCBI): domain Eukaryota; kingdom Metazoa; phylum Arthropoda; class Insecta; order Coleoptera; family Cerambycidae; genus Tetropium; species Tetropium fuscum. Next base: position 1,011,041 of record CAXKVY010018570.1, on the reverse strand, counting down.
ATATCTATCCATGTTCTATACAATGCCAATGTAACTATCATATCTTAGCGTCCGCATAGAACACCTAGAGATGTGACCTTGAACGCTCCTTCATAAGTAGATAACTTCTACACGTTAGAGAAGACGTACAAGTGAAAATGGATTTAGTTTTACTGCAATTAGCATGCAGCAGAGCTGCCAAATAATGCCAAGATAATATACGCGTTAATTCGAATGCGTTTTGTAAACAAAGCAGCAATCCGTGGGCTGTTAAGGACACTTCGCGATGCCTATCCATTTTCTATACCATGCCATTGTAACTACCATACCTTAGCGTTTGCATACAGCACCTAGAGTTGTGACCTTGAACGCTCCTTCATAAGTAGATAACTCCTACACGATAGAAAAGACCTTCAAGAGAAAACGGTCTAAGTTTTACTGCAATTAGTATGCAACAGAGCTTTCAGAAAATGCCTAAATAATATACACGTTAATTCGAACGCGTTTTGTATGCAAAGTAGCAATCCGCGGGCAATATGAGGCACTTCGCGTTGCCTATCCATTTTCTATACCATGCCATTGTAACTACCATACCTTAGCGTTTGCATACAGCACCTAGAGTTGTGACCTTGAACGCTCCTTCATAAATAGATAACTCCTACACGATAGAAAAGACGTTCAAGAGAAAACGGTCTAAGTTTTACTGCAATTAGCATGCAGCAGAGCTGCCTAATAATGCCCAGATGATATACACGAAAAGTCGAATGCGTTTTGTAAACAAAGCAGCAATCCGTGAGCTATTGAGGACACTTCGCGATGCCTTTCCATGTTCTACACCATGTCAATGTTACTATCATACCTTAGGGTTCGCATAGAGCACAAAGAGCTGTGACCTTGAACGATCCTTCATTCGTAGATTACTGCTACACGATATAAGAGACGTACAAGTGAAAATGGATTAAGTTTTACTGTAATTAGCATGCAGTTGAGCTGCCAAATAGCGCCCAGGCGATATACACGTTAATTCGATCGCGTTTTGTACGCAAAGTAGCAATCCGTGGGATATATAGGGCACTTCGCGATGTCTATCCATGTTCTATACCATGCCATTGTAACTACCATATCTTAGCGTTCGCATACAGCACATAGAGTTGTGACCTTGAACGCTCCTTCATAAGTAGATATCTCCAACACGATAGAAAAGACGTTCAAGAGAAAGCGGTCTAAGTTTTACTGCAATTAGTATTAAGCAGAGCTTTCAAAAAGTGCCCAAATAATATACACGTCAATTCGAACGCGTTTTGAACGCAAAGTAGCAATCCGCGGGCTATATAAGGCACTTCGCGATATCTATCCATGTTCTATACCATGCCAATGTAACTATCACATCTTAGCGTTCGTATAGAGCTCATAGAGTTGTGACCTTGAACGCTCCTTCATAAGTAGATATCTCCTACACGATAGAAAAGACGTTCAAGAGAAAACAGTCTAAGTTTTACTGCAATTAGTATGCAGCAGAGCTGCCAAATAATGCCCAGATAATATACGCGTTAATTCGAATGCGTTTTGTAAACAAAGCAGCAATCCGTGGGCTATTAAGGACACTTCGCGAAGCCTATCCATTTTCTATACCATGCCATTGTAACTACCATACCTTAGCGTTTGCATACAGCACCTAGAGTTGTGACCTTGAACGCTCCATCATAAGTAGATAACTCCTAAACGATATAAAAGACGTACAATAGAAAACGGACTAACTTTTATTTCAATTAGTATGCAGCAGAGCTTTCAAAAAGTGCCCAAATAATATACACGTTAATTCGATCGCGTTTTGTACGCAAAGCAGCAATCCGTGGGATATATAGGGCCCTTCGCGATGTCTATCCATGTTCTATACCATGCCATTGTAACTATCATATCTTAGCGTTCGTATAGAGCTCATAGAGTTGTGACCTTGAACGCTCCTTCATAAGTAGATATCTCCTACACGATATAAAAGACGTACAATAGAAAACGGACTAAGTTTTACTGCAATTAGTATGCAGCAGAGCTCTCAAAAAGTGCCCAAATAATATACACGTCAATTCAAACGCGTTTTGTACGCAAAGTAGCAATCCGCGGGCTATATAAGGCACTTTGCGATGTCTATCCATGTTCTATACCATGCCAATATAAATATCATATCTTAGCGTTCGCATAGAGCACCTAGAGTTGTGACCTTGAACGCTCCTTCATAAGTAGATAACTCCTACACGATAGAAAAAACGTTCAAGAGAAAACGGTCTAAGTTTTACTGCAATTAGTATGCTGCAGAGCTTTCAGAAAATGCCCAAATAATATACACGTTAATTCGAACGCGTTTGGTACCCAAAGTAGCAATCCGCGGACAATATAAGGCACTTCGCGATGTCTATCCAAGTTCTGTACCATGCCAATGTAACTATCACATCTTAGCGTTCGTATAGAGCTCATAGAGTTGTGACCTTGAACGCTCCTTCATAGGTAGATATCTCCTACACGATATAAAAGACGTACAATAGAAAATGGACCAAGTTTTACTGCAATTAGTATGCAGCAGAGCTTTCAAAATGTGGCCAAATATATACACGTCAATTCGAACGCGTTTTGTACGCAAAGTAGCAATCCGCGGGCTATACAAGGCACTTCGCGATATCTATCCATGTTCTATACCATGCCAATGTAACTATCATATCTTAGCGTTCGCATACAGCACCTAGAGTTGTGACCTTGAACACTCCTTCATAAGTAGATAACTCCTACACGATACAAAAGACGTTCAAGAGAAAACGGTCTAAGATTTACTGCAATTAATATACAGCAGAGCTTTCAAAAAGTGCCCAAATAGTATACACGTTAATTCGAATGCGTTTTGTAAACAAAGCAGCAATCCGTGGGTTATTAAAGACACTTCGCGATGCCTTTTAATGTTCTACACCATGTCAATGTTACTATCATACCTTAGGGTTCGCATAGAGCACAAAGAGCTGTGACTTTGAACGCTCCTTTATTCGTAGGTTACTGCTACAGGATAGAAAAGAAGTACAAGTGAAAATGGACTAAGTTTTACTGTAATTAGCATGCAGTAGAGCTGCCAAATAGCGCCCAGGCGATATACACGTTAATTCGATCGCGTTTTGTACGCAAAGTAGCAATCCCTGGGATATATAGGGCACTTCGCGATGTCTATCCATGTTCTATACCATGCCATTGTAACTACCATATCTTAGCGTTCGCATACAGCACATAGAGTTGTGACCTTGAACGCTCCTTCATAAGTAGATATCTCCAACACGATAGAAAAGACGTTCAAGAGAAAGCGGTCTAAGTTTTACTGCAATTAGTATTAAGCAGAGCTTTCAAAAAGTGCCCAAATAATATACACGTCAATTCGAACGCGTTTTGAACGCAAAGTAGCAATCCGCGGGCTATATAAGGCACTTCGCGATATCTATCCATGTTCTATACCATGCCAATGTAACTATCACATCTTAGCGTTCGTATAGAGCTCATAGAGTTGTGACCTTGAACGCTCCTTCATAAGTAGATATCTCCTACACGATAGAAAAGACGTTCAAGAGAAAACAGTCTAAGTTTTACTGCAATTAGTATGCAGCAGAGCTGCCAAATAATGCCCAGATAATATACGCGTTAATTCGAATGCGTTTTGTAAACAAAGCAGCAATCCGTGGGCTATTAAGGACACTTCGCGAAGCCTATCCATTTTCTATACCATGCCATTGTAACTACCATACCTTAGCGTTTGCATACAGCACCTAGAGTTGTGACCTTGAACGCTCCATCATAAGTAGATAACTACTACACAATAGAGAAGACGTACAAGTGAAAATGGATTTAGTTTTACTGCAATTAGCATGCAGCAGAGCTGCCAAATAATGCCCAGATAATATACACGGTAATTCGAATGAGTTTGGTAAACAAAGCAGCAATCCGTGGGCTATTAAGGACACTTCACGATGACTTTCCTTGTTCTACATCATGTCAATGTTACTATCATACCTTAGGGTTCGCCTAGAACACAAAGAGCTGTGACCTTGAACGGTCCTTCATTCGTAGATTACTGCTACACGATAGAAAAGACGTACAAGTGAAAATGGATTTAGTTTTACTGCAATTAGTATGCAGCAGAGCTTTCAAAATGTGGCCAAATAATATACACGTCAATTCGAACGCGTTTTGTACGCAAAGTAGCAATCCGCGGGCTATATAAGGCACTTCGCGATATCTATCCATGTTCTATACCATGCCAATGTAACTATCATATCTTAGCGTTCGCATAGAGCACCTAGAGTTGTGACCTTGAACGCTCCTTCATAAGTAGATAACTCCTACACGATAGAAAAAACGTTCAAGAGAAAACGGTCTAAGTTTTACTGCAATTAGTATGCTGCAGAGCTTTCAGAAAATGCCCAAATAATATACACGTTAATTCGAACGCGTTTTGTACCCAAAGTAGCAATCCGCGGGCAATATAAGGCACTTCGCGATGTCTATCAATGTTCTATACCATGCCAATGTAACTATCATATCTTAGCGTTCGCATAGAGCACCTAGAGTTGTGACCTTGAACGCTCCTTCATAAGTAGATAACTACTACACAATAGAGAAGACGTACAAGTGAAAATGGATTTAGTTTTACTGCAATTAGCATGCAGCAGAGCTGCCAAATAATGCCCAGATAATATACGCGTTAATTCGAATGCGTTTTGTAAACAAAGCAGCAATCCGTGGGCTATTAAGGACACTTCGCGATGCCTATCCATTTTCTATACCATGCCATTGTAACTACCATACCTTAGCGTTTGCACACAGCACCTAGAGTTGTGACCTTGAACGCTCCTTCATTAGTAGATAACTCCTACACGATAGAAAAGACGTTCAAGAGAAAACGGTCTAAGTTTTACTGCAATTAGTATGCAGCAGAGCTTTCAGAAAATGCCCAAATAATATACACGTTAATTCGAACGCGTTTTGTACGCAAAGTAGCAATCCGCGGGCAATATAAGGCACTTCGCGATGTCTATCCATGTTCTATACCATGCCAATGTAACTATCATATCTTAGAGCTCGCATACAGCACCTAGAGTTGTGACCTTGAACGCTCCTTCATAAGTAGATAACTCCTAACGATAGAAAAGACGTTCAAGAGAAAACGGTCTAAGTTTTACTGCAATTAGTATGCAGCAGAGCTTTCAAAAAGTGCCCAAATAATATTCACGTTAATTTGAACTCGTTTTGTACGCAAAGTAGCAATCCGAGGGCTATATAAGGCACTTCCCGATGTCTATCCAAGTTCTATACCATGCCAATGTAACTATCACATCTTAGCGTTCGTATAGAGCTCATAGAGCTGTGACCTTGAACGCTCCTTCATAAGTAGATAACTCCTACACGATAGAAAAGACGTTCAAGAGAAGACGGTCTAAGTTTTACTGCAATTAGTATGCAGCAGAGCTTTCAAAAGTGCCCAAATAATATACACGTCAATTCGAACGCGTTTTGTACGCAAAGTAGCAATCCTCGGGCTATATAAGGCACTTCCCGATGTCTATCCAAGTTCTATACCATGCCAATGCAACTATCACATCTTAGCGTTCGCATAGAGTACCTAGAGTTGTGACCTTGAACGCTCCTTCATAAGTAGATAACTCCTACACGATAGAAAAGACGTTCAAGAGAAAATGTATTTAGTTTTACTGCAATTAGCATGCAGCAGAGCTGCCTAATAATGCCCAGATAATATACACGTTAATTCGAATGGGTTTTGTAAACAAAGCAGCAATCCGTGGGCTATTAGGAACACTTCGCGATGCCTTTCCATATTCTACACCATGTCAATGTTACTATCATACCTTAGGGTTCGCATAGAGCACAAAGAGCTGTGACCTTGAACGATCCTTTATTCGTAGATTACTGCTACACGATAGAAAAGACGTTCAAGTGAAAATGGATTTAGTTTTACTGCAATTAGTATGCAGCAGAGCTTTCAAAAAGTGCCCAAATAATATACACGTCAATTCGAACGCGTCTTGTACGCAAAGTAGCAATCCGCGGGCTATATAAGGCACTTCGCGATGTCTATCCATGTTCTATACCATGCCAATGTAACTATCATATCTCAGCGTTCGCATACAGCACCTAGAGTTGTGACCTTTAACGCTCCTTCATAAGTAGATAACTCCTACATGATAGAAAAGACGTTCAAGAAAAAACGGTCTAAGTTTTACTACAATTAGTATGCAGCAGAGCTTTCAAAATGTGGCCAAATAATATACACGTCAATTCGAACGCGTTTTGTACGCAAAGTAGCAATCCGCGGGCTATATAAGGCACTTCGCGATATCTATCCATGTTCTATACCATGCCAATGTAACTATCATATCTTAGCGTTCGCATAGAGCACCTAGAGTTGTGACCTTGAACACTCCTTCATAAGTAGATAACTCCTACACGATAGAAAAGACGTTCAAGAGAAAGCGGTCTAAGTTTTACTGCAATTAGTATTAAGCAGAGCTTTCAAAAAGTGCCCAAATAATATACACGTCAATTCGAACGCGTTTTGAACGCAAAGTAGCAATCCGCGGGCTATATAAGGCACTTCGCGATATCTATCCATGTTCTATACCATGCCAATGTAACTATCATATCTTAGCGTTCGCATAGAGCACCTAGAGTTGTGACCTTGAACGCTCCTTCAAAAGTAGATAACTACTACACAATAGAGAAAACGTACAAGTGAAAATGGATTTAGTTTTACTGCAATTAGCATGCAGCAGAGCTGCCAAATAATGCCCAGATAATGTACGCGTTAATTCGAATGCGTTTTGTAAACAAAGCAGCAATCCGTGGGCTATTAAGGACACTTCGCGATGCCTATCCATTTTCTATACCATGCCATTGTAACTACCATACCTTAGCGTTTGCATACAGCACCTAGAGTTGTGACCTTGAACGCTCCTTCATTAGTAGATAACTCCTACACGATAGAAAAGACGTTCAAGAGAAAACGGTCTAAGTTTTACTGCAATTAGTATGCAGCAGAGCTTTCAAAAAGTGCCCAAATAATAAACACGTCAATTCGAACGCGTTTTGTACTCAAAGTAGCAATCCGCGGGCTATATAAGGCACTTGGCGATGTCTATCCATGTTCTATACCATGCCAATGTAACTATCATATCTTAGCGTTCGCATTGAGCACCTAGAGTTGTGACCTTGGACGCTCCTTCATAAGTAGATTACTCCTACGCGATAGAAAAAACGTTCAAGAGAAAACGGTCTAAGTTTTACTGCAATTAGTATGCAGCAGAGCTTTCAGAAAATGCCCAAATAATATACACGTTAATTCGAACGCGTTTTGTACGCAAAGTAGCAATCCGCGGGCAATATAAGGCACTTCGCGATGTCTATCCATGTTCTATACCATGCCAATGTAACTATCATATCTTAGAGTTCGCATACAGCACCTAGAGTTGTGACCTTGAACGCTCCTTCAGAAGTAGATAACTCCTACACGATAGAAAAGACGTTCAAGAGAAAACGGTCTAAGTTTTACTGCAATTAGTATGCAGCAGAGCTTTCAAAAAGTGCCCAAATAATATTCACGTTAATTTGAACGCGTTTTGTACGCAAAGTAGCAATCCGCGGGCAATATAAGGCACTTCGCGATGTCTATCCAAGTTCTATACCATGCCAATGTAACTATCACATCTTAGCGTTCGTATAGAGCTCATAGAGCTGTGACCTTGAACGCTCCTTCATAAGTAGATAACTCCTACACGATAGAAAAGATGTTCAAGAGAAAACGGTCTAAGTTTTACTGCAATTAGTATGCAGCAGAGCTTTCAAAAAGTGCCCAAATAATATACACGTCAATTAGAACGCGTTTTGTACGCAAAGTAGCAATCCGCGGGCTATATAAGGCACTTCCCGATGTCTATCCAAGTTCTATACCATGCCAATGTAACTATCACATCTTAGCGTTCGCATAGAGCACCTTGAGTTGTGACCTTGAACGCACCAGTTGTGACCTTGAACGCTCCTTCATAAGTAGATAACTCCTACACGATAGAAAAGACGTTCAAGAGAAAATGGATTTAGTTTTACTGCAATTAGCATGTAGCAGAGATGCCAAATAATGCCCAGATGATATACACGAAAATTCGAATGCGTTTTGTAAACAAAGCAGTAATCCGTGGGCTATTGAGGACACTTCGCGATGCCTATCCATGTGCTATACCATGTCAATGTTTCTATCATATCTTAGGGTTCGCATAGAGCACAAAGAGCTGTGACCTTGAACGCTCCTTCATTCGTAGATTACTGCTACAGGATAGAAAAGACGTACAAGTGAAAATGGACTAAGTTTTACTGCAATTAGCATGCAGTAGAGCTGCCAAATAGCGCCCAGGCGATATACACGTTAATTCGATCGCGTTTTGTACGCAAAGTAGCAATCCGTGGGACATATAGGGCACTTCGCGATTTCTATCCATGTTCTATACCATGCCAATGTAACTATCACATCTTAGCGTTCGTATAGAGCTCATAGAGTTGTGACCTTGAACACTCCTTCATAAGTAGATATCTCCTACACGATAGAAAAGACGTTCAAGAGAAAACAGTCTAAGTTTTACTGCAATTAGTATGCAGCAGAGCTGCCAAATAATGCCCAGATAATATACGCGTTAATTCGAATGCGTTTTGTAAACAAAGCAGCAATCCGTGGGCTATTAAGGACACTTCGCGATGCCTATCCATTTTCTATACCATGCCATTGTAACTCCCATACCTTAGCTTTTGCATACAGCTCCTAGAGTTGTGACCTTGAACGCTCCTTCTTAAGTAGATAACTCCTACACGATAGAAAAGACGTTCAAGAGAAAACAGTCTAAGTTTTAATGCAATTAGTATGCAGCAGAGCTTTCAAATAGTGCCCAATTAATATACACGTTAATTCGAACGCGTTTTGTAGGCAAAGTAGCAATCCGCGGGCTATATAAGGCACTTCACGATGTCTATCCAAGTTCTCTAATATGCCAATGTAACTATCACATCTTAGCGTTCGTATAGAGCTCATAGAGTTGTGACCTTGAACGCTCCTTCATAAGTAGATATCTCCTACACGATATAAAAGACGTACAATAGAAAACGGACTAAGTTTTACTGCAATTAGTATGCAGCAGAGCTTTCAAAAAGTGCCCAAATAATATACACGTCAATTCGAACGCGTTTTGTACGCAAAGTAGCAATCCGCGGACTATATAAGGCACTTTGCGATGTCTATCCATGTTCTATACCATGCCAATGTAACTATCATATCTTAGCGTTCGCATAGAGCACCTAGAGTTGTGACCTTGAACGCTCCTTTATGAGTAGATAACTACTACACCATATAAAAGACGTACAAGTGAAAATGGATTTAGTTTTACTTCAATTAGCATGCAGCAGAGCTGCCTAATAATGCCCAGATAATATACACGATAATTCGAATGGGTTTTGTAAACAAAGCAGCAATCCGTGGGCTATTAGGAACACTTCGCGATGCCTTTCCATATTCTACACCATGTCAATGTTACTATCATACCTTAGGGTTCGCATAGAGCACAAAGAGCTGTGACCTTGAACGATCCTTCATTCGTAGATTACTGCTACACGATAGAAAAGACGTTCAAGTGAAAATGGATTTAGTTTTACTGCAATTAGTATGCAGCAGAGCTTTCAAAAAGTGCCCAAATAATATACACGTCAATTCGAACGCGTCTTGTACGCAAAGTAGCAATCCGCGGGCTATATAAGGCACTTCGCGATGTCTATCCATGTTCTATACCATGCCAATGTAACTATCATATCTCAGCGTTCGCATACAGCACCTAGAGTTGTGACCTTGAACGCTCCTTCATAAGTAGATAACTCCTACAAGATAGAAAAGACGTTCAAGAGAAAACGGTCTAAGTTTTACTGCAATTAGTATGCAGCAGAGCTTTCAAAATGTGGCCAAATAATATACACGTCAATTCGAACGCGTTTTGTACGCAAAGTAGCAATCCGCGGGCTATATAAGGCACTTCGCGATATCTATCCATGTTCTATACCATGCCAATGTAACTATCATATCTTAGCGTTCGCATAGAGCACCTAGAGTTGTGACCTTGAACACTCCTTCATAAGTAGATAACTCCTACACGATAGAAAAGACGTTCAAGAGAAAGCGGTCTAAGTTTTACTGCAATTAGTATTAAGCAGAGCTTTCAAAAAGTGCCCAAATAATATACACGTCAATTCGAACGCGTTTTGAACGCAAAGTAGCAATCCGCGGGCTATATAAGGCACTTCGCGATATCTATCCATGTTCTATACCATGCCAATGTAACTATCATATCTTAGCGTTCGCATAGAGCACCTAGAGTTGTGACCTTGAACGCTCCTTCATAAGTAGATAACTACTACACAATAGAGAAGACGTACAAGTGAAAATGGATTTAGTTTTACTGCAATTAGCATGCAGCAGAGCTGCCAAATAATGCCCAGATAATATACGCGTTAATTCGAATGCGTTTTGTAAACAAAGCAGCAATCCGTGGGCTATTAAGGACACTTCGCGATGCCTATCGATTTTCTATACCATGCCATTGTAACTACCATACCTTAGCGTTTGCATACAGCACCTAGAGTTGTGTCCTTGAACGCTCCATCATAAGTAGATAACTCCTAAACGATATAAAAGACGTACAATAGAAAACGGACTAACTTTTATTGCAATTAGTATGCAGCAGAGCTTTCAAAAAGTACCCAAATAATATACACGTCAATTCGAACGCGTTTTGTACGCAAAGTAGCAATCCGCGGGCAATATAAGGCACTTCGCGATGTCTATCCATGTTCTATACCATGCCAATGTAACTATCATATCTTAGCGTTCGCATAGAGCACCTAGAGTTGTGACCTTGAACGCTCCTTCATAAGACGTACAAGTGAAAATGGATTTAGTTTTACTGCAATTAGCATGCAGCAGAGCTGCCAAACAATGCCCAGATAATATACACGTTAATTCGAATGCGTTTTGTAAACAAAGCAGCTATCCGTGGGCTATTAAGGACACTTCGCGATGCATTTCCATGTTCTACACCATGTCAATGTTACTATAATACCTTAGGGTTCGCATAGAGCACATAGAGCTGTGACCTTGAACGCTCCTTCATTCGTAAATTACTGCTACAGGATAGAAAAGACGTACAAGTGAAAATGGACTAAGTTTTACTGCAATTAGCATGCAGTAGAGCTGCCAAATAGCGCCCAGGCGATATACACGTTAACTCGATCGCGTTTTGTCCGCAAAGTAGCATTCCGTGGGATATATAGGGCACTTCGCGATGTCTATCCATGTTCTATACCATGCCATTGTAACTACCATATCTTAGCGTTCGCATACAGCATATAGAGTTGTGACCTTGAACGCTCCTTCATAAGTAGATATCTCCAACACGATAGAAAAGACGTTCAAGAGAAAACGGTCTAAGTTTTACTGCAATTAGTATGCAACAGAGCTTTCAGAAAATGCCCAAATAATATACACGTTAATTCGAACGCGTTTTGTACGCAAAGTTGCAATCCGCGGGCAATATAAGGCACTTCGCGATGTCTATCCATGTTCTATACCATGCCAATGTAACTATCATATCTTAGCGTTCGCATACAGCACCTAGAGTTGTGACCTTGAACGCTCCTTCATAAGTAGATAACTCCTACACGATAGAAAAGACGTTCAAGAGAAAACGGTCTAAGTTTTACTGCAATTAGTATGCAGCAGAGCTTTCAAAAAGTGCCCAAACAATATACACGTTAATTCGAACGCGTTTTGTACGCAAAGTAGCAATCCTCGGGCTATATAAGGCACTTCTCGATGTCTATCCAAGTTCTATACCATGCCAATGTAACTATCACATCTTAGCGTTCGTATAGAGCTCATAGAGTTGTGACCTTGAACGCTCCTTCATAAGTAGATAACTCCTACACGATAGAAAAGACGTTCAAGAGAAAACGGTCTAAGTTTTACTGCAATTAGTATGCAGCAGAGCTTTCAAAAAGTGCCCAAATAATATACACGTCAATTCGAACGCGTTTTGTACGCAAAGTAGCAATCCGCGGGCTATTTAAGGCACTTTGCGATGTCTATCCATGTTATATACCATGTTAATGTAACTATCATATCTTAGCGTTCTCATACAGCTCGTAGAGTTGTGACCTTGAACGCTCCTTCATAAGTAGATAACTCCTACGTGATAGAAAAGACGTTCAAGAGAAAACGGTCTAAGTTTTACTGCAAATAGTATGCAGCAGAGCTTTCAAAAAGTGCCCAAATAATATACACGTTAATTCGAACGCGTTTTGGATGCAAAGTAGCAATCCGCGGGCTATATAAGGCACTTCACGCTGTCTATCCAAGTTCTATACCATGCCAATGTAACTATCACATCTTAGCGTTCGTATAGAGCTCATAGAGTTGTGACCTTGAATGCTCCTTCATAAGTAGATATCTCCTACACGATATAATAGACGTACAATAGAAAACGGACTAAGTTTTACTGCAATTAGTATGCAGCAGAGCTTTCAAAAAGTGCACAAATAATATACACGTCAATTCGAACGCGTTTTGAACGCAAAGTAGCAATCCGCGGGCTATATAAGGCACTTCGCGATATCTATCCATGTTCTATACAATGCCAATGTAACTATCATATCTTAGCGTTCACATAGAACACCTAGAGATGTGACCTTGAACGCTCCTTCATAAGTAGATAACTTCTACACGTTAGAGAAGACGTACAAGTGAAAATGGATTTAGTGTTACTGCAATTAGCATGCAGCAGAGCTGCCAAATAATGCCAAGATAATATACGCGTTAATTCGAATGCGTTTTGTAAACAAAGCAGCAATCCGTGGGCTGTTAAGGACACTTCGCGATGCCTATCCATTTTCTATACCATTCCATTGTAACTACCATACCTTAGCGTTTGCATACAGCACCTAGAGTTGTGACCTTGAACGCTCCTTCATAAGTAGATAACTCCTACACGATAGAAAAGACCTTCAAGAGAAAACGGTCTAAGTTTTACTGCAATTAGTATGCAACAGAGCTTTCAGAAAATGCCTAAATAATATACACGTTAATTCGAACGCGTTTTGTATGCAAAGTAGCAATCCGCGGGCAATATGAGGCACTTCGCGTTGCCTATCCATTTTCTATACCATGCCATTGTAACTACCATACATTAGCGTTTGCATACAGCACCTAGAGTTGTGACCTTGAACGCTCCTTCATAAATAGATAACTCCTACACGATAGAAAAGACGTTCAAGAGAAAACGGTCTAAGTTTTACTGCAATTAGCATGCAGCAGAGCTGCCTAATAATGCCCAGATGATATACACGAAAAGTCGAATGCGTTTTGTAAACAAAGCAGCAATCCGTGAGCTATTGAGGACACTTCGCGATGCCTTTCCATGTTCTACACCATGTCAATGTTACTATCATACCTTAGGGTTCGCATAGAGCACAAAGAGCTGTGACCTTGAACGATCCTTCATTCGTAGATTACTGCTACACGATATAAGAGACGTACAAGTGAAAATGGATTAAGTTTTACTGCAATTAGCATGCAGTAGAGCTGCCAAATAGCGCCCAGGCGATATACACGTTAACTCGATCGCGTTTTGTCCGCAAAGTAGCATTCCGTGGGATATATAGGGCACTTCGCGATGTCTATCCATGTTCTATACCATGCCATTGTAACTACCATATCTTAGCGTTCGCATACAGCACATAGAGTTGTGACCTTGAACGCTCCTTCATAAGTAGATATCTCCTACACGATAGAAAAGACGTTCAAGAGAAAACAGTCTAAGTTTTACTGCAATTAGTATGCAGCAGAGCTGCCAAATAATGCCCAGATAATATACGCGTTAATTCGAATGCGTTTTGTAAACAAAGCAGCAATCCGTGGGCTATTAAGGACACTTCGCGATGCCTATCCATTTTCTATACCATGCCATTGTAACTCCCATACCTTAGCGTTTGCATACAGCACCTAGAGTTGTGACCTTGAACGCTCCTTCTTAAGTAGATAACTCCTACACGATAGAAAATACGTTCAAGAGAAAACAGTCTAAGTTTTAATGCAATTAGTATGCAGCAGAGCTTTCAAAAAGTGCCCAATTAATATACACGTTAATTCGAACGCGTTTTGTAAGCAAAGTAGCAATCCTCGGGCTATATAAGGCACTTCACGATGTCTATCCAAGTTCTCTAATATGCCAATGTAACTATCACATCTTAGCGTTCGTATAGAGCTCATAGAGTTGTGACCTTGAACGCTCCTTCATAAGTAGATATCTCCTACACGATATAAAAGACGTACAATAGAAAACGGACTAAGTTTTACTGCAATTAGTATGCAGCAGAGCTTTCAAAAAGTGCCCAAATAATATACACGTCAATTCGAACGCGTTTTGTACGCAAAGTAGCAATCCGCGGACTATATAAGGCACTTTGCGATGTCTATCCATGTTCTATACCATGCCAATGTAACTATCATATCTTAGCGTTCGCATAGAGCACCTAGAGTTGTGACTTTGAACGCTCCTTTATGAGTAGATAACTACTACACCATAGAAAAGACGTACAAGTGAAAATGGATTTAGTTTTACTTCAATTAGCATGCAGCAGAGCTGCCTAATAATGCCCAGATAATATACACGATAATTCGAATGGGTTTTGTAAACAAAGCAGCAATCCGTGGGCTATTAGGAACACTTCGCGATGCCTTTCCATATTCTACACCATGTCAATGTTACTATCATACCTTAGGGTTCGCATAGAGCACAAAGAGCTGTGACCTTGAACGATCCTTCATTCGTAGATTACTGCTACACGATAGAAAAGACGTTCAAGTGAAAATGGATTTAGTTTTACTGCACTTAGTATGCAGCAGAGCTTTCAAAATGTGGCCAAATAATATACACGTCAATTCGAACGCGTTTTGTACGCAAAGTAGCAATCCGCGGGCTATATAAGGCACTTCGCGATATCTATCCATGTTCTATACCATGCCAATGTAACTATCATATCTTAGCGTTCGCATAGAGCACCTAGAGTTGTGACCTTGAACACTCCTTCATAAGTAGATAACTCCTACACGATAGAAAAGACGTTCAAGAGAAAGCGGTCTAAGTTTTACTGCAATTAGTATTAAGCAGAGCTTTCAAAAAGTGCCCAAATAATATACACGTCAATTCGAACGCGTTTTGAACGCAAAGTAGCAATCCGCGGGCTATATAAGGCACTTCGCGATATCTATCCATGTTCTATACCATGCCAATGTAACTATCATATCTTAGCGTTCGCATAGAGGACCTAGAGTTGTGACCTTGAACGCTCCTTCATAAGTAGATAACTACTACACAATAGAGAAGACGTACAAGTGAAAATGGATTTAGTTTTACTGCAATTAGCATGCAGCAGAACTGCCAAATAATGCCCAGATAATATACGCGTTAATTCGAATGCGTTTGTAAACAAAGCAGCAATCCGTGGGCTATTAAGGACACTTCGCGATGCCTATCGATTTTCTATACCATGCCATTGTAACTACCATACCTTAGCGTTTGCATACAGCACCTAGAGTTGTGACCTTGAACGCTCCATCATAAGTAGATAACTCCTAAACGATATAAAAGACGTACAATAGAAAACGGACTAACTTTTATTGCAATTAGTATGCAGCAGTGCTTTCAAAAAGTGACCAAATAATATACACGTCAATTCGAACGCGTTTTGTACGCAAAGTAGCAATTCGCGGGCAATATAAGGCACTTCGCGATGTCTATCCATGTTCTATACCATGCCAATGTAACTATCATATCTTAGCGTTCGCATAGAGCACCTAGAGTTGTGACCTTGAACGCTCCTTCATAAGTAGATAACTACTACACAATAGAGAAGACGTACAAGTGAAAATGGATTTAGTTTTACTGCAATTAGCATGCAGCAGAGCTGCCAAATAATGCCCAGACGTTAATTCGAATGCGTTTTGTAAACAAAGCAGCTATCCGTGGGCTATTAAGGACACTTCGCGATGCATTTCCATGTTCTACACCATGTCAATGTTACTATAATACCTTAGGGTTCGCATAGAGCACATAGAGCTGTGACCTTGAACGCTCCTTCATTCGTAGATTACTGCTACAGGATAGAAAAGACGTACAAGTGAAAATGGACTAAGTTTTACTGCAATTAGCATGCAGTAGAGCTGCCAAATAGCGCCCAGGCGATATACACGTTAACTCGATCGCGTTTTGTCCGCAAAGTAGCATTCCGTGGGATATATAGGGCACTTCGCGATGTCTATCCATGTTCTATACCATGCCATTGTAACTACCATATCTTAGCGTTCGCATACAGCATATAGAGTTGTGACCTTGAACGCTCCTTCATAAGTAGATATCTCCAACACGATAGAAAAGACGTTCAAGAGAAAACGGTCTAAGTTTTACTGCAATTAGTATGCAACAGAGCTTTCAGAAAATGCCCAAATAATATACACGTTAATTCGAACGCGTTTTGTACGCAAAGTAGCAATCCGCGGGCAATAAAGGCACTTCGCGATGTCTATCCATGTTCTATACCATGCCAATGTAACTATCATATCTTAGCGTTCGCATACAGCACCTAGAGTTGTGACCTTGAACGCTCCTTCATAAGTAGATAACTCCTACACGATAGAAAAGACGTTCAAGAGAAAACGGTCTAAGTTTTACTGCAATTAGTATGCAGCAGAGCTTTCAAAAAGTGCCCAAACAATATACACGTTAATTCGAACGCGTTTTGTACGCAAAGTAGCAATCCTCGGGCTATATAAGGCACTTCTCGATGTCTATCCAAGTTCTATACCATGCCAATGTAACTATCACATCTTAGCGTTCGTATAGAGCTCATAGAGTTGTGACCTTGAACGCTCCTTCATAAGTAGATAACTCCTACACGATAGAAAAGACGTTCAAGAGAAAACGGTCTAAGTTTTACTGCAATTAGTATGCAGCAGAGCTTTCAAAAAGTGCCCAAATAATATACACGTCAATTCGAACGCGTTTTGTACGCAAAGTAGCAATCCGCGGGCTATTTAAGGCACTTTGCGATGTCTATCCATGTTATATACCATGCCAATGTAACTATCATATCTTAGCGTTCTCATACAGCACCTAGAGTTGTGACCTTGAACGCTCCTTCATAAGTAGGTAACTCCTACATGATAGAAAAGACGTTCAAGAGAAAACGGTCTAAGTTTTACTGCAAATAGTATGCAGCAGAGCTTTCAAAAAGTGCCCAAATAATATACACGTTAATTCGAACGCGTTTTGGATGCAAAGTAGCAATCCGCGGGCTATATAAGGCACTTCACGCTGTCTATCCAAGTTCTATACCATGCCAATGTAACTATCACATCTTAGCGTTCGTATAGAGCTCATAGAGTTGTGACCTTGAACGCTCCTTCATAAGTAGATATCTCCTACACGATATAATAGACGTACAATAGAAAACGGACTAAGTTTTACTGCAATTAGTATGCAGCAGAGCTTTCAAAAAGTGCACAAATAATATACACGTCAATTCGAACGCGTTTTGAACGCAAAGTAGCAATCCGCGGGCTATATAAGGCACTTCGCGATATCTATCCATGTTCTATACAATGCCAATGTAACTATCATATCTTAGCGTTCGCATAGAACACCTAGAGATGTGACCTTGAACGCTCCTTCATAAGTAGATAACTTCTACACGTTAGAGAAGACGTACAAGTGAAAATGGATTTAGTTTTACTGCAATTAGCATGCAGCAGAGCTGCCAAATAATGCCAAGATAATATACGCGTTAATTCGAATGCGTTTTGTAAACAAAGCAGCAATCCGTGGGCTGTTAAGGACACTTCGCGATGCCTATCCATTTTCTATACCATGCCATTGTAACTACCATACCTTAGCGTTTGCATACAGCACCTAGAGTTGTGACCTTGAACGCTCCTTCATAAGTAGATAACTCCTACACGATAGAAAAGACCTTCAAGAGAAAACGGTCTAAGTTTTACTGCAATTAGTATGCAACAGAGCTTTCAGAAAATGCCTAAATAATATACACGTTAATTCGAACGCGTTTTGTATGCAAAGTAGCAATCCGCGGGCAATATGAGGCACTTCGCGTTGCCTATCCATTTTCTATACCATGCCATTGTAACTACCATACCTTAGCGTTTGCATACAGCACCTAGAGTTGTGACCTTGAACGCTCCTTCATAAATAGATAACTCCTACACGATAGAAAAGACGTTCAAGAGAAAACGGTCTAAGTTTTACTGCAATTAGCATGCAGCAGAGCTGCCTAATAATGCCCAGATGATATACACGAAAAGTCGAATGCGTTTTGTAAACAAAGCAGCAATCCGTGAGCTATTGAGGACACTTCGCGATGCCTTTCCATGTTCTACACCATGTCAATGTTACTATCATACCTTAGGGTTCGCATAGAGCACAAAGAGCTGTGACCTTGAACGATCCTTCATTCGTAGATTACTGCTACACGATATAAGAGACGTACAAGTGAAAATGGATTAAGTTTTACTGTAATTAGCATGCAGTTCAGCTGCCAAATAGCGCCCAGGCGATATACACGTTAATTCGATCGCGTTTTGTACGCAAAGTAGCAATCCGTGGGATATATAGGGCACTTCGCGATGTCTATCCATGTTCTATACCATGCCATTGTAACTACCATATCTTAGCGTTCGCATACAGCACATAGAGTTCTGACCTTGAACGCTCCTTCATAAGTAGATATCTCCAACACGATAGAAAAGACGTTCAAGAGAAAGCGGTCTAAGTTTTACTGCAATTAGTATTAAGCAGAGCTTTCAAAAAGTGCCCAAATAATATACACGTCAATTCGAACGCGTTTTGAACGCAAAGTAGCAATCCGCGGGCTATATAAGGCACTTCGCGATATCTATCCATGTTCTATACCATGCCAATGTAACTATCACATCTTAGCGTTCGTATAGAGCTCATAGAGTTGTGACCTTGAACGCTCCTTCATAAGTAGATATCTCCTACACGATAGAAAAGACGTTCAAGAGAAAACAGTCTAAGTTTTACTGCAATTAGTATGCAGCAGAGCTGCCAAATAATGCCCAGATAATATACGCGTTAATTCGAATGCGTTTTGTAAACAAAGCAGCAATCCGTGGGCTATTAAGGACACTTCGCGAAGCCTATCCATTTTCTATACCATGCCATTGTAACTACCATACCTTAGCGTTTGCATACAGCACCTAGAGTTGTGACCTTGAACGCTCCATCATAAGTAGATAACTCCTAAACGATATAAAAGACGTACAATAGAAAACGGACTAACTTTTATTTCAATTAGTATGCAGCAGAGCTTTCAAAAAGTGCCCAAATAATATACACGTTAATTCGATCGCGTTTTGTACGCAAAGCAGCAATCCGTGGGATATATAGGGCCCTTCGCGATGTCTATCCATGTTCTATACCATGCCATTGTAACTATCATATCTTAGCGTTCGCATAGAGCTCATAGAGTTGTGACCTTGAACGCTCCTTCATAAGTAGATATCTCCTACACGATATAAAAGACGTACAATAGAAAACGGACTAAGTTTTACTGCAATTAGTATGCAGCAGAGCTCTCAAAAAGTGCCCAAATAATATACACGTCAATTCAAACGCGTTTTGTACGCAAAGTAGCAATCCGCGGGCTATATAAGGCACTTTGCGATGTCTATCCATGTTCTATACCATGCCAATATAAATATCATATCTTAGCGTTCGCATAGAGCACCTAGAGTTGTGACCTTGAACGCTCCTTCATAAGTAGATAACTCCTACACGATAGAAAAAACGTTCAAGAGAAAACGGTCTAAGTTTTACTGCAATTAGTATGCTGCAGAGCTTTCAGAAAATGCCCAAATAATATACACGTTAATTCGAACGCGTTTGGTACCCAAAGTAGCAATCCGCGGGCAATATAAGGCACTTCGCGATGTCTATCCAAGTTCTGTACCATGCCAATGTAACTATCACATCTTAGCGTTCGTATAGAGCTCATAGAGTTGTGACCTTGAACGCTCCTTCATAGGTAGATATCTCCTACACGATATAAAAGACGTACAATAGAAAATGGACCAAGTTTTACTGCAATTAGTATGCAGCAGAGCTTTCAAAATGTGGCCAAATATATACACGTCAATTCGAACGCGTTTTGTACGCAAAGTAGCAATCCGCGGGCTATACAAGGCACTTCGCGATATCTATCCATGTTCTATACCATGCCAATGTAACTATCATATCTTAGCGTTCGCATACAGCACCTAGAGTTGTGACCTTGAACACTCCTTCATAAGTAGATAACTCCTACACGATACAAAAGACGTTCAAGAGAAAACGGTCTAAGATTTACTGCAATTAATATACAGCAGAGCTTTCAAAAAGTGCCCAAATAGTATACACGTTAATTCGAATGCGTTTTGTAAACAAAGCAGCAATCCGTGGGTTATTAAAGACACTTCGCGATGCCTTTCCATGTTCTACACCATGTCAATGTTACTATCATACCTTAGGGTTCGCATAGAGCACAAAGAGCTGTGACTTTGAACGCTCCTTTATTCGTAGATTACTGCTACAGGATAGAAAAGAAGTACAAGTGAAAATGGACTAAGTTTTACTGTAATTAGCATGCAGTAGAGCTGCCAAATAGCGCCCAGTCGATATACACGTTAATTCGATCGCGTTTTGTACGCAAAGTAGCAATCCGTGGGATATATAGGGCACTTCGCGATGTCTATCCATGTTCTATACCATGCCATTGTAACTACCATATCTTAGCGTTCGCATACAGCACATAGAGTTGTGACCTTGAACGCTCCTTCATAAGTAGATATCTCCAACACGATAGAAAAGACGTTCAAGAGAAAGCGGTCTAAGTTTTACTGCAATTAGTATTAAGCAGAGCTTTCAAAAAGTGCCCAAATAATATACACGTCAATTCGAACGCGTTTTGAACGCAAAGTAGCAATCCGCGGGCTATATAAGGCACTTCGCGATATCTATCCATGTTCTATACCATGCCAATGTAACTATCACATCTTAGCGTTCGTATAGAGCTCATAGAGTTGTGACCTTGAACGCTCCTTCATAAGTAGATATCTCCTACACGATAGAAAAGACGTTCAAGAGAAAACAGTCTAAGTTTTACTGCAATTAGTATGCAGCAGAGCTGCCAAATAATGCCCAGATAATATACGCGTTAATTCGAATGCGTTTTGTAAACAAAGCAGCAATCCGTGGGCTATTAAGGACACTTCGCGAAGCCTATCCATTTTCTATACCATGCCATTGTAACTACCATACCTTAGCGTTTGCATACAGCACCTAGAGTTGTGACCTTGAACGCTCCATCATAAGTAGATAACTCCTAAACGATATAAAAGACGTACAATAGAAAACGGACTAACTTTTATTTCAATTAGTATGCAGCAGAGCTTTCAAAAAGTGCCCAAATAATATACACGTTAATTCGATCGCGTTTTGTACGCAAAGCAGCAATCCGTGGGATATATAGGGCCCTTCGCGATGTCTATCCATGTTCTATACCATGCCATTGTAACTATCATATCTTAGCGTTCGTATAGAGCTCATAGAGTTGTGACCTTGAACGCTCCTTCATAAGTAGATATCTCCTACACGATATAAAGGCGTACAATAGAAAACGGACTAAGTTTTACTGCAATTAGTATGCAGCAGAGCTCTCAAAAAGTGCCCAAATAATATACACGTCAATTCAAACGCGTTTTGTACGCAAAGTAGCAATCCGCGGGCTATATAAGGCACTTTGCGATGTCTATCCATGTTCTATACCATGCCAATATAAATATCATATCTTAGCGTTCGCATAGAGCACCTAGAGTTGTGACCTTGAACGCTCCTTCATAAGTAGATAACTCCTACACGATAGAAAAAACGTTCAAGAGAAAACGGTCTAAGTTTTACTGCAATTAGTATGCTGCAGAGCTTTCAGAAAATGCCCAAATAATATACACGTTAATTCGAACGCGTTTGGTACCCAAAGTAGCAATCCGCGGGCAATATAAGGCACTTCGCGATGTCTATCCAAGTTCTGTACCATGCCAATGTAACTATCACATCTTAGCGTTCGTATAGAGTTCATAGAGTTGTGACCTTGAACGCTCCCTCATAGGTAGATATCTCCTACACGATATAAAAGACGTACAATAGAAAATGGACCAAGTTTTACTGCAATTAGTATGCAGCAGAGCTTTCAAAATGTGGCCAAATATATACACGTCAATTCGAACGCGTTTTGTACGCAAAGTAGCAATCCGCGGGCTATACAAGGCACTTCGCGATATCTATCCATGTTCTATACCATGCCAATGTAACTATCATATCTTAGCGTTCGCATACAGCACCTAGAGTTGTGACCTTGAACGCTCCATCATAAGTAGATAACTCCTAAACGATATAAAAGGCGTACAATAGAAAACGGACTAAGTTTTACTGCAATTAGTATGCAGCAGAGCTCTCAAAAAGTGCCCAAATAATATACACGTCAATTCAAACGCGTTTTGTACGCAAAGTAGCAATCCGCGGGCTATATAAGGCACTTTGCGATGTCTATCCATGTTCTATACCATGCCAATATAAATATCATATCTTAGCGTTCGCATAGAGCACCTAGAGTTGTGACCTTGACGCTCCTTCATAAGTAGATAACTCCTACACGATAGAAAAAACGTTCAAGAGAAAACGGTCTAAGTTTTACTGCAATTAGTATGCTGCAGAGCTTTCAGAAAATGCCCAAATAATATACACGTTAATTCGAACGCGTTTGGTACCCAAAGTAGCAATCCGCGGGCAATATAAGGCACTTCGCGATGTCTATCAATGTTCTATACCATGCCAATGTAACTATCATATCTTAGCGTTCGCATAGAGCACCTAGAGTTGTGACCTTGAACGCTCCTTCATAAGTAGATAACTACTACACAATAGAGAAGACGTACAAGTGAAAATGGATTTAGTTTTACTGCAATTAGCATGCAGCAGAGCTGCCAAATAATGCCCAGATAATATACGCGTTAATTCGAATGCGTTTTGTAAACAAAGCAGCAATCCGTGGGCTATTTATTAAGGACACTTCACGATGCCTATCCATTTTCTATACCATGCCATTGTAACAACCATACCTTAACGTTTGCATACAGCACCTAGAGTTGTGACCTTGAACGCTCCTTGATTTGTAGATAACTCCTACACGATAGAAAAGACGTTCAAGAGAAAACGGTCTAAGTTTTACTGCAATTAGTATGCAGCAGAGCTTTCAAAAAGTGCCCAAATAATATACACGTCAATTCGAACGCGTTTTGTACGCAAAGTAGCAATCCGCGGGCTATATAAGGCACTTCCCGATGTCTATCCAAGTTCTATACCATGCCAATGTAACTATCACATCTTAGCGTTCGCATAAAGCACCTAGAGTTGTGACCTTGAACGCTCCTTCATAAGTAGATAACTCCTACACGATAGAAAAGACGTTCAAGAGAAAATGGATTTAGTTTTACTGCAATTAGCATGCAGCAGAGATGCCAAATAATGCCCAGATGATATACACGAAAATTCGAATGCGTTTTGTAAACAAAGCAGCAATAGCAAAGGGCTATTGAGGACACTTCGCGATGCCTATCCATGTGCTATACCATGTCAATGTTACTATCATATCTTAGGGTTCGCATAGAGCACAAAGAGCTGTGACCTTGAACGCTCCTTCATTCGTAGATTACTGCTACAGGATAGAAAAGACGTACAAGTGAAAATGGACTAAGTTTTACTGCAATTAGCATGCAGTAGAGCTGCCAAATAGCGCCCAGGCGATATACACGTTAATTCGATCGCGTTTTGTACGCAAAGTAGCAATCCGTGGGATATATAGTGCACTTCGCGATGTCTATCCATGTTCTATACCATGCCAATGTAACTATCACATCTTAGCGTTCGTATAGAGCTCATAGAGTTGTGACCTTGAACGCTCCTTCATAAGTAGATATCTCCTACAGGATAGAAAAGACGTTCAAGAGAAAACAGTCTAAGTTTTACTGCAATTCGTATGCAGCAGAGCTGCCAAATAATGCCCAGATAATATACGCGTTAATTCTATCACATCTTAGCGTTCGTATAGAGCTCATAGAGTTGTGACCTTGAACGCTCCTTCATAAGTAGATATCTCCTACACGATATAAAAGACGTACAAAAGAAAACGGACTAAGTTTTACTGCAATTAGTATGCAGCAGAGCTTTCAAAAAGTGCCCAAATAATATACACGTCAATTCGAACGCGTTTTGTACGCAAAGTAGCAATCCGCGGGCTATAGCCGAAGTGCCTTATATATAAGGCACTTCGCGATATCTATCAATATTCTATACCATGTTAATGTAACTATCATATCTTAACGTTCGCATAGAGCACCAAGAGTTGTGACCTTGAATGCTCCTTCATAAGTAGATAACTACTACACAATAGAGAAGACGTACAAGTGAAAATGGATTTAGTTTTACTGCAATTAGTATGCAGCAGAGCTTTCAAAATGTGGCCAAATAATATACACGTCAATTCGAACACGTTTTGTACGCAAAGTAGCAATCCGCGGGCTATATAAGGCACTTCGCGATATCTATCCATGTTCTATACCATGCCAATGTTACTATCATATCTTAGCGTTCGCATACAGCACCTAGAGTTGTGACCTTGAACACTCCTTCAAAAGTAGATAACTCCTACACGATAGAAAAGACGTTCAAGAGAAAACGGTCTAACATTTACTGCAATTAATATTCAGCAGAGCTTTCAAAAAGTGCCCAAATAGTATACACGTTAATTCGAATGCGTTTTGTAAACAAAGCAGCAATCCGTGGGCTATTAAAGACACTTCGCGGTGCCTTTCCATGTTCTACACCATGTCAATGTTACTATCATACCTTAGGGTTCGCATAGAGCACAAAGAGCTGTGACCTTGAACGCTCCTTTATTCGTAGATTACAGGATAGAAAAGAAGTACAAGTGAAAATGGACTAAGTTTTACTGCAATTAGCATGCAGTAGAGCTGCCAAATAGCGCCCAGGCGATATACACGTTAATTCGATCGCGTTTTGTACGCAAAGTAGCAATCCGTGGGATATATAGGGCACTTCGCGATGTCTATCCATGTTCTATACCATGCCATTGTAACTACCATATCTTAGCGTTGGCATACAGCACATAGAGTTGTGACCTTGAACGCTCCTTCATAAGTAGATATCTCCAACACGATAGAAAAGACGTTCAAGAGAAAGCGGTCTATGTTTTACTGCAATTAGTATTAAGCAGAGCTTTCAAAAAGTGCCCAAATAATATACACGTCAATTCGAACGCGTTTTGAACGCAAAGTAGCAATCCGCGGGCTATATAAGGCACTTCGCGATATCTATCCATGTTCTATACCATGCCAATGTAACTATCATATCTTAGCGTTCGCATAGAGCACCTAAAGTTGTGACCTTGAACGCTCCTTCATAAGTAGATAACTACTACACAATAGAGAAGACGTACAAGTGAAAATGGATTTAGTTTTACTGCAATTAGCATGCAGCAGAGCTGCCAAATAATGCCCAGATAATATACGCGTTAATTCGAATGCGTTTTGTAAACAAAGCAGCAATCCGTGGGCTATTAAGGACACTTCGCGATGCCTATCCATTTTCTATACCATGCCATTGTAACTACCATACCTTAGCGTTTGCATACAGCACCTAGAGTTGTGACCTTGAACGCTCCATCATAAGTAGATAACTCCTAAACGATATAAAAGACGTACAATAGAAAATGGACTAACTTTTATTTCAATTAGTATGCAGCAGAGCTTTCAAAAAGTGCCCAAATAATATACACGTCAATTCGAAATAATATACACGAAGTAGCAATCCGCGGGCAATATAAGGCACTTCGCGATGTCTATCCATGTTCTATACCATGCCAATGTAACTATCACATCTTAGCGTTCGCATAGAGCACCTAGAGTTGTGACCTTGAACGCTCCTTCATAAGTAGATAACTCCTACACGATAGAAAAGACGTTCAAGAGAAAATGGATTTAGTTTTACTGCAATTAGCATGCAGCAGAGATGCCAAATAATGCCCAGATGATATACACGAAAATTCGAATGCGTTTTGTAAACAAAGCAGCAATCCGTGGGCTATTGAGGACACTTCGCGATGCCTATCCATGTGCTATACCATGTTAATGTTACTATCATATCTTAGGGTTCGCATAGAGCACAAAGAGCTGTGACCTTGAACGCTCCTTCATTCGTAGATTACTGCTACAGGATAGAAAAGACGTACAAGTGAAAATGGACTAAGTTTTACTGCAATTAGCATGCAGTAGAGCTGCCAAATAGCGCCCAGGCGATATACACGTTAATTCGATCGCGTTTTGTACGCAAAGTAGCAATCCGTGGGATATATAGTGCACTTCGCGATGTCTATCCATGTTCTATACCATGCCAATGTAACTATCACATCTTAGCGTTCGTATAGAGCTCATAGAGTTGTGACCTTGAACGCTCCTTCATAAGTAGATATCTCCTACAGGATAGAAAAGACGTTCAAGAGAAAACAGTCTAAGTTTTACTGCAATTCGTATGCAGCAGAGCTGCCAAATAATGCCCAGATAATATACGCGTTAATTCTATCACATCTTAGCGTTCGTATAGAGCTCATAGAGTTGTGACCTTGAACGCTCCTTCATAAGTAGATATCTCCTACACGATATAAAAGACGTACAAAAGAAAACGGACTAAGTTTTACTGCAATTAGTATGCAGCAGAGCTTTCAAAAAGTGCCCAAATAATATACACGTCAATTCGAACGCGTTTTGTACGCAAAGTAGCAATCCGCGGGCTATAGCCGAAGTGCCTTATATATAAGGCACTTCGCGATATCTATCAATATTCTATACCATGTTAATGTAACTATCATATCTTAACGTTCGCATAGAGCACCAAGAGTTGTGACCTTGAATGCTCCTTCATAAGTAGATAACTACTACACAATAGAGAAGACGTACAAGTGAAAATGGATTTAGTTTTACTGCAATTAGTATGCAGCAGAGCTTTCAAAATGTGGCCAAATAATATACACGTCAATTCGAACACGTTTTGTACGCAAAGTAGCAATCCGCGGGCTATATAAGGCACTTCGCGATATCTATCCATGTTCTATACCATGCCAATGTTACTATCATATCTTAGCGTTCGCATACAGCACCTAGAGTTGTGACCTTGAACACTCCTTCAAAAGTAGATAACTCCTACACGATAGAAAAGACGTTCAAGAGAAAACGGTCTAACATTTACTGCAATTAATATTCAGCAGAGCTTTCAAAAAGTGCCCAAATAGTATACACGTTAATTCGAATGCGTTTTGTAAACAAAGCAGCAATCCGTGGGCTATTAAAGACACTTCGCGGTGCCTTTCCATGTTCTACACCATGTCAATGTTACTATCATACCTTAGGGTTCGCATAGAGCACAAAGAGCTGTGACCTTGAACGCTCCTTTATTCGTAGATTACAGGATAGAAAAGAAGTACAAGTGAAAATGGACTAAGTTTTACTGCAATTAGCATGCAGTAGAGCTGCCAAATAGCGCCCAGGCGATATACACGTTAATTCGATCGCGTTTTGTACGCAAAGTAGCAATCCGTGGGATATATAGGGCACTTCGCGATGTCTATCCATGTTCTATACCATGCCATTGTAACTACCATATCTTAGCGTTGGCATACAGCACATAGAGTTGTGACCTTGAACGCTCCTTCATAAGTAGATATCTCCAACACGATAGAAAAGACGTTCAAGAGAAAGCGGTCTATGTTTTACTGCAATTAGTATTAAGCAGAGCTTTCAAAAAGTGCCCAAATAATATACACGTCAATTCGAACGCGTTTTGAACGCAAAGTAGCAATCCGCGGGCTATATAAGGCACTTCGCGATATCTATCCATGTTCTATACCATGCCAATGTAACTATCATATCTTAGCGTTCGCATAGAGCACCTAAAGTTGTGACCTTGAACGCTCCTTCATAAGTAGATAACTACTACACAATAGAGAAGACGTACAAGTGAAAATGGATTTAGTTTTACTGCAATTAGCATGCAGCAGAGCTGCCAAATAATGCCCAGATAATATACGCGTTAATTCGAATGCGTTTTGTAAACAAAGCAGCAATCCGTGGGCTATTAAGGACACTTCGCGATGCCTATCCATTTTCTATACCATGCCATTGTAACTACCATACCTTAGCGTTTGCATACAGCACCTAGAGTTGTGACCTTGAACGCTCCATCATAAGTAGATAACTCCTAAACGATATAAAAGACGTACAATAGAAAATGGACTAACTTTTATTTCAATTAGTATGCAGCAGAGCTTTCAAAAAGTGCCCAAATAATATACACGTCAATTCGAAATAATATACACGAAGTAGCAATCCGCGGGCAATATAAGGCACTTCGCGATGTCTATCCATGTTCTATACCATGCCAATGTAACTATCACATCTTAGCGTTCGCATAGAGCACCTAGAGTTGTGACCTTGAACGCTCCTTCATAAGTAGATAACTCCTACACGATAGAAAAGACGTTCAAGAGAAAATGGATTTAGTTTTACTGCAATTAGCATGCAGCAGAGATGCCAAATAATGCCCAGATGATATACACGAAAATTCGAATGCGTTTTGTAAACAAAGCAGCAATCCGTGGGCTATTGAGGACACTTCGCGATGCCTATCCATGTGCTATACCATGTTAATGTTACTATCATATCTTAGGGTTCGCATAGAGCACAAAGAGCTGTGACCTTGAACGCTCCTTCATTCGTAGATTACTGCTACAGGATAGAAAAGACGTACAAGTGAAAATGGACTAAGTTTTACTGCAATTAGCATGCAGTAGAGCTGCTAAATAGCGCCCAGGCGATATACACGTTAATTCGATCGCGTTTTGTACTCAAAGTAGCAATCCGTGGGATATATAGGGCACTTCGCGATGTCTATCCATGTTCTATACCATGCCAATGTAACTATCACATCTTAGCGTTCGTATAGAGCTCATAGAGTTGTGACCTTGAACGCTCCTTCATAAGTAGATATCTCCTACACGATAGAAAAGACGTTCAAGAGAAAACAGTCTAAGTTTTACTGCAATTAGTATGCAGCAGAGCTGCCAAATAATGCCCAGATAATATACGCGTTAATTCGAATGCGTTTTGTAAACAAAGCAGCAATCCGTGGGCTATTAAGGACACTTCGCGAAGCCTATCCATTTTCTATACCATGCCATTGTAACTCCCATACCTTAGCGTTTGCATACAGCACCTAGAGTTGTGACCTTGAACGCTCCTTCTTAAGTAGATAACTCCTACACGATAGAAAAGACGTACAATAGAAAACGGACTAAGTTTTACTGCAATTAGTATGCAGCAGAGCTTTCAAAAAGTGCCCAAATAATATACACGTCAATTCGAACGCGTTTTGGATGCAAAGTAGCAATCCGCGGGCTATATAAGGCACTTCACGATGTCTATCCAAGTTCTCTACCATGCCAATGTAACTATCACATCTTAGCGTTCGTATAGAGCTCATAGAGTTGTGACCTTGAACGCTCCTTCATAAGTAGATATCTCCTACACGATATAAAAGACGTACAATAGAAAACGGACTAAGTTTTACTGCAATTAGTATGCAGCAGAGCTTTCATAAAGTGCCCAAATAATATACACGTCAATTCGAACGCGTTTTGGATGCAAAGTAGCAATCCGCGGGCTATATAAGGCACTTCGCGATATCTATCCATGATCTATACAATGCCAATGTAAATATCATATCTTAGCGTTCGCATAGAACACCTAGAGTTGTGACCTTGAACGCTCCTTCATAAGTAGATAACTTCTAAACGTTAGAGAAAACGTACAAGTGAAAATGGATTTAGTTTTACTGCAATTAGCATGCAGCAGAGCTGCCAAATAATGCCAAGATAATATACGCGTTAATTCGAATGCGTTTTGTAAACAAAGCAGCAATCCGTGGGCTGTTAAGGACACTTCGCGATGCCTATCCATTTTCTATACCATGCCATTGTAACTACCATACCTTAGCGTTTGCATACAGCACCTAGAGTTGTGACCTTGAACGCTCCTTCATAAGTAGATAACTCCTACACGATAGAAAAGACCTTCAAGAGAAAACGGTCTAAGTTTTACTGCAATTAGTATGCAACAGAGCTTTCAGAAAATGCCTAAATAATATACACGTTAATTCGAACGCGTTTTGTATGCAAAGTAGCAATCCGCGGGCAATATGAGGCACTTCGCGATGCCTATCCATTTTCTATACCATGCCATTGTAACTACCATACCTTAGCGTTTGCATACAGCACCTAGAGTTGTGACCTTGAACGCTCCTTCATAAATAGATAACTCCTACACGATAGAAAAGACGTTCAAGAGAAAACGGTCTAAGATTTACTGCAATTAGCATGCAGCAGAGCTGCCTAATAATGCCCAGATGATATACACGAAAATTCGAATGCGTTTTGTAAACAAAGCAGCAATCCGTGAGCTATTGAGGACACTTCGCGATGCCTTTCCATGTTCTACACCATGTCAATGTTACTATCATACCGTAGGGTTCGCATAGAGCACAAAGAGCTGTGACCTTGAACGCTCCTTCATTCGTAGATTACTGCTACAGGATAGAAAAGACGTACAAGTCAAAATGGACTAAGTTTTACTGCAATTAGCATGCAGTAGAGCTGCCAAATAGCGCCCAGGCGATATACACGTTAACTCGATCGCGTTTTGTCCGCAAAGTAGCATTCCGTGGGATATATAGGGCACTTCGCGATGTCTATCCATGTTCTATACCATGCCATTGTAACTACCATATCTTAGCGTTCGCATACAGCACATAGAGTTGTGACCTTGAAAGCTCCTTCATAAGTAGATATCTCCAACACGATAGAAAAGACGTTCAAGAGAAAACGGTCTAAGTTTTACTGCAATTAGTATTAAGCAGAGCTTTCAAAAAGTGCCCAATTAATATACACGTCAATTCGAACGCGTTTTGAACGCAAAGTAGCAATCCGCGATCTATATAAGGCACTTCGCGATATCTATCCATGTTCTATACCATGCCAATGTAACTATCATATCTTAGCGTTCGCATAGAGCACCTAGAGTTATGACCTTGAACGCTCCATCATAAGTAGATAACTACTACACAATAGAGAAGACGTACAAGTGAAAATGGATTTAGTTTTACTGCAATTAGCATGCAGCAGAGCTGCCAAATAATGCCCAGATAATATACGCGTTAATTCGAATGCGTTTTGTAAACAAAGCAGCAATCCGTGGGCTATTTATTAAGGACACTTCACGATGCCTATCCATTTTCTATACCATGCCATTGTAACTACCATACCTTAGCGTTTGCATACAGCACCTAGAGTTGTGACCTTGAACGCTCCTTGATTAGTAGATAACTCCTACACGATAGAAAAGACGTTCAAGAGAAAACGGTCTAAGTTTTACTGCAATTAGTATGCAGCAGAGCTTTCAAAAAGTGCCCAAATAATAAACACGTCAATTCGAATGCGTTTTGTACTCAAAGTAGCAATCCGCGGGCTATATAAGGCACTTTGCGATGTCTATCCATGTTCTATACCATGCCAATGTAACTATCATATCTTAGCGTTCGCATTGAGCACCTAGAGTTGTGACCTTGGACGCTCCTTCATAAGTAGATTACTCGTACACGATAGAAAAAACGTTCAAGAGAAAACGGTCTAAGTTTTACTGCAATTAGTATGCAGCAGAGCTTTCAGAAAATGCCCAAATAATATACACGTTAATTCGAACGCGTTTTGTACGCAAAGTAGCAATCCGCGGGCAATATAAGGCACTTCGAGATGTCAACCATGTTCTATACCATGCCAATGTAACTATCATATCTTAGAGTTCGCATACAGCACCTAGAGTTGTGACCTTGAACGCTCCTTCATAAGTAGATAACTCATACACGATAGAAAAGACGTTCAAGAGAAAACGGTCTAAGTTTTACTGCAATTAGTATGCAGCAGAGCTTTCAAAAAGTGCCCAAATAATATTCACGTTAATTTGAACGCGTTTTGTACGCAAAGTAGCAATCCGCGGGCTAGATAAGGCACTTCCCGATGTCTATCCAAGTTCTATACCATGCCAATGTAACTATCACATCTTAGCGTTCGTATAGAGCTCATAGAGCTGTGACCTTGAACGCTCCTTCATAAGTAGATAACTCCTACACGATAGAAAAGACGTTCAAGAGAAAACGGTCGAAGTTTTACTGCAATTAGTATGCAGCAGAGCTTTCAAAAAGTGCCCAAATAATATACACGTCAATTCGAACGCGTTTTGTACGCAAAGTAGCAATCCGCGGGCTATATAAGGCACTTCCCGATGTCTATCCAAGTTCTATACCATGCCAATGTAACTATCACATCTTAGCGTTCGCATAGAGCACCTAGAGTTGTGACCTTGAACGCTCCTTCATAAGTAGATAACTCCTACACGATAGAAAAGACGTTCAAGAGAAAATGGATTTAGTTTTACTGCAATTAGCATGCAGCAGAGATGCCAAATAATGCCCAGATGATATACACGAAAATTCGAATGCGTTTTGTAAACAAAGCAGCAATAGCAAAGGGCTATTGAGGACACTTCGCGATGCCTATCCATGTGCTATACCATGTCAATGTTACTATCTTATCTTAGGGTTCGCATAGAGCACAAAGAGCTGTGACCTTGAACGCTCCTTCATTCGTAGATTACTGCTACAGGATAGAAAAGACGTACAAGTGAAAATGGACTAAGTTTTACTGCAATTAGCATGCAGTAGAGCTGCCAAATAGCGCCCAGGCGATATACACGTTAATTCGATCGCGTTTTGTACGCAAAGTAGCAATCCGTGGGATATATAGTGCACTTCGCGATGTCTATCCATGTTCTATACCATGCCAATGTAACTATCACATCTTAGCGTTCGTATAGAGCTCATAGAGTTGTGACCTTGAACGCTCCTTCATAAGTAGATATCTCCTACAGGATAGAAAAGACGTTCAAGAGAAAACAGTCTAAGTTTTACTGCAATTCGTATGCAGCAGAGCTGCCAAATAATGCCCAGATAATATACGCGTTAATTCTATCACATCTTAGCGTTCGTATAGAGCTCATAGAGTTGTGACCTTGAACGCTCCTTCATAAGTAGATATCTCCTACATGATATAAAAGACGTACAAAAGAAAACGGACTAAGTTTTACTGTCAATTCGAACGCGTTTTGTACGCAAAGTAGCAATCCGCGGGCTATAGCCGAAGTGCCTTATATATAAGGCACTTCGCGATATCTATCAATATTCTATACCATGTTAATGTAACTATCATATCTTAACGTTCGCATAGAGCACCAAGAGTTGTGACCTTGAATGCTCCTTCATAAGTAGATAACTACTACACAATAGAGAAGACGTACAAGTGAAAATGGATTTAGTTTTACTGCAATTAGTATGCAGCAGAGCTTTCAAAATGTGGCCAAATAATATACACGTCAATTCGAACGCGTTTTGTACGCAAAGTAGCAATCCGCGGGCTATATAAGGCACTTCGCGATATCTATCCATGTTCTATACCATGCCAATGTTACTATCATATCTTAGCGTTCGCATACAGCACCTAGAGTTGTGACCTTGAACACTCCTTCAAAAGTAGATAACTCCTACACGATAGAAAAGACGTTCAAGAGAAAACGGTCTAAGATTTACTGCAATTAATATTCAGCAGAGCTTTCAAAAAGTGCCCAAATAGTATACACGTTAATTCGAATGCGTTTTGTAAACAAAGCAGCAATCCGTGGGCTATTAAAGACACTTCGCGGTGCCTTTCCATGTTCTACACCATGTCAATGTTACTATCATACCTTAGGGTTCGCATAGAGCACAAAGAGCTGTGACCTTGAACGCTCCTTTATTCGTAGATTACTGCTACAGGATAGAAAAGAAGTACAAGTGAAAATGGACTAAGTTTTACTGCAATTAGCATGCAGTAGAGCTGCCAAATAGCGCCCAGGCGATATACACGTTAATTCGATCGCGTTTTGTACGCAAAGTAGCAATCCGTGGGATATATAGGGCACTTCGCGATGTCTATCCATGTTCTATACCATGCCATTGTAACTACCATATCTTAGCGTTCGCATACAGCACATAGAGTTGTGACCTTGAACGCTCCTTCATAAGTAGATATCTCCAACACGATAGAAAAGACGTTCAAGAGAAAGCGGTCTATGTTTTACTGCAATTAGTATTAAGCAGAGCTTTCAAAAAGTGCCCAAATAATATACACGTCAATTCGAACGCGTTTTGAACGCAAAGTAGCAATCCGCGGGCTATATAAGGCACTTCGCGATATCTATCCATGTTCTATACCATGCCAATGTAACTATCATATCTTAGCGTTCGCATAGAGCACCTAAAGTTGTGACCTTGAACGCTCCTTCATAAGTAGATAACTACTACACAATAGAGAAGACGTACAAGTGAAAATGGATTTAGTTTTACTGCAATTAGCATGCAGCAGAGCTGCCAAATAATGCCCAGATAATATACGCGTTAATTCGAATGCGTTTTGTAAACAAAGCAGCAATCCGTGGGCTATTAAGGACACTTCGCGATGCCTATCCATTTTCTATACCATGCCATTGTAACTATACTATTTTCTATACCATACCTTAGCGTTTGCATACAGCACCTAGAGTTGTGACCTTGAACGCTCCATCATAAGTAGATAACTCCTAAACGATATAAAAGACGTACAATAGAAAATGGACTAACTTTTATTTCAATTAGTATGCAGCAGAGCTTTCAAAAAGTGCCCAAATAATATACACGTCAATTCGAAATAATATACACGAAGTAGCAATCCGCGGGCAATATAAGGCACTTCGCGATGTCTATCCATGTTCTATACCATGCCAATGTAACTATCACATCTTAACGTTCGCATAGAGCACCTAGAGTTGTGACCTTGAACGCTCCTTCATAAGTAGATAACTCCTACACGATAGAAAAGACGTTCAAGAGAAAATGGATTTAGTTTTACTGCAATTAGCATGCAGCAGAGATGCCAAATAATGCCCAGATGATATACACGAAAATTCGAATGCGTTTTGTAAACAAAGCAGCAATCCGTGGGCTATTGAGGACACTTCGCGATGCCTATCCATGTGCTATACCATGTTAATGTTACTATCATATCTTAGGGTTCGCATAGAGCACAAAGAGCTGTGACCTTGAACGCTCCTTCATTCGTAGATTACTGCTACAGGATAGAAAAGACGTACAAGTGAAAATGGACTAAGTTTTACTGCAATTAGCATGCAG
This sequence comes from Tetropium fuscum, assembly GCA_964058915.1. NCBI lineage: Eukaryota > Metazoa > Arthropoda > Insecta > Coleoptera > Cerambycidae > Tetropium > Tetropium fuscum. The sequence continues at coordinate 975,378 of CAXKVY010018570.1, read as the reverse complement.
TAGAGCTGCTAAATAGCGCCCAGGCGATATACACGTTAATTCGATCGCGTTTTGTACGCAAAGTAGCAATCCGTGGGATATATAGGGCACTTCGCGATGTCTATCCATGTTCTATGGATACCATGCCAATGTAACTATCACATCTTAGCGTTCGTATAGAGCTCATAGAGTTGTGACCTTGAACGCTCCTTCATAAGTAGATATCTCCTACACGATAGAAAAGACGTTCAAGAGAAAACAGTGTAAGTTTTACTGCAATTAGTATGCAGCAGAGCTGCCAAATAATGCCCAGATAATATACGCGTTAATTCGAATGCGTTTTGTAAACAAAGCAGCAATCCGTGGGCTATTAAGGACACTTCGCGATGCCTATCCATTTTCTATACCATGCCATTGTAACTCCCATACCTTAGCGTTTGCATACAGCACCTAGAGTTGTGACCTTGAACGCTCCTTCTTAAGTAGATAACTCCTACACGATAGAAAAGACGTACAATAGAAAACGGACTAAGTTTTACTGCAATTAGTATGCAGCAGAGCTTTCAAAAAGTGCCCAAATAATATACACGTCAATTCGAACGCGTTTTGGATGCAAAGTAGCAATCCGCGGGCTATATAAGGCACTTCACGATGTCTATCCAAGTTCTCTACCATGCCAATGTAACTATCACATCTTAGCGTTCGTATAGAGCTCATAGAGTTGTGACCTTGAACGCTCCTTCATAAGTAGATATCTCCTACACGATATAAAAGACGTACAATAGAAAACGGACTAAGTTTTACTGCAATTAGTATGCAGCAGAGCTTTCAAAAAGTGCCCAAATAATATACACGTCAATTCGAACGCGTTTTGTAAACAAAGCAGCAATCCGTGGGCTATTATGGACACTTCGCGATGCCTATCCATTTTCTATACCATGCCATTGTAACTACCATACCTTAGCGTTTGCATACAGCACCTAGAGTTGTGACCTTGAACGCTCCTTCATAAGTAGATAACTCCTACACGATAGAAAAGACGTTCAAGAGAAAACGGTCTAAGTTTTACTGCAATTAGTATGCAGCAGAGCTTTCAGAAAATGCCCAAATAATATTCACGTTAATTCGAACGCGATTTGTACGCAAAGTAGCAATCCGCGGGCAATATAAGGCACTGCGCGATGTCTATCCATATTCTATGCCATGCCAATGTAACCGTCATATCTTAGCGTTCGCATACAGCACCTAGAGTTGTGACCTTGAACGCTCCTTCATAAGTAGATAACTCCTACACGATAGAAAAACGTACAATAGAAAACCGACTTAGTTTTACTGCAATTAGTATGCAGCAGAGCTTTCAAAAAGTGCCCAAATAATATACACGTCAATTCGAACGCGTTTTGTACGCAAAGTAGCAATCCGCGGGCTATATAAGGCACTTTGCGATGTCTATCCATGTTCTATACCATGCCAATGTAACTATCATATCTTAGCGTTCGCATAGAGCACCTAGAGTTGTGACCTTGAACGCTCCTTCATAAGTAGATAACTCCTACACGATAGAAAAGACGTTCAAGAGAAAACGGTCTAAGTTTTACTGCAATTAGTATGCAGCAGAGTTTTCAGAAAATGCCCAAATAATATACACGTTAATTCGAACGCGTTTTGTACGCAATGTAGCAATCCGCGGGCAATATAAGGCACGTCGCGATGTCTCTCCATGTTCTATACCATGCCAATGTAACTATTATATCTTAGCGTTCGCATACAGCACCTAAAAAGTTTTACTGCAATTAGTATGCAGCAGAGCTTTCAAGAAGTGCCCAAATAATATACACGTCAGTTCGAACGCGTTTTCAACGCAAAGTAGCAATCCGCGGGCTATATAAGGCACTTCGCGATATCTATCCATGTTCTATACCATGCCAATGTAACTATCATATATTAGCGTTCGCATAGAGCACCTAGAGTTGTGACCTTGAACGCCCCTTCATAAGTAGATAACTACTACACAATAGAGAAGACGTACAAGTGAAAATGGATTTAGTTTTGCTGCAATTAGCATGCAGCAGAGCTGCCAAATAATGCCTAGATAATATACGCGTTAATTCGAATGCGGTTTGTAAACAAAGCAGCAATCCGTGGGCTATTAAGGACACTTCGCGATTCCTATCCATTTTCTATACCATGCCATTGTAACTACCATACCTTAGCGTTTGCATACAGCACCTAGAGTTGTGACCTTGAACGCTCCTTCATAAGTTTATATCTCCTACACGATATAAAAGACAGACAATAGAAAACGGACTAAGTTTTACTGCAATTAATATGCAGCAGAGCTTTCAAAAAGTGCCCAAATAATATACACGTCAATTCGAACGCGTTTTGTACGCAAAGTAGCAATCCGCGGGCTATAGAAGGCACTTCAAGATGTCTATCCATGTTCTATACAATGCCAATGTAACTATCATATCATAGCGTTCGCAAAGAGCACCTATAGTTGTGACCTTGAACGCTCCTTCATAAGTAGATAACTCCTACACAATAGAAAAGACGTTCAAGAGAAAACGGTCTATGTTTTACTGCAATTAGTATGCAGCAGAGCTTTCAAAAAGTGCCCAAATAATATACAAGTTACAAAGCAGCAATCCGCGGGCTATATAAGGCACTTCAAGATGTCTATCCATGTTCTATACAATGCCTATGTAACTATCATATCATAGCGTTCGCAAAGAGCACCTAGAGTTGTGACCTTGAACGCTCCTTCATAAGTAGATATCTCCTACACGATATAAAAGACGTACAATAGAAAACGGACTAAATTTTACTGCAATTAGCATGCAGCCGAGCTGCCTAATAATGCCCAGATGATATACACGAAAATTCGAATGCGTGTTGTAAACAAAGCAGCAATCCGTGGGCTATTGAGGACACTTCGCGGTGCCTATCCATGTTCTACACCATGTCAATGTTACTATCATATCTTAGGGTTCGCATAGAGCACAAAGAGCTGTGACCTCGAACGCTCCTTCATTCGTAGATTATTGCTACACGATAGAAAAGACGTACAAGTGAAAATGGATTTAGTTTTACTGCAATTAGCATGCAGCAGAGCTGCCAAATAATGCCCAGATGATATACACGAAAATTCGAATGCGTTTTGGAAACAAAGCAGCAATCCGTGGGCTATTGAGGACACTTCGCGATGCCTATCCATTTTCTATACCATGCCATTTTAACTACCATATCTTAGCGTTCGCATACGGCACCTAGAGTTGTGACCTTGACCCCTCCTTCATAAGTAGATAACTCCTACACGATAGAAAAGACGTTCAAGAGAAAACGGTGTAAGATTTAATGCAATTAATATTCAGCAGAGCTTTCAAAAAGTGCCCAAATAATATACACGTTAATTCGAACGCGTTTTGTACGCAAAGTAGCAATCCGCGGGCTAAATAAGGCATTTCACGATGTCTATCCATGTTCTATACCATGCCATTGTAACTACCATCTCTTAACGTTCTCATACAGCACCTAGAGTTGTGACCTTGAACGCTCCTTCATAAGTAGATAACTCCTACACGATTGAAAAGACGTTCAAGAGAAAACGGTCTAAGTTTTACTGCAATTAGTATGCAGCAGAGCTTTCAAAAAGTGCCCAAATAATATACACGTCAATTCGAACGCGTTTTGTACGCAAAGTAGCAATCCGCGGGCTATATAAGGCACTTTGCGATGTCTATGTCTATCCATGTTCTATACCATGCCAATGTTACTATCATATCTTAGCGTTCGCATAGAGCACCTAGAGTTGTGACCTTGAACGCTCCTTCATAAGTAGATAACTCCTACACGATAGAAAAAACGTTCAAGAGAAATCGGTCTAAGTTTTACTGCAATTAGTATACTGCAGAGCTTTCAGAAAATGCCCAAATAATATACACGTTAATTCGAACGCGTTTTGTACGCAATGTAGCAATCCGCGGGCAATATAAGGCACGTCGCGATGTCTCTCCATGTTCTATACCATGCCAATGTAACTATTATATCTTAGCGTTCGCATACAGCACCTAAAAAGTTTTACTGCAATTAGTATGCAGCAGAGCTTTCAAGAAGTGCCCAAATAATATACACGTCAGTTCGAACGCGTTTTCAACGCAAAGTAGCAATCCGCGGGCTATATAAGGCACTTCGCGATATCTATCCATGTTCTATACCATGCCAATGTAACTATCATATATTAGCGTTCGCATAGAGCACCTAGAGTTGTGACCTTGAACGCCCCTTCATAAGTAGATAACTACTACACAATAGAGAAGACGTACAAGTGAAAATGGATTTAGTTTTGCTGCAATTAGCATGCAGCAGAGCTGCCAAATAATGCCTAGATAATATACGCGTTAATTCGAATGCGGTTTGTAAACAAAGCAGCAATCCGTGGGCTATTAAGGACACTTCGCGATTCCTATCCATTTTCTATACCATGCCATTGTAACTACCATACCTTAGCGTTTGCATACAGCACCTAGAGTTGTGACCTTGAACGCTCCTTCATAAGTAGATAACTCCTACACGATAGAAAAGACGTTCAAGAGAAAACGGTCTAAGTTTTACTGCAATTAGTATGCAGCAGAGCTTTCAAAAAGTGCCCAAATAATATACTCGTTAATTCGAACGCGTTTTGTACGCAAAGTAGCAATCCGCGGGCTATATAAGGCACTTCACGTTGTCTATCCATGTTCTATACCATGCCAATGTAACTATCACATCTTAGCGTTCGTATAGAGTTCATAGAGTTGTGACCTTGAATGCTCCTTCATAAGTTTATATCTCCTACACGATATAAAAGACAGACAATAGAAAACGGACTAAGTTTTACTGCAATTAATATGCAGCAGAGCTTTCAAAAAGTGCCCAAATAATATACACGTCAATTCGAACGCGTTTTGTACGCAAAGTAGCAATCCGCGGGCTATAGAAGGCACTTCAAGATGTCTATCCATGTTCTATACAATGCCAATGTAACTATCATATCATAGCGTTCGCAAAGAGCACCTATAGTTGTGACCTTGAACGCTCCTTCATAAGTAGATAACTCCTACACAATAGAAAAGACGTTCAAGAGAAATCGGTCTGTTTTACTGCAATTAGTATGCAGCAGAGCTTTCAAAAAGTGCCCAAATAATATACAAGTTACAAAGCAGCAATCCGCGGGCTATATAAGGCACTTCAAGATGTCTATCCATGTTCTATACAATGCCTATGTAACTATCATATCATAGCGTTCGCAAAGAGCACCTAGAGTTGTGACCTTGAACGCTCCTTCATAAGTAGATATCTCCTACACGATATAAAAGACGTACAATAGAAAACGGACTAAATTTTACTGCAATTAGCATGCAGCCGAGCTGCCTAATAATGCCCAGATGATATACACGAAAATTCGAATGCGTTTTGGAAACAAAGCAGCAATACGTGGGCTATTGAGGACACTTCGCGATGCCTATCCATTTTCTATACCATGCCATTTTAACTACCATATCTTAGCGTTCGCATACGGCACCTAGAGTTGTGACCTTGACCCCTCCTTCATAAGTAGATAACTCCTACACGATAGAAAAGACGTTCAAGAGAAAACGGTGTCAGATTTAATGCAATTAATATTCAGCAGAGCTTTCAAAAAGTGCCCAAATAATATACACGTTAATTCGAACGCGTTTTGTACGCAAAGTAGCAATCCGCGGGCTAAATAAGGCATTTCACGATGTCTATCCATGTTCTATACCATGCCATTGTAACTACCATCTCTTAACGTTCTCATACAGCACCTAGAGTTGTGACCTTGAACGCTCCTTCATAAGTAGATAACTCCTACACGATTGAAAAGACGTTCAAGAGAAAACGGTCTAAGTTTTACTGCAATTAGTAAGCAGCAGAGCTTTCAAAAAGTGCCCAAATAATATTCACGTCAATTCGAACGCGTTTTGTACGCAAAGTAGCAATCCGCGGGCTATATAAGGCACTTCGCGATATCTATCCATGTTCTATACCATGCCAATGTAACTATCATATCTTCTCGTTCGCATAGAGCACCTAGAGTTGTGACATTGAACGCTCCTTCATAAGTAGATAACTATTACACAATAGAGAAGACATAAAAGTGAAAATGGATTTAGTTTTACTGCAATTAGCATGCAGCAGAGCTGCCAAATAATGCCCAGATAATATACGCGTTAATTCGAATGCGTTTTGTAAACAAAGCAGCAATCCGTGGGCTATTAAGGACACTTCGCGATGCCTATCCATTTTCTATACCATGCCATTGTAACTACCATGCCTTAGCGTTTGCATACAGCACCTAGAGTTGTGACCTTGAACGCTCCTTCATAAGTAGATAACTCCTACACGATAGAAATGACGTTCAAGAGAAAACGGTCTAAGTTTTACTGCAATTAGCATGCGGCAGAGCTGCCTAATAATGCCCAGATGATATACACGAAAATTCGAATGCGTTTTGTAAACAAAGCAGCAATCCGTGGGCTATTGAGGACACTTCGCGATGCCTTTCCATGTTCTACACAATGTCAATGTTACTATTATACCTTAGAGTTCGCATAGAGCACAAGGAGCTGTGACCTTGAACGATCCTTCATTCGTAGATTACTGCTACACGATAGAAAAGACGTACAAGTGAAAATGGATTTAGTTTTACTACAATTAGTATGCAGCAGAGCTTTCAAAAAGTGCCCAAATAATATACACGTTAATTCGAACGCGTTTTTTACGCAAAGTAGCAATCCGCGGGCAATATAAGGCACTTCGCGATGTCTATCCATGTTCTATACCATGCCAAAGCAACTATCATATCTTAGCGTTCGCATACAGCACCTAGAGTTGTGACCTTGAACGCTCCTTCATAAGTAGATAACTCCTACACGATAGAAATGACGTTCAAGAGAAAACGGTCTAAGTTTTACTGCAATTAGTATGCAGCAGAGCTTTCAAAAAGTGCCCAAATAATATACACGTCAATTCAAACGCGTTTTGAACGCAATGTAGCAATCCGCGGGCTATATAAAGCACTTCGCGTTATCTATCCATGTTCTATACCATGCCAATGTAACTATCACATCTTAGCGTTCGTATAGAGCTCATAGAGTTGTGGCCTTGAACGCTCCTTCATAAGTAGATATCTCCTACACGATATAAAAGACGTACAATAGAAAACGGACTAAGTTTTACTGCAATTAGTATGCAGCAGAGCTTTCAAAAAGTGCCCAAATAATATACACGTCAATTCGAACGCGTTTTGTACGCAAAGTAGCAATCCGCGGGCTATATAAGGCACTTCGCGATATCTATCCATGTTCTATACCATGCCAATGTAACTATCATATCTTAGCGTTCGCATAGAGCACCTAGAGTTGTGACCTTGAACACTCCTTCATAAGTAGATAACTCCTACACGATAGAAAAGACGTTCAAGAGAAAACGGTCTAAATTTACTGCAATTAATATTCAGCAGAGCTTTCAAAAAGTGCTCAAATAATATACACGTTAATTCGAACGCGTTTTGTACGCAAAGTAGCAATCCGCGGGCTATATAAGGCACTTCGCGATATCTATCAATGTTCTATACCATGTTAATGTAACAATCATATCTTAACGTTCGCATAGAGCACCAAGAGTTGTGACCTTGAACGCTCCTTCATAAGTAGATAACTACTACACAATAGAGAAGACGTACAAGTGAAATTGGATTTAGTTTTACTGCAATTAGCATGCAGCAGAGCTGCCAAATAATGCCCAGATAATATACGCGTTAATTCGAATGCGTTTTGTAAACAAAGCAACAATCCGTGGGCTATTAAGGACACTTCGCGATGCCTATTTATTTTCCATTATACCATGCCATTGTAACTACCATACCTTAGCGTTTGCATACAGCACCTAGAGTTGTGACCTTGAACGCTCCTTCATAAGTAGATAACTACTACACAATAGAGAAGACGTACAAGTGAAAGTGGATTTAGTTTTACTGCAATTAGCATGCAGCAGAGCTGCCAAATAATGCCCATATAATATACGCGTTAATTCGACTGCGTTTTGTAAACAAAGCAGCAATCCGTGGGCTATTAAGGACACTTCGCGATGCCTACAGATAACTCCTACACGATAGAAAAGACGTTCAAGAGAAATCGGTCTAATTTTTCATAAGTAGATAACTACTACACAATAGAGAAGACGTACAAGTGAAAATGGATTTAGTTTTACTGCAATTAGTATGCTGCAGAGCTTTCAGAAAATGCCCAAATAATATACACGTTAATTCGAACGCGTTTTGGACGCAAAGTAGCAATCCGCGGGCTATATAAGGCACTTCACGCTGTCTATCCAAGTTCTATACCATACCAATGTAACTATCACATCTTAGCGTTCGCATAGAGCACCTAGAGTTGTGACCTTGAACGCTCCTTTATAAGTAGATAACTGCTACACAATAGAAAAGACGTACAAGTGAAAATGGATTTAGTTTTACTGCAATTAGCATGCAGCAGAGCTGCCTAATAATGCCCAGATAATATACACGTTAATTCGAATGTGTTTTGTAAACAAAGCAGCAATCCGTGGGCTATTAAGAACTCTTCGCGATGCCTTTCCATGTTCTACACCATGTCAATGTTACTATCATACCTTAGGGTTCGCATAGAGCACAAAGAGCTGTGACCTTGAACGATCCTTCATTCGTAGATTACTGCTACACGATAGAAAAGACGTTCAAGTGAAAACGGTCTAAGTTTTACTGCAAATAGTATGCAGCAGAGCTTTCAAAAAGTGCCCAAATAATATACACGTTGTGACCTTGAACGCTCCTTCATAAGTAGATAACTTCTACACGTTAGATAAGACGTACAAGTGAAAATGGATTTAGTTTTACTGCAATTAGCATGCAGCAGAGCTGCCAAATAATGCCCAGATAATATACGCGTTAATTCGAATGCGTTTTGTAAACAAAGCAGCAATCCGTGGGCTATTAAGGACACTTCGCGATGCCTATCCATGTTCTATACCATGCCATTGTAACTACCATATCTTAGCGTTCGCATACAGCACATAGAGTTGTGACCTTGAACGCTCCTTCATAAGTAGATATCTCCAACACGATAGAAAAGACGTTCAAGAGAAAGCGGTCTAAGTTTTACTGCAATTAGTATTAAGCAAAGCTTTCAAAAAGTGTCCAAATAATATACACGTCAATTCGAACGCGTTTTGAACGCAAAGTAGCAATCCGCGGGCTATATAAGGCACTTCGCGATGTCTATCCATGTTCTATACCATGCCAATGTAACTATCATATCTTAGAGCTCGCATACAGCACCTAGAGTTGTGACCTTGAACGCTCCTTCATAAGTAGATAACTCCTACACGATAGAACAGACGTTCAAGAGAAAACGGTCTAAGTTTTACTGCAATTAGTATGCAGCAGAGCTTTCAAAAAGTGCCCAAATAATATTCACGTTAATTTGAACGCGTTTTGTACGCAAAGTAGCAATCCGCGGGCTATATAAGGCACTTCCCGATGTCTATCCAAGTTCTATACCATGCCAATGTAACTATCACATCTTAGCGTTCGTATAGAGCTCATAGAGCTGTGACCTTGAACGCTCCTTCATAAGTAGATAACTCCTACACGATAGAAAAGACGTTCAAGAGAAAACGGTCTAAGTTTTACTGCAATTAGTATGCAGCAGAGCTTTCAAAAGTGCCCAAATAATATACACGTCAATTCGAACGCGTTTTGTACGCAAAGTAGCAATCCGCGGGCTATATAAGGCACTTCCCGATGTCTATCCAAGTTCTATACCATGCCAATGTAACTATCACATCTTAGCGTTCGCATAGAGCACCTAGAGTTGTGACCTTGAACGCTCCTTCATAAGTAGATAACTCCTACACGATAGAAAAGACGTTCAAGAGAAAATGTATTTAGTTTTACTGCAATTAGCATGCAGCAGAGCTGCCTAATAATGCCCAGATAATATACACGTTAGTTCGAATGGGTTTTGTAAACAAAGCAGCAATCCGTGGGCTATTAGGAACACTTCGCGATGCCTTTCCATATTCTACACCATGTTAATGTTACTATCATACCTTAGGGTTCGCATAGAGCACAAAGAGCTGTGACCTTGAACGATCCTTCATTCGTAGATTACTGCTACACGATAGAAAAGACGTTCAAGTGAAAATGGATTTAGTTTTACTGCAATTAGTATGCAGCAGAGCTTTCAAAAAGTGCCCAAATAATATACACGTCAATTCGAACGCGTCTTGTACGCAAAGTAGCAATCCGCGGGCTATATAAGGCACTTCGCGATGTCTATCCATGTTCTATACCATGCCAATGTAACTATCATATCTCAGCGTTCGCATACAGCACCTAGAGTTGTGACCTTTAACGCTCCTTCATAAGTAGATAACTCCTACATGATAGAAAAGACGTTCAAGAGAAAACGGTCTAAGTTTTACTGCAATTAGTATGCAGCAGAGCTTTCAAAATGTGGCCAAATAATATACACGTCAATTCGAACGCGTTTTGTACGCAAAGTAGCAATCCGCGGGCTATATAAGGCACTTCGCGATATCTATCCATGTTCTATACCATGCCAATGTAACTATCATATCTTAGCGTTCGCATAGAGCACCTAGAGTTGTGACCTTGAACACTCCTTCATAAGTAGATAACTCCTACACGATAGAAAAGACGTTCAAGAGAAAACGGTCTAAGTTTTACTGCAATTAGTATTAAGCAGAGCTTTCAAAAAGTGCCCAAATAATATACACGTCAATTCGAACGCGTTTTGAACGCAAAGTAGCAATCCGCGGGCTATATAAGGCACTTCGCGATATCTATCCATGTTCTATACCATGCCAATGTAACTATCATATCTTAGCGTTCGCATAGAGCACCTAGAGTTGTGACCTTGAACGCTCCTTCAAAAGTAGATAACTACTACACAATAGAGAAGACGTACAAGTGAAAATGGATTTAGTTTTACTGCAATTAGCATGCAGCAGAGCTGCCAAATAATGCCCAGATAATGTACGCGTTAATTCGAATGCGTTTTGTAAACAAAGCAGCAATCCGTGGGCTATTAAGGACACTTCGCGATGCCTATCCATTTTCTATACCATGCCATTGTAACTACCATACCTTAGCGTTTGCACACAGCACCTAGAGTTGTGACCTTGAACGCTCCTTCATTAGTAGATAACTCCTACACGATAGAAAAGACGTTCAAGAGAAAACGGTCTAAGTTTTACTGCAATTAGTATGCAGCAGAGCTTTCAAAAAGTGCCCAAATAATAAACACGTCAATTCGAACGCGTTTTGTACTCAAAGTAGCAATCCGCGGGCTATATAAGGCACTTGGCGATGTCTATCCATGTTCTATACCATGCCAATGTAACTATCATATCTTAGCGTTCGCATTGAGCACCTAGAGTTGTGACCTTGGACGCTCCTTCATAAGTAGATTACTCCTACACGATAGAAAAAACGTTCAAGAGAAAACGGTCTAAGTTTTACTGCAATTAGTATGCAGCAGAGCTTTCAGAAAATGCCCAAATAATATTCACGTTAATTCGAACGCGATTTGTACGCAAAGTAGCAATCCGCGGGCAATATAAGGCACTGCGCGATGTCTATCCATATTCTATGCCATGCCAATGTAACCGTCATATCTTAGCGTTCGCATACAGCACCTAGAGTTGTGACCTTGAACGCTCCTTCATAAGTAGATAACTCCTACACGATAGAAAAACGTACAATAGAAAACCGACTTAGTTTTACTGCAATTAGTATGCAGCAGAGCTTTCAAAAAGTGCCCAAATAATATACACGTCAATTCGAACGCGTTTTGTACGCAAAGTAGCAATCCGCGGGCTATATAAGGCACTTTGCGATGTCTATCCATGTTCTATACCATGCCAATGTAACTATCATATCTTAGCGTTCGCATAGAGCACCTAGAGTTGTGACCTTGAACGCTCCTTCATAAGTAGATAACTCCTACACGATAGAAAAGACGTTCAAGAGAAAACGGTCTAAGTTTTACTGCAATTAGTATGCAGCAGAGCTTTCAGAAAATGCCCAAATAATATACACGTTAATTCGAACGCGTTTTGTACGCAATGTAGCAATCCGCGGGCAATATAAGGCACGTCGCGATGTCTCTCCATGTTCTATACCATGCCAATGTAACTATTATATCTTAGCGTTCGCATACAGCACCTAAAAAGTTTTACTGCAATTAGTATGCAGCAGAGCTTTCAAGAAGTGCCCAAATAATATACACGTCAGTTCGAACGCGTTTTCAACGCAAAGTAGCAATCCGCGGGCTATATAAGGCACTTCGCGATATCTATCCATGTTCTATACCATGCCAATGTAACTATCATATATTAGCGTTCGCATAGAGCACCTAGAGTTGTGACCTTGAACGCCCCTTCATAAGTAGATAACTACTACACAATAGAGAAGACGTACAAGTGAAAATGGATTTAGTTTTGCTGCAATTAGCATGCAGCAGAGCTGCCAAATAATGCCTAGATAATATACGCGTTAATTCGAATGCGGTTTGTAAACAAAGCAGCAATCCGTGGGCTATTAAGGACACTTCGCGATTCCTATCCATTTTCTATACCATGCCATTGTAACTACCATACCTTAGCGTTTGCATACAGCACCTAGAGTTGTGACCTTGAACGCTCCTTCATAAGTTTATATCTCCTACACGATATAAAAGATAGACAATAGAAAACGGACTAAGTTTTACTGCAATTAATATGCAGCAGAGCTTTCAAAAAGTGCCCAAATAATATACACGTCAATTCGAACGCGTTTTGTACGCAAAGTAGCAATCCGCGGGCTATAGAAGGCACTTCAAGATGTCTATCCATGTTCTATACAATGCCAATGTAACTATCATATCATAGCGTTCGCAAAGAGCACCTATAGTTGTGACCTTGAACGCTCCTTCATAAGTAGATAACTCCTACACAATAGAAAAGACGTTCAAGAGAAAACGGTCTATGTTTTACTGCAATTAGTATGCAGCAGAGCTTTCAAAAAGTGCCCAAATAATATACAAGTTACAAAGCAGCAATCCGCGGGCTATATAAGGCACTTCAAGATGTCTATCCATGTTCTATACAATGCCTATGTAACTATCATATCATAGCGTTCGCAAAGAGCACCTAGAGTTGTGACCTTGAACGCTCCTTCATAAGTAGATATCTCCTACACGATATAAAAGACGTACAATAGAAAACGGACTAAATTTTACTGCAATTAGCATGCAGCCGAGCTGCCTAATAATGCCCAGATGATATACACGAAAATTCGAATGCGTGTTGTAAACAAAGCAGCAATCCGTGGGCTATTGAGGACACTTCGCGGTGCCTATCCATGTTCTACACCATGTCAATGTTACTATCATATCTTAGGGTTCGCATAGAGCACAAAGAGCTGTGACCTCGAACGCTCCTTCATTCGTAGATTATTGCTACACGATAGAAAAGACGTACAAGTGAAAATGGATTTAGTTTTACTGCAATTAGCATGCAGCAGAGCTGCCAAATAATGCCCAGATGATATACACGAAAATTCGAATGCGTTTTGGAAACAAAGCAGCAATCCGTGGGCTATTGAGGACACTTCGCGATGCCTATCCATTTTCTATACCATGCCATTTTAACTACCATATCTTAGCGTTCGCATACGGCACCTAGAGTTGTGACCTTGACCCCTCCTTCATAAGTAGATAACTCCTACACGATAGAAAAGACGTTCAAGAGAAAACGGTGTAAGATTTAATGCAATTAATATTCAGCAGAGCTTTCAAAAAGTGCCCAAATAATATACACGTTAATTCGAACGCGTTTTGTACGCAAAGTAGCAATCCGCGGGCTAAATAAGGCATTTCACGATGTCTATCCATGTTCTATACCATGCCATTGTAACTACCATCTCTTAACGTTCTCATACAGCACCTAGAGTTGTGACCTTGAACGCTCCTTCATAAGTAGATAACTCCTACACGATTGAAAAGACGTTCAAGAGAAAACGGTCTAAGTTTTACTGCAATTAGTATGCAGCAGAGCTTTCAAAAAGTGCCCAAATAATATACACGTCAATTCGAACGCGTTTTGTACGCAAAGTAGCAATCCGCGGGCTATATAAGGCACTTTGCGATGTCTATGTCTATCCATGTTCTATACCATGCCAATGTTACTATCATATCTTAGCGTTCGCATAGAGCACCTAGAGTTGTGACCTTGAACGCTCCTTCATAAGTAGATAACTCCTACACGATAGAAAAAACGTTCAAGAGAAATCGGTCTAAGTTTTACTGCAATTAGTATACTGCAGAGCTTTCAGAAAATGCCCAAATAATATACACGTTAATTCTAACGCGTTTTGTACGCAATGTAGCAATCCGCGGGCAATATAAGGCACGTCGCGATGTCTCTCCATGTTCTATACCATGCCAATGTAACTATTATATCTTAGCGTTCGCATACAGCACCTAAAAAGTTTTACTGCAATTAGTATGCAGCAGAGCTTTCAAGAAGTGCCCAAATAATATACACGTCAGTTCGAACGCGTTTTCAACGCAAAGTAGCAATCCGCGGGCTATATAAGGCACTTCGCGATATCTATCCATGTTCTATACCATGCCAATGTAACTATCATATATTAGCGTTCGCATAGAGCACCTAGAGTTGTGACCTTGAACGCCCCTTCATAAGTAGATAACTACTACACAATAGAGAAGACGTACAAGTGAAAATGGATTTAGTTTTGCTGCAATTAGCATGCAGCAGAGCTGCCAAATAATGCCTAGATAATATACGCGTTAATTCGAATGCGGTTTGTAAACAAAGCAGCAATCCGTGGGCTATTAAGGACACTTCGCGATTCCTATCCATTTTCTATACCATGCCATTGTAACTACCATACCTTAGCGTTTGCATACAGCACCTAGAGTTGTGACCTTGAACGCTCCTTCATAAGTAGATAACTCCTACACGATAGAAAAGACGTTCAAGAGAAAACGGTCTAAGTTTTACTGCAATTAGTATGCAGCAGAGCTTTCAAAAAGTGCCCAAATAATATACTCGTTAATTCGAACGCGTTTTGTACGCAAAGTAGCAATCCGCGGGCTATATAAGGCACTTCACGTTGTCTATCCATGTTCTATACCATGCCAATGTAACTATCACATCTTAGCGTTCGTATAGAGTTCATAGAGTTGTGACCTTGAATGCTCCTTCATAAGTTTATATCTCCTACACGATATAAAAGACAGACAATAGAAAACGGACTAAGTTTTACTGCAATTAATATGCAGCAGAGCTTTCAAAAAGTGCCCAAATAATATACACGTCAATTCGAACGCGTTTTGTACGCAAAGTAGCAATCCGCGGGCTATAGAAGGCACTTCAAGATGTCTATCCATGTTCTATACAATGCCAATGTAACTATCATATCGTAGCGTTCGCAAAGAGCACCTATAGTTGTGACCTTGAACGCTCCTTCATAAGTAGATAACTCCTACACAATAGAAAAGACGTTCAAGAGAAATCGGTCTGTTTTACTGCAATTAGTATGCAGCAGAGCTTTCAAAAAGTGCCCAAATAATATACAAGTTACAAAGCAGCAATCCGCGGGCTATATAAGGCACTTCAAGATGTCTATCCATGTTCTATACAATGCCTATGTAACTATCATATCATAGCGTTCGCAAAGAGCACCTAGAGTTGTGACCTTGAACGCTCCTTCATAAGTAGATATCTCCTACACGATATAAAAGACGTACAATAGAAAACGGACTAAATTTTACTGCAATTAGCATGCAGCCGAGCTGCCTAATAATGCCCAGATGATATACACGAAAATTCGAATGCGTTTTGGAAACAAAGCAGCAATACGTGGGCTATTGAGGACACTTCGCGATGCCTATCCATTTTCTATACCATGCCATTTTAACTACCATATCTTAGCGTTCGCATACGGCACCTAGAGTTGTGACCTTGACCCCTCCTTCATAAGTAGATAACTCCTACACGATAGAAAAGACGTTCAAGAGAAAACGGTGTCAGATTTAATGCAATTAATATTCAGCAGAGCTTTCAAAAAGTGCCCAAATAATATACACGTTAATTCGAACGCGTTTTGTACGCAAAGTAGCAATCCGCGGGCTAAATAAGGCATTTCACGATGTCTATCCATGTTCTATACCATGCCATTGTAACTACCATCTCTTAACGTTCTCATACAGCACCTAGAGTTGTGACCTTGAACGCTCCTTCATAAGTAGATAACTCCTACACGATTGAAAAGACGTTCAAGAGAAAACGGTCTAAGTTTTACTGCAATTAGTAAGCAGCAGAGCTTTCAAAAAGTGCCCAAATAATATTCACGTCAATTCGAACGCGTTTTGTACGCAAAGTAGCAATCCGCGGGCTATATAAGGCACTTCGCGATATCTATCCATGTTCTATACCATGCCAATGTAACTATCATATCTTCTCGTTCGCATAGAGCACCTAGAGTTGTGACATTGAACGCTCCTTCATAAGTAGATAACTATTACACAATAGAGAAGACATAAAAGTGAAAATGGATTTAGTTTTACTGCAATTAGCATGCAGCAGAGCTGCCAAATAATGCCCAGATAATATACGCGTTAATTCGAATGCGTTTTGTAAACAAAGCAGCAATCCGTGGGCTATTAAGGACACTTCGCGATGCCTATCCATTTTCTATACCATGCCATTGTAACTACCATGCCTTAGCGTTTGCATACAGCACCTAGAGTTGTGACCTTGAACGCTCCTTCATAAGTAGATAACTCCTACACGATAGAAATGACGTTCAAGAGAAAACGGTCTAAGTTTTACTGCAATTAGCATGCGGCAGAGCTGCCTAATAATGCCCAGATGATATACACGAAAATTCGAATGCGTTTTGTAAACAAAGCAGCAATCCGTGGGCTATTGAGGACACTTCGCGATGCCTTTCCATGTTCTACACAATGTCAATGTTACTATTATACCTTAGAGTTCGCATAGAGCACAAGGAGCTGTGACCTTGAACGATCCTTCATTCGTAGATTACTGCTACACGATAGAAAAGACGTACAAGTGAAAATGGATTTAGTTTTACTACAATTAGTATGCAGCAGAGCTTTCAAAAAGTGCCCAAATAATATACACGTTAATTCGAACGCGTTTTTTACGCAAAGTAGCAATCCGCGGGCAATATAAGGCACTTCGCGATGTCTATCCATGTTCTATACCATGCCAAAGCAACTATCATATCTTAGCGTTCGCATACAGCACCTAGAGTTGTGACCTTGAACGCTCCTTCATAAGTAGATAACTCCTACACGATAGAAATGACGTTCAAGAGAAAACGGTCTAAGTTTTACTGCAATTAGTATGCAGCAGAGCTTTCAAAAAGTGCCCAAATAATATACACGTCAATTCAAACGCGTTTTGAACGCAATGTAGCAATCCGCGGGCTATATAAAGCACTTCGCGTTATCTATCCATGTTCTATACCATGCCAATGTAACTATCACATCTTAGCGTTCGTATAGAGCTCATAGAGTTGTGGCCTTGAACGCTCCTTCATAAGTAGATATCTCCTACACGATATAAAAGACGTACAATAGAAAACGGACTAAGTTTTACTGCAATTAGTATGCAGCAGAGCTTTCAAAAAGTGCCCAAATAATATACACGTCAATTCGAACGCGTTTTGTACGCAAAGTAGCAATCCGCGGGCTATATAAGGCACTTCGCGATATCTATCCATGTTCTATACCATGCCAATGTAACTATCATATCTTAGCGTTCGCATAGAGCACCTAGAGTTGTGACCTTGAACACTCCTTCATAAGTAGATAACTCCTACACGATAGAAAAGACGTTCAAGAGAAAACGGTCTAAATTTACTGCAATTAATATTCAGCAGAGCTTTCAAAAAGTGCTCAAATAATATACACGTTAATTCGAACGCGTTTTGTACGCAAAGTAGCAATCCGCGGGCTATATAAGGCACTTCGCGATATCTATCAATGTTCTATACCATGTTAATGTAACAATCATATCTTAACGTTCGCATAGAGCACCAAGAGTTGTGACCTTGAACGCTCCTTCATAAGTAGATAACTACTACACAATAGAGAAGACGTACAAGTGAAATTGGATTTAGTTTTACTGCAATTAGCATGCAGCAGAGCTGCCAAATAATGCCCAGATAATATACGCGTTAATTCGAATGCGTTTTGTAAACAAAGCAACAATCCGTGGGCTATTAAGGACACTTCGCGATGCCTATTTATTTTCCATTATACCATGCCATTGTAACTACCATACCTTAGCGTTTGCATACAGCACCTAGAGTTGTGACCTTGAACGCTCCTTCATAAGTAGATAACTACTACACAATAGAGAAGACGTACAAGTGAAAGTGGATTTAGTTTTACTGCAATTAGCATGCAGCAGAGCTGCCAAATAATGCCCATATAATATACGCGTTAATTCGACTGCGTTTTGTAAACAAAGCAGCAATCCGTGGGCTATTAAGGACACTTCGCGATGCCTACAGATAACTCCTACACGATAGAAAAGACGTTCAAGAGAAATCGGTCTAATTTTTCATAAGTAGATAACTACTACACAATAGAGAAGACGTACAAGTGAAAATGGATTTAGTTTTACTGCAATTAGTATGCTGCAGAGCTTTCAGAAAATGCCCAAATAATATACACGTTAATTCGAACGCGTTTTGGACGCAAAGTAGCAATCCGCGGGCTATATAAGGCACTTCACGCTGTCTATCCAAGTTCTATACCATACCAATGTAACTATCACATCTTAGCGTTCGCATAGAGTACCTAGAGTTGTGACCTTGAACGCTCCTTTATAAGTAGATAACTGCTACACAATAGAAAAGACGTACAAGTGAAAATGGATTTAGTTTTACTGCAATTAGCATGCAGCAGAGCTGCCTAATAATGCCCAGATAATATACACGTTAATTCGAATGTGTTTTGTAAACAAAGCAGCAATCCGTGGGCTATTAAGAACTCTTCGCGATGCCTTTCCATGTTCTACACCATGTCAATGTTACTATCATACCTTAGGGTTCGCATAGAGCACAAAGAGCTGTGACCTTGAACGATCCTTCATTCGTAGATTACTGCTACACGATAGAAAAGACGTTCAAGTGAAAACGGTCTAAGTTTTACTGCAAATAGTATGCAGCAGAGCTTTCAAAAAGTGCCCAAATAATATACACGTTGTGACCTTGAACGCTCCTTCATAAGTAGATAACTTCTACACGTTAGATAAGACGTACAAGTGAAAATGGATTTAGTTTTACTGCAATTAGCATGCAGCAGAGCTGCCAAATAATGCCCAGATAATATACGCGTTAATTCGAATGCGTTTTGTAAACAAAGCAGCAATCCGTGGGCTATTAAGGACACTTCGCGATGCCTATCCATGTTCTATACCATGCCATTGTAACTACCATATCTTAGCGTTCGCATACAGCACATAGAGTTGTGACCTTGAACGCTCCTTCATAAGTAGATATCTCCAACACGATAGAAAAGACGTTCAAGAGAAAGCGGTCTAAGTTTTACTGCAATTAGTATTAAGCAAAGCTTTCAAAAAGTGTCCAAATAATATACACGTCAATTCGAACGCGTTTTGAACGCAAAGTAGCAATCCGCGGGCTATATAAGGCACTTCGCGATGTCTATCCATGTTCTATACCATGCCAATGTAACTATCATATCTTAGAGCTCGCATACAGCACCTAGAGTTGTGACCTTGAACGCTCCTTCATAAGTAGATAACTCCTACACGATAGAACAGACGTTCAAGAGAAAACGGTCTAAGTTTTACTGCAATTAGTATGCAGCAGAGCTTTCAAAAAGTGCCCAAATAATATTCACGTTAATTTGAACGCGTTTTGTACGCAAAGTAGCAATCCGCGGGCTATATAAGGCACTTCCCGATGTCTATCCAAGTTCTATACCATGCCAATGTAACTATCACATCTTAGCGTTCGTATAGAGCTCATAGAGCTGTGACCTTGAACGCTCCTTCATAAGTAGATAACTCCTACACGATAGAAAAGACGTTCAAGAGAAAACGGTCTAAGTTTTACTGCAATTAGTATGCAGCAGAGCTTTCAAAAGTGCCCAAATAATATACACGTCAATTCGAACGCGTTTTGTACGCAAAGTAGCAATCCGCGGGCTATATAAGGCACTTCCCGATGTCTATCCAAGTTCTATACCATGCCAATGTAACTATCACATCTTAGCGTTCGCATAGAGCACCTAGAGTTGTGACCTTGAACGCTCCTTCATAAGTAGATAACTCCTACACGATAGAAAAGACGTTCAAGAGAAAATGTATTTAGTTTTACTGCAATTAGCATGCAGCAGAGCTGCCTAATAATGCCCAGATAATATACACGTTAGTTCGAATGGGTTTTGTAAACAAAGCAGCAATCCGTGGGCTATTAGGAACACTTCGCGATGCCTTTCCATATTCTACACCATGTTAATGTTACTATCATACCTTAGGGTTCGCATAGAGCACAAAGAGCTGTGACCTTGAACGATCCTTCATTCGTAGATTACTGCTACACGATAGAAAAGACGTTCAAGTGAAAATGGATTTAGTTTTACTGCAATTAGTATGCAGCAGAGCTTTCAAAAAGTGCCCAAATAATATACACGTCAATTCGAACGCGTCTTGTACGCAAAGTAGCAATCCGCGGGCTATATAAGGCACTTCGCGATGTCTATCCATGTTCTATACCATGCCAATGTAACTATCATATCTCAGCGTTCGCATACAGCACCTAGAGTTGTGACCTTTAACGCTCCTTCATAAGTAGATAACTCCTACATGATAGAAAAGACGTTCAAGAGAAAACGGTCTAAGTTTTACTGCAATTAGTATGCAGCAGAGCTTTCAAAATGTGGCCAAATAATATACACGTCAATTCGAACGCGTTTTGTACGCAAAGTAGCAATCCGCGGGCTATATAAGGCACTTCGCGATATCTATCCATGTTCTATACCATGCCAATGTAACTATCATATCTTAGCGTTCGCATAGAGCACCTAGAGTTGTGACCTTGAACACTCCTTCATAAGTAGATAACTCCTACACGATAGAAAAGACGTTCAAGAGAAAACGGTCTAAGTTTTACTGCAATTAGTATTAAGCAGAGCTTTCAAAAAGTGCCCAAATAATATACACGTCAATTCGAACGCGTTTTGAACGCAAAGTAGCAATCCGCGGGCTATATAAGGCACTTCGCGATATCTATCCATGTTCTATACCATGCCAATGTAACTATCATATCTTAGCGTTCGCATAGAGCACCTAGAGTTGTGACCTTGAACGCTCCTTCAAAAGTAGATAACTACTACACAATAGAGAAGACGTACAAGTGAAAATGGATTTAGTTTTACTGCAATTAGCATGCAGCAGAGCTGCCAAATAATGCCCAGATAATGTACGCGTTAATTCGAATGCGTTTTGTAAACAAAGCAGCAATCCGTGGGCTATTAAGGACACTTCGCGATGCCTATCCATTTTCTATACCATGCCATTGTAACTACCATACCTTAGCGTTTGCACACAGCACCTAGAGTTGTGACCTTGAACGCTCCTTCATTAGTAGATAACTCCTACACGATAGAAAAGACGTTCAAGAGAAAACGGTCTAAGTTTTACTGCAATTAGTATGCAGCAGAGCTTTCAAAAAGTGCCCAAATAATAAACACGTCAATTCGAACGCGTTTTGTACTCAAAGTAGCAATCCGCGGGCTATATAAGGCACTTGGCGATGTCTATCCATGTTCTATACCATGCCAATGTAACTATCATATCTTAGCGTTCGCATTGAGCACCTAGAGTTGTGACCTTGGACGCTCCTTCATAAGTAGATTACTCCTACACGATAGAAAAAACGTTCAAGAGAAAACGGTCTAAGTTTTACTGCAATTAGTATGCAGCAGAGCTTTCAGAAAATGCCCAAATAATATACACGTTAATTCGAACGCGTTTTGTACGCAAAGTAGCAATCCGCGGGCTATATAAGGCACTTCGCGATATCTATCCATGTTCTATACCATGCCAATGTAACTATCATATCTTAGCGTTCGCATAGAGCACCTAGAGTTGTGACCTTGAACACTCCTTCATAAGTAGATAACTCCTACACGATAGAAAAGACGTTCAAGAGAAAACGGTCTAAGTTTTACTGCAATTAGTATTAAGCAGAGCTTTCAAAAAGTGCCCAAATAATATACACGTCAATTCGAACGCGTTTTGAACGCAAAGTAGCAATCCGCGGGCTATATAAGGCACTTCGCGATATCTATCCATGTTCTATACCATGCCAATGTAACTATCATATCTTAGCGTTCGCATAGAGCACCTAGAGTTGTGACCTTGAACGCTCCTTCAAAAGTAGATAACTACTACACAATAGAGAAGACGTACAAGTGAAAATGGATTTAGTTTTACTGCAATTAGCATGCAGCAGAGCTGCCAAATAATGCCCAGATAATGTACGCGTTAATTCGAATGCGTTTTGTAAACAAAGCAGCAATCTGTGGGCTATTAAGGACACTTCGCGATGCCTATCCATTTTCTATACCATGCCATTGTAACTACCATACCTTAGCGTTTGCATACAGCACCTAGAGTTGTGACCTTGAACGCTCCTTCATTAGTAGATAACTCCTACACGATAGAAAAGACGTTCAAGAGAAAACGGTCTAAGTTTTACTGCAATTAGTATGCAGCAGAGCTTTCAAAAAGTGCCCAAATAATAAACACGTCAATTCGAACGCGTTTTGTACTCAAAGTAGCAATCCGCGGGCTATATAAGGCACTTGGCGATGTCTATCCATGTTCTATACCATGCCAATGTAACTATCATATCTTAGCGTTCGCATTGAGCACCTAGAGTTGTGACCTTGGACGCTCCTTCATAAGTAGATTACTCCTACACGATAGAAAAAACGTTCAAGAGAAAACGGTCTAAGTTTTACTGCAATTAGTATGCAGCAGAGCTTTCAGAAAATGCCCAAATAATATACACGTTAATTCGAACGCGTTTTGTACGCAAAGTAGCAATCCGCGGGCAATATAAGGCACTTCGCGATGTCTATCCATGTTCTATACCATGCCAATGTAACTATCATATCTTAGAGTTTGCATACAGCACCTAGAGTTGTGACCTTGAACGCTCCTTCATAAGTAGATAACTCCTACACGATAGAAAAGACGTTCAAGAGAAAACGGTCTAAGTTTTACTGCAATTAGTATGCAGCAGAGCTTTCAAAAAGTGCCCAAATAATATTCACGTTAATTTGAACGCGTTTTGTACGCAAAGTAGCAATCCGCGGGCTATATAAGGCACTTCCCGATGTCTATCCAAGTTCTATACCATGCCAATGTAACTATCACATCTTAGCGTTCGTATAGAGCTCATAGAGCTGTGACCTTGAACGCTCCTTCATAAGTAGATAACTCCTACACGATAGAAAAGATGTTCAAGAGAAAACGGTCTAAGTTTTACTGCAATTAGTATGCAGCAGAGCTTTCAAAAAGTGCCCAAATAATATACACGTCAATTAGAACGCGTTTTGTACGCAAAGTAGCAATCCGCGGGCTATATAAGGCACTTCCCGATGTCTATCCAAGTTCTATACCATGCCAATGTAACTATCACATCTTAGCGTTCGCATAGAGCACCTTGAGTTGTGACCTTGAACGCACCAGTTGTGACCTTGAACGCTCCTTCATAAGTAGATAACTCCTACACGATAGAAAAGACGTTCAAGAGAAA
The DNA here is from genome assembly GCA_964058915.1 of Tetropium fuscum. Classification (NCBI taxonomy): domain Eukaryota; kingdom Metazoa; phylum Arthropoda; class Insecta; order Coleoptera; family Cerambycidae; genus Tetropium; species Tetropium fuscum. Next base: position 951,434 of record CAXKVY010018570.1, on the reverse strand, counting down.
ATGGATTTAGTTTTACTGCAATTAGCATGTAGCAGAGATGCCAAATAATGCCCAGATGATATACACGAAAATTCGAATGCGTTTTGTAAACAAAGCAGCAATCCGTGGGCTATTGAGGACACTTCGCGATGCCTATCCATGTGCTATACCATGTCAATGTTTCTATCATATCTTAGGGTTCGCATAGAGCACAAAGAGCTGTGACCTTGAACGCTCCTTCATTCGTAGATTACTGCTACAGGATAGAAAAGACGTACAAGTGAAAATGGACTAAGTTTTACTGCAATTAGCATGCAGTAGAGCTGCCAAATAGCGCCCTGGCGATATACACATTAATTCGATCGCGTTTTGTACGCAAAGTAGCAATCCGTGGGATATATAGGGCACTTCGCGATGTCTATCCATGTTCTATACCATGCCAATGTAACTATCACATCTTAGCGTTCGTATAGAGCTCATAGAGTTGTGACCTTGAACGCTCCTTCATAAGTAGATATCTCCTACACGATAGAATAGACGTTCAAGAGAAAACAGTCTAAGTTTTACTGCAATTAGTATGCAGCAGAGCTGCCAAATAATGCCCAGATAATATACGCGTTAATTCGAATGCGTTTTGTAAACAAAGCAGCAATCCGTGGGCTATTAAGGACACTTCGCGATGCCTATCCATTTTCTATACCATGCCATTGTAACTCCCATACCTTAGCGTTTGCATACAGCACCTAGAGTTGTGACCTTGAACGCTCCTTCTTAAGTAGATAACTCCTACACGATAGAAAAGACGTTCAAGAGAAAACAGTCTAAGTTTTAATGCAATTAGTATGCAGCAGAGCTTTCAAAAAGTGCCCAATTAATATACACGTTAATTCGAACGCGTTTTGTAGGCAAAGTAGCAATCCGCGGGCTATATAAGGCACTTCACGATGTCTATCCAAGTTCTCTAATATGCCAATGTAACTATCACATCTTAGCGTTCGTATAGAGCTCATAGAGTTGTGACCTTGAACGCTCCTTCATAAGTAGATATCTCCTACACGATATAAAAGACGTACAATAGAAAACGGACTAAGTTTTACTGCAATTAGTATGCAGCAGAGCTTTCAAAAAGTGCCCAAATAATATACACGTCAATTCGAACGCGTTTTGTACGCAAAGTAGCAATCCGCGGACTATATAAGGCACTTTGCGATGTCTATCCATGTTCTATACCATGCCAATGTAACTATCATATCTTAGCGTTCGCACAGAGCACCTAGAGTTGTGACCTTGAACGCTCCTTTATGAGTAGATAACTACTACACCATATAAAAGACGTACAAGTGAAAATGGATTTAGTTTTACTTCAATTAGCATGCAACAGAGCTGCCTAATAATGCCCAGATAATATACACGATAATTCGATGGGTTTTGTAAACAAAGCAACAATCCGTGGGCTATTAGGAACACTTCGCGATGCCTTTCCATATTCTACACCATGTCAATGTTACTATCATACCTTAGGGTTCGCATAGAGCACAAAGAGCTGTGACCTTGAACGATCCTTCATTCGTAGATTACTGCTACACGATAGAAAAGACGTTCAAGTGAAAATGGATTTAGTTTTACTGCAATTAGTATGCAGCAGAGCTTTCAAAAAGTGCCCAAATAATATACACGTCAATTCGAACGCGTCTTGTACGCAAAGTAGCAATCCGCGGGCTATATAAGGCACTTCGCGATGTCTATCCATGTTCTATACCATGCCAATGTAACTATCATATCTCAGCGTTCGCATACAGCACCTAGAGTTGTGACCTTGAACGCTCCTTCATAAGTAGATAACTCCTACATGATAGAAAAGACGTTCAAGAGAAAACGGTCTAAGTTTTACTGCAATTAGTATGCAGCAGAGCTTTCAAAATGTGGCCAAATAATATACACGTCAATTCGAACGCGTTTTGTACGCAAAGTAGCAATCAGCGGGCTATATAAGGCACTTCGCGATATCTATCCATGTTCTATATCATGCCAATGTAACGATCATATCTTAGCGTTCGCATAGAGCACCTAGAGTTGTGACCTTGAACGCTCCTTCATAAGTAGATAACTACTACACAATAGAGAAGACGTACAAGTGAAAATGGATTTAGTTTTACTGCAATTAGCATGCAGCAGAGCTGCCAAATAATGCCCAGATAATATACGCGTTAATTCGAATGCGTTTTGTAAACAAAGCAGCAATCCGTGGGCTATTAAGGACACTTCGCGATGCCTATCGATTTTCTATACCATGCCATTGTAACTACCATACCTTAGCGTTTGCATACAGCACCTAGAGTTGTGACCTTGAACGCTCCATCATAAGTAGATAACTCCTAAACGATATAAAAGACGTACAATAGAAAACGGACTAACTTTTATTGCAATTAGTATGCAGCAGAGCTTTCAAAAAATGCCCAAATAAAATACACGTTAATTCGAACGCGTTTTGTACGCAAAGTAGCAATCCGCGGGCAATATAAGGCACTTCGCGATGTCTATCCATGTTCTATACCATGCCAATGTAACTATCATATCTTAGCGTTCGCATAGAGCACCTATAGTTGTGACCTTGTACGCTCCTTCATAAGTAGATAACTACTACACAATAGAGAAGACGTACAAGTGAAAATGGATTTAGTTTTACTGCAATTAGCATGCAGCAGAGCTGCCAAATAATGCCCAGATAATATACACGTTAATTCGAATGCGTTTTGTAAACAAAGCAGCTATCCGTGGGCTATTAAGGACACTTCGCGATGCATTTCCATGTTCTACACCATGTCAATGTTACTATAATACCTTAGGGTTCGCATAGAGCACATAGAGCTGTGACCTTGAACGCTCCTTCATTCGTAGATTACTGCTACAGGATAGAAAAGACGTACAAGTGAAAATGGACTAAGTTTTACTGCAATTAGCATGCAGTAGAGCTGCCAAATAGCGCCCAGGCGATATACACGTTAACTCGATCGCGTTTTGTCCGCAAAGTAGCATTCCGTGGGATATATAGGGCACTTCGCGATGTCTATCCATGTTCTATACCATGCCATTTTAACTACCATATCTTAGCGTTCGCATACAGCATATAGAGTTGTGACCTTGAACGCTCCTTCATAAGTAGATATCTCCAACACGATAGAAAAGACGTTCAAGAGAAAACGGTCTAAGTTTTACTGCAATTAGTATGCAACAGAGCTTTCAGAAAATGCCCAAATAATATACACGTTAATTCGAACGCGTTTTGTACGCAAAGTAGCAATCCGCGGGCAATATAAGGCACTTCGCGATGTCTATCCATGTTCTATACCATGCCAATGTAACTATCATATCTTAGCGTTCGCATACAGCACCTAGAGTTGTGACCTTGAACGCTCCTTCATAAGTAGATAACTCCTACACGATAGAAAAGACGTTCAAGAGAAAACGGTCTAAGTTTTACTGCAATTAGTATGCAGCAGAGCTTTCAAAAAGTGCCCAAACAATATACACGTTAATTCGAACGCGTTTTGTACGCAAAGTAGCAATCCTCGGGCTATATAAGGCACTTCTCGATGCCTATCCAAGTTCTATACCATGCCAATGTAACTATCACATCTTAGCGTTCGTATAGAGCTCATAGAGTTGTGACCTTGAACGCTCCTTCATAAGTAGATAACTCCTACACGATAGAAAAGACGTTCAAGAGAAAACGGTCTAAGTTTTACTGCAATTAGTATGCAGCAGAGCTTTCAAAAAGTGCCCAAATAATATACACGTCAATTCGAACGCGTTTTGTACGCAAAGTAGCAATCCGCGGGCTATTTAAGGCACTTTGCGATGTCTATCCATGTTATATACCATGCCAATGTAACTATCATATCTTAGCGTTCTCATACAGCACCTAGAGTTGTGACCTTGAACGCTCCTTCATAAGTAGATAACTCCTACATGATAGAAAAGACGTTCAAGAGAAAACGGTCTAAGTTTTACTGCAAATAGTATGCAGCAGAGCTTTCAAAAAGTGCCCAAATAATATACACGTTAATTCGAACGCGTTTTGGATGCAAAGTAGCAATCCGCGGGCTATATAAGGCACTTCACGCTGTCTATCCAAGTTCTATACCATGCCAATGTAACTATCACATCTTAGCTTTCGTATAGAGCTCATAGAGTTGTGACCTTGAACGCTCCTTCATAAGTAGATATCTCCTACACGATAGAAAAGACGTTCAAGAGAAAACGGTCTAAGTTTTACTGCAATTAGTATGCTGCAGAGCTTTCAGAAAATGCCCAAATAATATACACGTTAATTTGAACGCGTTTTGTACTCAAAATAGCAATCCGCGGGCAATATAAGGCTCTTCGCGATGTCTATTGTCATATACCTACAAGATTATAAGCAGCGAAACGCGATATAAGTACTTTTGTTTCCAAGGCACCGCGACTTCGCGGCCAATCCTTTATATATTTTTTTTAATACTGCTTGCATTAGTTCGCTGTGGTGATTAACTTTGCACAGCTTGCGTATATTTCCTTTTGAAGGATAATTTAATTTTTGACTTTGACATTACTTTTTGAGAGATCGAATTGTCATTGAATTTTTCATGCATTTTTATTGTTCTAATCAGTGATTTTATTTAAAATAATAATTTGCGTTTAGTTTACCTGAAGTGTTATTAATTAAACTTGTGCTTGCCACGTGCCTTGACCATTAGCCCTAACCTTAGGTAAAGAATCACCGTTGGTAAGAATTGAAAATTATCTGTATTTCAATTTGTCTGAATTCTAAGGCCTCCGAACGCACGCCCTACGTGTTCTGAGCTAGTTAGGACCAGCGGCCTAAGATTTTCCGCTGGTGGTGCCCACTTATTTCTAAATTTAACTTTTTTAATAAGAATAGTAATTACGTAATTGATTAGCTAATTTATTTATGATTCTGGAGACGGGGCAAAAGTAAATCTCCATTATTGATTAATGGGTCATAAGTAAACATGACGCCCAACTAAAGGGGCCATAAGGATACAGACAAGTAATTTTTATTGCATTTTTCTGATTGTTGTGACCGGATCCAGGAAACCTATCGAGACCTGTATCACCCAATGCAGCTAAATTTGTTTAAATTTATAACTAATACATTTTCAGCATTCAACACAAAACATTTTTTTTGCTATTTGAAAATAAATTCTCATTTCAGCACGATAAATTACATTTTATAAGGTTTTTTTTTTAACATTATTAGTATTAAAACTTTCATCACATACATTTCATTTCACTTTCAACTTTATAACATATTTTTTTACGTAAAAACCAATTTTTAAGGTGCCTCCCTGACCAGAAATGGTACCTGAGTTCCGTCACAATAAGAAAGCACTAATAACTACGTGAAAAAATGTTACGGTCTTGCCGCGGTTAGGGATTAGCTTAACATAATTTAATCGGATAATCGAACTTATTTAATCATTAACTAAATATATTCAAAATTGATTCTCTCTGGTTAGAACATATCTTAAATTTCATCGGTAACAATATGTCTCAAAATGCGCAACAACTACCTGACGAAAGGCTAGAAAGTGATTTGTCCAACACCACGACAGTACCAAATAATGAGGTGGAAACAGTACGAGAAAACACAAGCGGCCGACCTATTCCAGAAGCACGCGAAGAAATGCCATGCTCAACTCCCAACTACTCGCCTACGGCACCAGGTCCGTCAAATAGGTCAACATATGAAGCACAAATGGTCAGACCACAACTAGTCTTCTCGTTTGATCGTACAGAAACTGGATATTACACTAATAGAAACGTTATGTCTGAACTCGCACCAGCACATGCTCGAATACAGGCGGTACAGAGGCGTACCTCGAAGAATGAACCAGCTCCGGCAATACCACCCCCACTAATGCCAACAACTGACTCAGAAAATACAGCGCCAACCTCAGGCCTGGAACATTCCCTAAAGCAAATGGCCGACGCGCTCACCACAACCATGAGGACCTTAGCGCATATGCAAACAGATCGAGTGCCTAGGAGGCCAGTATCTTTACCCATCTTCGAGGGAGCAGACCACGAAGATCCACAGATGTTCTTAAATAAATTAGAGAACTATTTTACAACGTACAATATTAATGAAGACGAGGAGAAAAGGGAGATCCTCGCGGACCAAACCAGGGGTAACGCTCAGAGGTGGGCAACCAGTTATATACTAATTGGAGGACCGTACAGCCTATTAAAGAAGAAATTCCTTGACAAATATAACTCTGAAGACAAGACGGCTAAGATGGTAGCCCAAATTTATGCTGAAGTTCAGCGCCATAACGAAAGCGTGGAGGAATTCATCTTAAAGAAAAGGAGATTATTTGCAAGGTTCGATCCATGCAGGCCGGAAGATGTAATGATAAGAACCATCCTTCATCAAATGAGGCCTGAAATAACAATTCAGTTACGGAATCCGCCGCCTACCACTCTTGAAGAACTAACGCAATGCGCAATTTACATAGAGGGAGATTTACGGGCATGTATAAATAACAGAGCATATTTACCATCTATGTTAAATTCTAGGAACACCCAGAACAGACCGAACACCAATAATAACAGTAATTCTCCCCCGAGGGATCGAAGTGTGAACCCATTAAATTATCACAATCAACATAATCAACCAACATCTAACAGAAATGCCCAACTACAAAACACAAGAACGAATGGACCTCCGTCACCTTGCCGCTACTGCGGAGAGTGGCATTATCATAATGAATGTGCCCGAAATCCGGCTTTAAACAGCTGGCGGGCCGGCCGAGAGGAGAACCGCAATCAGCCGGCCCGGGGACTAAACCCATTCTTGAATTCCAGGCCTCCAGCGACGGACAGCAATGGTACGCCACCAGCCAATCAGTAATCCTGCCTAATATCATCTCTCCGAGGAATAGCCGTACGGAAGAGATACAATTCAGACCTCAAATGATACCGGCTATCAAATCACTCCAGAACGAAAATGCTCTACCCCGAATAATTGTACAGATTCAAGACCTACAACTACCTGCACTCCTAGACACCGGAGCCACTTGCAATTTTATTAATGCCAAATATTCATATAATCTTGGTCAGTTACATCCTGACGAAAAAATTTTTTCACTTGCATGCGGAAACACTGCCATTAACACACAGGGAAAAACAAACATCACGATGAACCTAGGAAAATTAACTTACGAAGTGGAACTACAAATAATACAAGGACTCAACGAAGATATCATACTAGGACACCCGTTCTTCGTACAGGAACAAGTTCATTTAGATTATGAACACAAATGTGTGTATGTAGGACGGGACCAACGCCAGACAATATATTGGGAACAGCGAAGAATCCAGCCCGGCGCTAAGAAGCCAACCGAACTCCCAATCCCGAGCAACCACCAGGAACTGCTGAATCCTGTTCTCATGGACTTTGAAGAAATATTTAGCAGCACCCCGAACGTCACACGTACAAGGACGGTACAACACAGGATTAGACTCACAAGTAGAAAAATCATTCATCAGAGGGCTTACCCCGTCTCCCCACATAAAGCCAAGATCATGTATCAACAGATCGACGAGATGCTTGAGGCGGGGGTGATAGAGCTCTCAAACTCCCCCTACAGCTCCTCCCCAGTAATAATTGAACGACCAGGAAAGGAACCTAGATTCTGCATAGACTACCGTGCCCTGAACGATATAACAGAAAGTGAATCCTCGGGGTTACCTAAAATTTATGAAACCCTCAAGACCTTAGGAAATGCGCAAATATTCACGTTACTTGATTTAAAAAAGGGGTACTGGCAAGTACACCTTGAAGAATCATCTCGCCAGTTTACTGCCTTCATGACCCCAGACGGAGGAACGTATCAATTCCGGGTGATGCCTTTCGGCCTCAAGAATGCACCCAGCACCTTTCAAAATTTGATGGTTCGGGAGGTATTCCCCGGAATGATACATAAGTTCATAAAAGTATATTTGGACGATATACTTATATATAGTGCCAATGCAAAAGAGCATGCAACGCACCTCCGTCTGGTTCTAGAACGACTACGAACACACCACTTAACAATCTCCCCTACGAAGTGCCGTATAGCGGAGACAAAATTAAACTACTTGGGGCACGTGATAGTAGGAGACCAAGTAAAACCACAACAGCAGCATCGGGATACCATAATAAACTTCACGACACCTAGTAGTAAACGGCAAGTGCAACAGTTCTTAGGGACTCTTAATTGGATACGGGAGTATTTGCCTAATGTAGCCCAACTCACAACACCCTTAACGGCACTGTTGCAAAAAGGCAAGACATTCAAATGGACATTTGACTGTGAGAGGCATTAAGAAACTTGCAGGAAACCATCGCTAGAAATGAGTTAACTTTGCATAGACCCGACTTCAACCGTAGATTCGTCCTTCAAACCGATGCCAGCATAATAGGTCTGGGGGCGGTTCTGTACCAAGAAGATGACCAAGGACTGAAAAAAGTTGTGTCTTATAGCAGCACGGCCCTGACCACGGCCGAGAAAAAATACCACTGCAATGAACTTGAATGCCTTGCAGTGGTATGGGCCGTTCGAAGGTATCAAATTTACCTCGAAGACCAGAAGTTCCTCTTACGCACCGACAATAGGTCCTTGGTCTGGCTGAGAAAAAACCAAAATGCAAAAGCCAAACTCACACGTTGGAGCCTCTTATTACAGGAGTTTGATTATACCATCGAACATTGCCCAGGCACCCAAAATCTTCTTCCGGATTATTTGAGCCGAAATCCGGCCGGCATAGAATGGCACGAGCCTGATGAAGGAAAACTCTCACCCCCCTGTTTCAGAATTAATCAACTCGAAATCAAGAAATACGACACGGAAATTAAGGAAGTAAATATAGATCTGTTTAAGTATGAGGGAAACGCATTAGCGCATTGTGTCGCAGAAGATCTCATTATGAACAAAGGCATAGCCAAAACTTTCAAGACTAAGTACGGAGGGATCTCCGAACTACGACGTCAGTGCCCCAAGACGGGCGAAGTATGCTATTTACGTGCCGAAAATAAAGATGTCTTTTACCTGGTGACCAAAATACAATCAAAAGGAAAGCCAACATACACGACTCTAGAAAATTCACTACAAAACTTAAAATTGCAGCTACAAGCAAAAGGTATCACAGACCTCGCGATACCTAAAATCGGGTGCGGTTTGGACAAATTGCACTGGAAAAGGGTTAAACATTTACTTTCGAAGACGTTCCACAATTCCCACATCAGAATTACAGTGTGCATATGGAGACCTAAAGATAAGGCAATAAACCTGATAACAGAAGCAGACATCATGACCATGATTAAAAATAAACACGCAACCAATCCTCATCTACAACAGAAAATACGACGATGGCAACAAATAAAAAGTCTAGAGCAGCCAAACGACCAAGAACTAATATTTTTGAATAAATACGCGGTACAAGATAACGTAATATATCATAAGCATCTAGATGGTAACCGAATCCTAGTGCCAAAGAAATTACGCAACCAGGTGATATATAAATATCACGATGAGGTAGCACATCCCGGCGTCGCAGAAACCTTAAGAAAAGTAACCCAAACCTATTTCTGGAAAGGAATCTTAGGACATGTACGGAAGTACGTGAGAAGCAATGCAGGATATGCGCAGTGGTTAAAATTAACACTAGACAAGGAACTACGCCCATGACCGCCCATACTCCGACCTTTCCATTCGAGACTCTCAGCATAGATGTACTGGGGCCTTACCCGGTGACCAGAAATCACAACAAGTATCTAATAATAATTGAAGACGTTTTTTCAAAATGGGTAGGTCTCTACCCTTGCCAGGAGTCTCGAACTGAAGATATCATAAGGACCTTGGAAAAACATCTGGCCTTATTCGGAAGGCCTCGCCTCATCATAAGTGACCAGGATTCGCAATTTATCAGCCACAAGTATTTATCGTGGTGCGAGCAAAATACAATACAGGCCCAATACTCGGCCACCTACCACCAGCAGGCAAATCCTGCTGAAAGAAGAGTTCAAGAAGTGAAAAAGACCCTAAGAACACTGATGATAGGTAAGCTTACGAATACCTGGGATTACTATGCTCAGCAAGTGATGGCGATCCTGCACAACCGAAAAAACGCAGCTACCGGTTTTCCCCCTGCAAGACTAGTGCTGGGATTCGAGCTGCCTGGGTTAGGGAGCTGGAACCTACCCGGGTACGCTGAGAAGAGGGCCAGGCAACTAGAACAGCGTCCCGAACTTGTAACACAAGCTGCCAGAAATCAAGACAACTACCAACGTACCTACGTCAATGACAACCAACCTAAATTAATATTCCAAGAGGGCGAAAAAATACTTCTAAAGGCTCATACAGTGGGAGGGCAACCCTTCGCGCCCAAGTGGAAGGGCCCTTACAAGATTCGACGAAAAATTACTAACACAATATATGAAGTAAACAGGGGACAACGCACTGTTCAAGTCCACCTTAACGATATGCGACCCTATCCCCCAGGCAACAAGGTACCAGGTATTAAAAGAAGAGGAGCCCGAAGAAATCCGAGACGATGTCCTTGCCCCGAGACCACTGCCCATGATGTCAATAGTGATGACAAAGAAGTCCCCCTGTACCCCTATGGCGATAATACTACTTCGGATCCTGATTCGTCTCCAGACGAAAACGAAGCCCCTATTTTCGCGCGCAATGTGCATCCTCCTCAACATCCCTCAGCCCATTCCATCCACAGTGAGGATGAGGAAACCCCCATGCCATCTCACGTAAATCTCATTATCTCTACAGTTTCAGCCCCCATTTCAGCCCCCATTTCAGCCAATAGTGATGGCCAAAGCCCCCTTCGACACTCCACTGGCGTGCACCATTATTCCCCCATTACTGCTCACTCGAGCCAACAAACTTCTGTAGCAGATCTAAATCAGAGAGGTAATAACGCAGTGCCACGCTCTGAAATCTACCAACCTAACACATCGGACCTACAAGTACCATTTCGAGGGCGACTTAAATTCCCTAAAGAAATAATCACGCATACGACTGACATCAAATCCTTGAGCGGTTGGAGCTTGGATAGAACTACGACGCCATCCCCGCAGAGGTCAGCTATTGTAGTAACGGCCCAAGTTCACGTTTCAGCAGATGGCAGCAAAATGGTTCGACCGGAGCCATCCTCAACCCCAAGCCGCTCAACTACAGAAGAGGCGCCACGCGATTGATACTCGGACCCAACGGTCAATGCGATACATTGTAAATATTGTTAGTTTTAGTTAGATTAGAGTTTAGGATTTGCTTATTTAGTAGGGATATACAAATATCTATGTATTTTTCTATACTTATCTTAGCAGGGTAACATTCAGATCGTAGGATAGAATTATGTCTCGTAGATATATAATACATACATCGCATGAAAAATAAGTGACAAACCGATCTTCGACGGAGGGGACGTGTCATATACCTACAAGATTATAAGCAGCGAAACGCGATATAAGTACTTTTGTTTCCAAGGCACCGCGACTTCGCGGCCAATCCTTTATATATATTTTTTAATACTGCTTGCATTAGTTCACTGTGGTGATTAACTTTGCACAGCTTGCGTATATTTCCTTTTGAAGGATAATTTAATTTTTGACTTTGACATTACTTTTTGAGAGATCGAATTGACATTGAATTTTTCATGCATTTTTATTGTTCTAATCAGTGATTTCATTTAAAATAATAATTTGCGTTTAGTTTACCTGAAGTGTTATTAATTAAACTTGTGCTTGCCACGTGCCTTGACCATTAGCCCTAACCATAGGTAAAGAATCACCGTTGGTAAGAATTGAAAATTATCTGTATTTCAATTTGTCTGAATTCTAAGGCCTCCGAACGCACGCCCTACGTGTTCTGAGCTAGTTAGGACCAGCGGCCTAAGATTTTCCGCTGGTGGTGCCCCCTTATTTCTAAATTTAACTTTTTTAATAAGAATAGTAATTACGTAATTGATTAGCTAATTTATTTATGATTCTGGAGACGGGGCAAAAGTAAATCTCCATTTTTGATTAATGGGTCATAAGTAAACACTATCCATGTTTTATACCATGCCAATGTAACTATCATTTTTTAGCGTTCGCATACAGCACCTAGAGTTGTGACCTTGAACGCTCCTTAATAAGTAGATAACTCCTACACGATAGAAAAGACGTTCAAGAGAAAACGGTCTAAGTTTTACTGCAATTAGTATGCAGCAGAGCTCTCAAAAAGTGCCCAAATAATATACACGTCAATTCGAACGCGTTTTCAAAGCAAAGTAGCAATCCGCGGGCTATATAAGGCACTTCGCGATATCTATCCATGTTCTATACCATGCCAATGTAACTATCATATCTTAGCGTTCGCATAGAGCACCTAGAGTTGTGACCTTGAACGCTCCTTTATAAGTAGATAACTACTACACAATAGAAAAGACGTACAAGAGAAAATGGATTTAGTTTTACTGCAATTAGCATGCAGCAGAGCTGCCTAATAATGCCCAGATAATATACACGTTAATTCGAATGCGTTTTGTAAACAAAGCAGCAATCCGTGGGCTATTAAGAACTCTTCGCGATGCCTTTCCATGTTCTACACCATGTCAATGTTACTATCATACCTTAGGGTTCGCATAGAGCACAAAGAGCTGTGATCTTGAACGATCCTTCATTCATAGATTACTGCTACACGATAGAAAAGACGTTCAAGTGAAAATGGATTTAGTTTTACTGCAATTAGTATGCAGCAGAGCTTTCAAAAAGTGCCCAAATAATATACACGTCAATTCGAACGCGTTTTGTACGCAAAGTAGCAATCCGCGGGCTATGTTAGGCACTTTGCGATGTCTATCCATGTTCTATACCATGCCAATGTAACTATCATATCTTAGCGTTCGCATACAGCACCTAGAGTTGTGACCTTGAACGCTCCTTCATAAGTAGATAACTCCTACATGATAGAAAAGACGTTCAAGAGAAAACGGTCTAAGTTTTACTGCAAATAGTATGCAGCAGAGCTTTGAAAAAGTGCCCAAATAATATACACGTTAATTCGAACGCGTTTTGGATGCAAAGTAGCAATCCGCGGGCTATATAAGGCACTTCACGCTGTCTATCCAAGTTCTATACCATGCCAATGAAACTATCACATCTTAGTGTTCGTATAGAGCTCATAGAGTTGTGACCTTGAACGATCCTTCATAAGTAGATAACTTCTACACGTTAGATAAGACGTACAAGTGAAAACGGATTTAGTTTTACTGCAATTAGCATGCAGCAGAGCTGCCAAATAATGCCCAGGTAATATACGCGTTAATTCGAATGCGTTTTGTAAACAAAGCAGCAATCCGTGGGCTATTAAGGACACTTCGCGATGCCTATCCATTTTCTATACCATGCCATTGTAACTACCATACCTTAGCGTTTGCATACAGCAACTAGAGTTGTGACCTTGAACGCTTCTTCATAAGTAGATAACTCCTACACGATAGAAAAGACCTTCAAGAGAAAACGGTCTAAGTTTTACTGCAATTAGTATGCAACAGAGCTTTCAGAAAATGCCTAAATAATATACACGTTAATTCGAACTCGTTTTGTAAGCAAAGTAGCAATCCGCGGGCAATATGAGGCACTTCGCGATGCCTATCCATTTTCTATACAGAAAATACCCAAATAATATACACGTTAATTCGAACGCGTTTTGGACGCAAAGTAGCAATCCGCGGGCTATATAAGGCACTTCACGCTGTCTATCCAAGTTCTGTACCATGCCAATGTAACTATCACATCTTAGCGTTCGTATAGAGCTCATAGAGTTGTGACCTTGAACGCTCCTTCATAAGTAGATATCTCCTACACGATATAAAAGACGTACAATAGAAAACGGACTAAGTTTTACTGCAATTAGTATGCAGCAGAGCTTTCAAAATGTGGCCAAATAATATACACGTCAATTCGAACGCGTTTTGTACGCAAAGTAGCAATCCGCGGGCTATATAAGGCACTTCGCGATATCTATCCATGTTCTATACCATGCCAATGTAACTATCATATCTTAGCGTTCGCATACAGCACCTAGAGTTGTGACCTTGAACACTCCTTCATAAGTAGATAACTCCTACACGATAGAAAAGACGTTCAAGAGAAAACGGTCTAAGATTTACTGCAATTAATATTCAGCAGAGCTTTCAAAAAGTGCCCAAATAGTATACACGTTAATTCGAATGCGTTTTGTAAACAAAGCAGCAATCCGTGGGCTATTAAAGACACTTCGCGATGCCTTTCCATGTTCTACACCATGTCAATGTTACTATCATACCTTAGGGTTCGCATAGAGCACAAAGAGCTGTGACCTTGAACGCTCCTTTATTCGTAGATTACTGCTACAGGATAGAAAAGAAGTACAAGTGAAAATGGACTAAGTTTTACTGCAATTAGCATGCAGTAGAGCTGCCAAATAGCGCCCAGGCGATATACACGTTAATTCGATCGCGTTTTGTACGCAAAGTAGCAATCCGTGGGATATATAGGGCACTTCGCGATGTCTATCCATGTTCTATACCATGCCATTGTAACTACCATATATTAGCGTTCGCATACAGCACATAGAGTTGTGACCTTGAACGCTCCTTCATAAGTAGATATCTCCAACACGATAGAAAAGACGTTCAAGAGAAAGCGGTCTAAGTTTTACTGCAATTAGTATGCTGCAGAGCTTTCAGAAAATGCCCAAATAATATACACGTTAATTCGAACGCGTTTTGTACGCAAAGTAGCAATCCGCGGGCAATATAAGGCACTTCGCGATGTCTATCAATGTTCTATACCATGCCAATGTAACTATCATATCTTAGCGTTCGCATAGAGCACCTAGAGTTGTGACCTTGAACGCTCCTTCATAAGTAGATAACTCCTACACGATAGAAAAAACGTTCAAGAGAAAACGGTCTAAGTTTTACTGCAATTAGTATGCTGCAGAGCTTTCAGAAAATGCCCAAATAATATACACGTTAATTCGAACGCGTTTTGTACGCAAAGTAGCAATCCGCGGGCAATATAAGGCACTTCGCGATGTCTATCAATGTTCTATACCATGCCAATGTAACTATCATATCTTAGCGTTCGCATAGAGCACCTAGAGTTGTGACCTTGAACGCTCCTTCATAAGTAGATAACTACTACACAATAGAGAAGACGTACAAGTGAAAATGGATTTAGTTTTACTGCAATTAGCATGCAGCAGAGCTGCCAAATAATGCCCAGATAATATACGCGTTAATTCGAATGCGTTTTGTAAACAAAGTAGCAATCCGTGGGCTATTAAGGACACTTCGCGATGCCTATCCATTTTCTATACCATGCCATTGTAACTACCATACCTTAGCGTTTGCATACAGCACCTAGAGTTGTGACCTTGAACGCTCCTTCATTAGTAGATAACTCCTACACGATAGAAAAGACGTTCAAGAGAAAACGGTCTAAGTTTTACTGCAATTAGTATGCAGCAGAGCTTTTAAAAAGTGCCCAAATAATAAACACGTCAATTCGAACGCGTTTTGTACTCAAAGTAGCAATCCGCGGGCTACATAAGGCACTTTGCGATGTCTATCCATGTTCTATACCATGCCAATGTAACTATCATATCTTAGCGATCGCATTGAGCACCTAGAGTTGTGACCTTGGACGCTCCTTCATAAGTAGATTACTCCTACACGATAGAAAAAACGTTCAAGAGAAAACGGTCTAAGTTCTACTGCAATTATTATGCAGCAGAGCTTTCAGAAAATGCCCAAATAATATACACGTTAATTCGAACGCGTTTTGTACCCAAAGTAGCAATCCGCGGGCAATATAAGGAACTTCGCGATGTCTATCCATGTTCTATACCATGCCAATATAACTATCATATCTTAGAGTTCGCATACAGCACCTAGAGTTGTGACCTTGAACGCTCCTTCATAAGTAGATAACTCCTACACGATAGAAAAGACGTTCAAGAGAAAACGGTCTAAGTTTTACTGCAATTAGTATGCAGCAGAGCTTTCAAAAAGTGCCCAAATAATATTCACGTTAATTTGAACGCGTTTTGTACGCAAAGTAGCAATCCGCGGGCTATATAAGGCACTTCCCGATGTCTATCCAAGTTCTATACCATGCCAATGTAACTATCACATCTTAGCGTTCGCATAGAGCACCTAGAGTTGTGACCTTGAACGCTCCTTCATAAATAGATAACTCCTACACGATTGAAAAGACGTTCAAGAGAAAATGGATTTAGTTTTACTGCAATTAGCATGCAGCAGAGATGCCAAATAATGCCCAGATGATATACACGAAAATTCGAATGCGTTTTGTAAACAAAGCAGCAATCCGTGGGCTATTGAGGACACTTCGCGATGCCTATCCATGTGCTATACCATGTTAATGTTACTATCATATCTTAGGGTTCGCATAGAGCACAAAGAGCTGTGACCTTGAACGCTCCTTCATTCGTAGATTACTGCTACAGGATAGAAAAGACGTACAAGTGAAAATGGACTAAGTTTTACTGCAATTAGCATGCAGTAGAGCTGCCAAATAGCGCCCAGGCGATATACACGTTAATTCGATCGCGTTTTGTACGCAAAGTAGCAATCCGTGGGATATATAGGGCACTTCGCGATGTCTATCCATGTTCTATACCATGCCAATGTAACTATCACAACTTAGCGTTCGTATAGAGCTCATAGAGTTGTGACCTTGAACGCTCCTTCATAAGTAGATATCTCCTACATGATAGAAAAGACGTTCAAGAGAAAACAGTCTAAGTTTTACTGCAATTAGTATGCAGCAGAGCTGCCAAATAATGCCCAGATAATATACGCGTTAATTCGAATGCGTTTTGTAAACAAAGCAGCAATCCGTGGGCTATTATGGACACTTCGCGATGCCTATCCATTTTCTATACCATGCCATTGTAACTACCATACCTTAGCGTTTGCATACAGCACCTAGAGTTGTGACCTTGAACGCTCCTTCATAAGTAGATAACTCCTACACGATATAAAAGACGTTCAAGAGAAAACGGTCTATGTTTTACTGCAATTAGTATGCAGCAGAGCTTTCAGAAAATGCCCAAATAATATACACGTTAATTCGAACGCGTTTTGTACGCCAAGTAGCAATCCGCGGGCAATATAAGGCACTTCGCGATGTCTATCCATGTTCTATACCATGCCAATGTAACTATCATATCTTAGCGTTCGCATACAGCACCTAGAGTTGTGACCTTGAACGCTCCTTCATAAGTAGATAACTCCTACATGATAGAAAAGACGTTCAAGAGAAAACGGTCTAAGTTTTACTGCAATTAGTATGCAGCAGAGCTTTCAAAAAGTGCCCAAATAATATACACGTTAATTCGAACGCGTTTTGTACGCAAAGTAGCAATCCGCGGGCTATATAAGGCACTTCCCGATGTCTATCCAAGTTCTATACCATGCCAATGTAACTATCACATCTTAGCGTTCGTATAGAGCTCATAGAGTTGTGACCTTGAACGCTCCTTCATAAGTAGATAACTCCTACACAATAGAAAAGACGTTCAAGGGTAAACGGTCTAAGTTTTACTGCAATTAGTATGCAGCAGAGCTTTCAAAAGTGCCCAAATAATATACATGTTAATTCGAACGCGTTTTGTACGCAAAGTAGCAATCCGCGGGCTATATAAGGCACTTCCCGATGTCTATCCAAGTTCTATACTATGCCAATGTAACTATCACATCTTAGCGTTCGTATAGAGCTCATAGAGTTGTGACCTTGAACGCTCCTTCATAAGTAGATAACTCCTACACGATAGAAAAGACGTTCAAGAGAAGACGGTCTAAGTTTTACTGCAATTAGTATGCAGCAGAGCTTTCAAAAAGTGCCCAAATAATATACACGTTAATTCGAACGCGTTTTGGATGCAAACTAGCAATCCGCGGGCTATATAAGGCACTTCACGCTGTCTATCCAAGTTCTATACCATGCCAATGTAACTATCACATCTTAGCGTTCGTATAGAGCTCATAGAGTTGTGACCTTGAACGCTCCTTCATAAGTAGATATCTCCTACACGATATAATAGACATACAATAGAAAACGGACTAAGTTTTACTGCAATTAGTATGCAGCAGAGCTTTCAAAAAGTGCCCAAATAATATACACGTCAATTCGAACGCGTTTTGAACGCAAAGTAACAATCCGCGGGCTATATAAGGCACTTCGCGATATCTATCCATGTTCTATACAATGCCAATGTAACTATCATATCTTAGCGTTCGCATAGAACACCTAGAGTTGTGACCTTGAACGCTCCTTCATAAGTAGATAACTTCTACACGTTAGAGAAGACGTACAAGTGAAAATGGATTTAGTTTTACTGCAATTAGCATGCAGCAGAGCTGCCAAATAATGCCAAGATAATATACGCGTTAATTCGAATGCGTTTTGTAAACAAAGCAGCAATCCGTGGGCTGTTAAGGACACTTCGCGATGCCTATCCATTTTCTATACCATGCCATTGTAACTACCATACCTTAGCGTTTGCATACAGCACCTAGAGTTGTGACCTTGAACGCTCCTTCATAAGTAGATAACTCCTACACGATAGAAAAGACCTTCAAGAGAAAACGGTCTAAGTTTTACTGCAATTAGTATGCAACAGAGCTTTCAGAAAATGCCTAAATAATATACACGTTAATTCGAACGCGTTTTGTATGCAAAGTAGCAATCCGCGGGCAATATGAGGCACTTCGCGATGCCTATCCATTTTCTATACCATGCCATTGTAACTACCATACCTTAGCGTTTGCATACAGCACCTAGAGTTGTGACCTTGAACGCTCCTTCATAAATAGATAACTCCTACACGATAGAAAAGACGTTCAAGAGAAAACGGTCTAAGTTTTACTGCAATTAGCATGCAGCAGAGCTGCCTAATAATGCCCAGATGATATACACAAAAATTTGAATGCATTTTGTAAACAAAGCAGCAATCCGTGAGCTATTGAGGACACTTCGCGATGCCTTTCCATGTTCTACACCATGTCAATGTTACTATCATACCTTAGGGTTCGCATATAGCACAAAGAGCTGTGACCTTGAACGCTCCTTCATTCGTAGATTACTGCTACAGGATAGAAAAGACGTACAAGTGAAAATGGACTTAGTTTTACTGCAATTAGCATGCAGTAGAGCTGCCAAATAGCGCACAGGCGATATACACGTTAATTCGATCGCGTTTTGTACGCAAAGTAGCAATCCGTGGGATATATAGGGCACTTCGCGATGTCTATCCATGTTCTATACCATGCCATTGTAACCACCATATCTTAGCGTTCGCATACAGCACCTAGAGTTGTGACCTTGAACGCTCCCTCATAAGTAGATAACTCCTACACGATAGAAAAGACGTTCAAGAGAAAACGGACTAACTTTTATTGCAATTAGTATGCAGCACAGCTTTTAGAAACTGCCCAAATAATATACACGTTAATTCGAACGCGTTTTGGACGCAATGTAGCAATCCGCGGGCAATATAAGGCACTTCGCGATGTCTATCCATGTTCTATACCATGCCAATGTAACTATCATATCTTAGCTTTCGCATATAGCACCTAGAGTTGTAACCTTGAACGCTCCTTCATAAGTAGATAACTCCTACACGATAGAAAAGACGTTCAAGAGAAAACGGTCTGTTTTACTGCAATTAGTATGCAGCAGAGCTTTCAAAAAGTGCCCAAATAATATACACGTTAATTCGAACACGTTTTGTAGGCAAAGTAGCAATCCGCGGGCTATATAAGGCACTTCACGATGTCTATCCATGTTCTATACCATGCCAATGTAACTATTACATCTTAGCGTTCGTATAGAGCTCATAGAGTTGTGACCTTGAACGCTCCTTCATAAGTAGATATCTCCAACACGATAGAAAAGACGTTCAAGTGAAAACAGTCTAAGTTTTACTGCAATTAGTATGCAGCAGAGCTGCCAAATAATGCCCAGATAATATACGCGTTAATTCGAATGCGTTTTGTAAACAAAGCAGCAATCCGTGGGCTATTAAGGACACTTCGCGATGCCTATCCATTTTCTATACCATGCCATTGTAACTACCATACCTTAGCGTTTGCATACAGCACCTAGAGTTGTGACCTTGAACGCTCCATCATAAGTAGATAACTCCTAAACGATATAAAAGACGTACAATAGAAAACGGACTAACTTTTATTTCAATTAGTATGCAGCAGAGCTTTCAAAAAGTGCCCAAATAATATACACGTCAATTCGAACGCGTTTTGTACGCAAAGTAGCAATCCGCGGGCAATATAAGGCACTTCGCGATGTCTATCCATGTTCTATACCATGCCAATGTAACTATCATATCTTAGCTTTCGTATAGAGCTCATAGAGTTGTGACCTTGAACGCTCCTTCATAAGTAGATAACTACTACACAATAGAGAAGACGTACAAGTGAAAATGGATTTAGTTTTACTGCAATTAGCATGCAGCAGAGCTGCCAAATAATGCCCAGATAATATACACGTTAATTCGAATGAGTTTGGTAAACAAAGCAGCAATCCGTGGGCTATTAAGGACACTTCGCGATGACTTTCCATGTTCTACATCATGTCAATGTTACTATCATACCTTAGGGTTCGCCTAGAGCACAAAGAGCTGTGACCTTGAACGGTCCTTCATTCGTAGATTACTGCTACACGATAGAAAAGACGTACAAGTGAAAATGGATTTAGTTTTACTGCAATTAGTATGCAGCAGAGCTTTCAAAAAGTGCCCAAATAATATACACGTTAATTCGATCGCGTTTTGTACGCAAAGCAGCAATCCGTGGGATATATAGGGCCCTTCGCGATGTCTATCCATGTTCTATACCATGCCAATGTAACTATCATATCTTAGCGTTCGCATACAGCACCTAGAGTTGTGACCTTGAACACTCCTTCATAAGTAGATAACTCTTACACGATAGAAAAGACGTTCAAGAGAAAACGGTCTGTTTTACTGCAATTAGTATGCAGCAGAGCTTTCAAAAAGTGTCCAAATAATATACACGTTAATTCGAACACGTTTTGTAGGCAAAGTAGCAATCCGCGGGCCATATAAGGCACTTCACGCTGTCTATCCAAGTTCTATACCATGCCAATGAAACTATCACATCTTAGTGTTCGTATAGAGCTCATAGAGTTGTGACCTTGAACGCTCCTTCATAAGTAGATAACTTCTACACGTTAGATAAGACGTACAAGTGAAAACGGATTTAGTTTTACTGCAATTAGCATGCAGCAGAGCTGCCAAATAATGCCCAGGTAATATACGCGTTAATTCGAATGCGTTTTGTAAACAAAGCAGCAATCCGTGGGCTATTAAGGACACTTCGCGATGCCTATTTATTTTCTATACCATGCCATTGTAACTACCATACCTTAGCGTTTGCATACAGCACCTAGAGTTGTGACCTTGAACGCTCCTTCGTAAGTAGATAACTCCTACACGATAGAAAAGACGTTCAAGAGAAATCGGTCTAAGTTTTACTGCAATTAGTATGCTACAGAGCTTTCAGAAAATGCCCAAATAATATACACGTTAATTCGAACGCGTTTTGGACGCAAAGTAGCAATCCGCGGGCTATATAAGGCACTTCACGCTGTCTATCCAAGTTCTGTACCATGCCAATGTAACTATCACATCTTAGCGTTCGTATAGAGCTCATAGAGTTGTGACCTTGAACGCTCCTTCATAGGTAGATATCTCCTACACGATATAAAAGACGTACAATAGAAAATGGACTAAGTTTTACTGCAATTAGTATGCAGCAGAGCTTTCAAAATGTGGCCAAATATATACACGTCAATTCGAACGCGTTTTGTACGCAAAGTAGCAATCCGCGGGCTATACAAGGCACTTCGCGATATCTATCCATGTTCTATACCATGCCAATGTAACTATCATATCTTAGCGTTCGCATACAGCACCTAGAGTTGTGACCTTGAACACTCCTTCATAAGTAGATAACACCTACACGATACAAAAGACGTTCAAGAGAAAACGGTCTAAGATTTACTGCAATTAATATACAGCAGAGCTTTCAAAAGTGCCCAAATAGTATACACGTTAATTCGAATGCGTTTTGTAAACAAAGCAGCAATCCGTGGGTTATTAAAGACACTTCGCGATGCCTTTCCATGTTCTACACCATGTCAATGTTACTATCATACCTTAGGGTTCGCATAGAGCACAAAGAGCTGTGACTTTGAACGCTCCTTTATTCGTAGATTACTGCTACAGGATAGAAAAGAAGTACAAGTGAAAATGGACTAAGTTTTACTGTAATTAGCATGCAGTAGAGCTGCCAAATAGCGCCCAGGCGATATACACGTTAATTCGATCGCGTTTTGTACGCAAAGTAGCAATCCGTGGGATATATAGGGCACTTCGCGATGTCTATCCATGTTCTATACCATGCCATTGTAACTACCATATCTTAGCGTTCGCATACAGCACATAGAGTTGTGACCTTGAACGCTCCTTCATAAGTAGATATCTCCAACACGATAGAAAAGACGTTCAAGAGAAAGCGGTCTAAGTTTTACTGCAATTAGTATTAAGCAGAGCTTTCAAAAAGTGCCCAAATAATATACACGTCAATTCGAACGCGTTTTGAACGCAAAGTAGCAATCCGCGGGCTATATAAGGCACTTCGCGATATCCATCCATGTTCTATACCATGCCAATGTAACTATCACATCTTAGCGTTCGTATAGAGCTCATAGAGTTGTGACCTTGAACGCTCCTTCATAAGTAGATATCTCCTACACGATAGAAAAGATGTTCAAGAGAAAACAGTCTAAGTTTTACTGCAATTAGTATGCAGCAGAGCTGCCAAATAATGCCCAGATAATATACGCGTTAATTCGAATGCGTTTTGTAAACAAAGCAGCAATCCGTGGGCTATTAAGGACACTTCGCGATGCCTATCCATTTTCTATACCATGCCATTGTAACTACCATACCTTAGCGTTTGCATACAGCACCTAGAGTTGTGACCTTGAACGCTCCATCATAAGTAGATAACTCCTAAACGATATAAAAGACGTACAATAGAAAACGGACTAACTTTTATTTCAATTAGTATGCAGCAGAGCTTTCAAAAAGTGCCCAAATAATATACACGTTAATTCGATCGCGTTTTGTACGCAAAGCAGCAATCCGTGGGATATATAGGGCCCTTCGCGATGTCTATCCATGTTCTATACCATGCCATTGTAACTATCATATCTTAGCGTTCGTATAGAGCTCATAGAGTTGTGACCTTGAACGCTCCTTCATAAGTAGATATCTCCTACACGATATAAAAGACGTACAATAGAAAACGGACTAAGTTTTACTGCAATTAGTATGCAGCAGAGCTCTCAAAAAGTGCCCAAATAATATACACGTCAATTCAAACGCGTTTTGTACGCAAAGTAGCAATCCGCGGGCTATATAAGGCACTTTGCGATGTCTATCCATGTTCTATACCATGCCAATATAAATATCATATCTTAGCGTTCGCATAGAGCACCTAGAGTTGTGACCTTGAACGCTCCTTCATAAGTAGATAACTCCTACACGATAGAAAAAACGTTCAAGAGAAAACGGTCTAAGTTTTACTGCAATTAGTATGCTGCAGAGCTTTCAGAAAATGCCCAAATAATATACACGTTAATTCGAACGCGTTTGGTACCCAAAGTAGCAATCCGCGGGCAATATAAGGCACTTCGCGATGTCTATCAATGTTCTATACCATGCCAATGTAACTATCATATCTTAGCGTTCGCATAGAGCACCTAGAGTTGTGACCTTGAACGCTCCTTCATAAGTAGATAACTACTACACAATAGAGAAGACGTACAAGTGAAAATGGATTTAGTTTTACTGCAATTAGCATGCAGCAGAGCTGCCAAATAATGCCCAGATAATATACGCGTTAATTCGAATGCGTTTTGTAAACAAAGCAGCAATCCGTGGGCTATTAAGGACACTTCGCGATGCCTATCCATTTTCTATACCATGCCATTGTAACTACCATACCTTAGCGTTTGCATACAGCACCTAGAGTTGTGACCTTGAACGCTCCTTCATTAGTAGATAACTCCTACACGATAGAAAAGACGTTCAAGAGAAAACGGTCTAAGTTTTACTGCAATTAGTATGCAGCAGAGCTTTCAAAAAGTGCCCAAATAATAAACACGTCAATTCGAATGCGTTTTGTACTCAAAGTAGCAATCCGCGGGCTATATAAGGCACTTTGCGATGTCTATCCATGTTCTATACCATGCCAATGTAACTATCATATCTTAGCGTTCGCATTGAGCACCTAGAGTTGTGACCTTGGACGCTCCTTCATAAGTAGATTACTCCTACACGATAGAAAAAACGTTCAAGAGAAAACGGTCTGTTTTACTGCAATTAGTATGCAGCAGAGCTTTCAGAAAATGCCCAAATAATATACACGTTAATTCGAACGCGTTTTGTACGCAAAGTAGCAATCCGCGGGCAATATAAGGCACTTCGAGATGTCTATCCATGTTCTATACCATGCCAATGTAACTATCATATCTTAGAGTTCGCATACAGCACCTAGAGTTGTGACCTTGAACGCTCCTTCATAAGTAGATAACTCATACACGATAGAAAAGACGTTCAAGAGAAAACGGTCTAAGTTTTACTGCAATTAGTATGCAGCAGAGCTTTCAAAAAGTGCCCAAATAATATTCACGTTAATTTGAACGTGTTTTGTACGCAAAGTAGCAATCCGCGGGCAATATAAGGCACTTCCCGATGTCTATCCAAGTTCTATACCATGCCAATGTAACTATCACATCTTAGCGTTCGCATAGAGCACCTAGAGTTGTGACCTTGAACGCTCCTTCATAAGTAGATAACTCCTACACGATAGAAAAGACGTTCAAGAGAAAATGGATTTAGTTTTACTGCAATTAGCATGCAGCAGAGATGCCAAATAATGCCCAGATGATATACACGAAAATTCGAATGCGTTTTGTAAACAAAGCAGCAATAGCGAAGGGCTATTGAGGACACTTCGCGATGCCTATCCATGTGCTATACCATGTCAATGTTACTATCATATCTTAGGGTTAGCATAGAGCACAAAGAGCTGTGACCTTGAACGCTCCTTCATTCGTAGATTACTGCTACAGGATAGAAAAGACGTACAAGTGAAAATGGACTAAGTTTTACTGCAATTAGCATGCAGTAGAGCTGCCAAATAGCGCCCAGGCGATATACACGTTAATTCGATCGCGTTTTGTACGCAAAGTAGCAATCCGTGGGATATATAGTGCACTTCGCGATGTCTATCCATGTTCTATACCATGCCAATGTAACTATCACATCTTAGCGTTCGTATAGAGCTCATAGAGTTGTGACCTTGAACGCTCCTTCATAAGTAGATATCTCCTACACGATAGAAAAGACGTTCAAGAGAAAACAGTCTAAGTTTTACTGCAATTCGTATGCAGCAGAGCTGCCAAATAATGCCCAGATAATATACGCGTTAATTCGAATGCGTTTTGTAAACAAAGCAGCAATCCGTGGGCTATTAAGGACACTTCGCGATGCCTATCCATTTTCTATACCATGCCATTGTAACTCCCATACCTTAGCGTTTGCATACAGCACCTAGAGTTGTGACCTTGAACGCTCCTTCTTAAGTAGATAACTCCTACACGATAGAAAAGACGTTCAAGAGAAAACAGTCTAAGTTTTACTGCAATTAGTATGCAGCAGAGCTTTCAAAAAGTGCCCAATTAATATACACGTTAATTCGAACGCGTTTTGTAGGCAAAGTAGCAATCCGCGGGCTATATAAGGCACTTCACGATGTCTATCCAAGTTCTCTACCATGCCAATGTAACTATCACATCTTAGCGTTCGTATAGAGCTCATAGAGTTGTGACCTTGAACGCTCCTTCATAAGTAGATATCTCCTACACGATATAAAAGACGTACAAAAGAAAACGGACTAAGTTTTACTGCAATTAGTATGCAGCAGAGCTTTCAAAAAGTGCCCAAATAATTTACACGTCAATTCGAACGCGTTTTGTACGCAAAGTAGCAATCCGCGGGCTATAGCCTAAGTGCCTTATATATAAGGCACTTCGCGATATCTATCAATATTCTATACCATGTTAATGTAACTATCATATCTTAACGTTCGCATAGAGCACCAAGAGTTGTGACCTTGCACGCTCCTTCATAAGTAGATAACTACTACACAATAGAGAAGACGTACAAGTGAAAATGGATTTAGTTTTACTGCAATTAGTATGCAGCAGAGCTTTCAAAATGTGGCCAAATAATATACACGTCAATTCGAACGCGTTTTGTACGCAAAGTAGCAATCCGCGGGCTATATAAGGCACTTCGCGATATCTATCCATGTTCTATACCATGCCAATGTTACTATCATATCTTAGCGTTCGCATACAGCACCTAGAGTTGTGACCTTGAACACTCCTTCATAAGTAGATAACTCCTACACGATAGAAAAGACGTTCAAGAGAAAACGGTCTAAGATTTACTGCAATTAATATTCAGCAGAGCTTTCAAAAAGTGCCCAAATAGTATACACGTTAATTCGAATGCGTTTTGTAAACAAAGCAGCAATCCGTGGGCTATTAAAGACACTTCGCGGTGCCTTTCCATGTTCTACACCATGTCAATGTTACTATCATACCTTAGGGTTCGCATAGAGCACAAAGAGCTGTGACCTTGAACGCTCCTTTATTCGTAGATTACTGCTACAGGATAGAAAAGAAGTACAAGTGAAAGTGGACTAAGTTTTACTGCAATTAGCATGCAGTAGAGCTGCCAAATAGCGCCCAGGCGATATACACGTTAATTCGATCGCGTTTTGTACGCAAAGTAGCAATCCGTGGGATATATAGGGCACTTCGCGATGTCTATCCATGTTCTATACCATGCCATTGTAACTACCATATCTTAGCGTTCGCATACAGCACATAGAGTTGTGACCTTGAACGCTCCTTCATAAGTAGATATCTCCAACACGATAGAAAAGACGTTCAAGAGAAAGCGGTCTATGTTTTACTGCAATTAGTATTAAGCAGAGCTTTCAAAAAGTGCCCAAATAATATACACGTCAATTCGAACGCGTTTTGTACGCAAAGTAGCAATCCGCGGGCAATATAAGGCACTTCGCGATGTCTATCCATGTTCTATACCATGCCAATGTAACTATCATATCTTAGCGTTCGCATAGAGCACCTAGAGTTGTGACCTTGAACGCTCCTTCATAAGTAGATAACTACTACACAATAGAGAAGACGTACAAGTGAAAATGGATTTAGTTTTACTGCAATTAGCATGCAGCAGAGCTGCCAAATAATGCCCAGATAATATACACGTTAATTCGAATGAGTTTGGTAAACAAAGCAGCAATCCGTGGGCTATTAAGGACACTTCGCGATGCCTATTCATTTTCTATACCATGCCATTGTAACTACCATACCTTAGCGTTTGCATAAAGCAACTAGAGTTGTGACCTTGAACGCTCCTTCATTAGTAGATAACTCCTACACGATGGAAGAGACGTTCAAGAGAAAACGGTCTAAGTTTTCCTGCAATTAGTATGCAGCAGAGCTTTCAAAAAGTGCCCAAATAATAAAAACGTCAATTCGAACGCGTTTTGTACTCAAAGTAGCAATCCGCGGGCTATATAAGGCACTTTGCGATGTCTATCCATGTTCTATACCATGCCAATGTAACTATCATATCTTAGCGTTCGCATTGAGCACCTAGAGTTGTGACCTTGGACGCTCCTTCATAAGTAGATTACTCCTACACGATAGAAAAAACGTTCAAGAGAAAACGGTCTAAGTTTTACTGCAATTAGTATGCAGCAGAGCTTTCAGAAAATGCCCAAATAATATACACGTTAATTCGAACGCGTTTTGTACGCAAAGTAGTAATCCGCGGGCAATATAAGGCACTTCGCGATGTCTATCCATGTTCTATACCATGCCAATATAACTATCATATCTTAGAGTTCGCATACAGCACCTAGAGTTGTGACCTTGAACGCTCCTTCATAAGTAGATAACTCCTACACGATAGAAAAGACGTTCAAGAGAAAACGGTCTAAGTTTTACTGCAATTAGTATGCAGCAGAGCTTTCCAAAAGTGCCCAAATAATATTCACGTTAATTTGAACGCGTTTTGTACGCAAAGTAGCAATCCGCGGGCTATATAAGGCACTTCCCGATGTCTATCCAAGTTCTATACCATGCCAATGTAACTATCACATCTTAGCGTTCGTATAGAGCTCATAGAGCTGTGACCTTGAACGCTCCTTCATAAGTAGATAACTCCTACACGATAGAAAAGACGTTCAAGAGAAAACGGTATAAGTTTTACTGCAATTAGTATGCAGCAGAGCTTTCAAAAAGTGCCCAAATAATATACACGTCAATTCGAACGCGTTTTGTACGCAAAGTAGCAATCCGCGGGCTATATAAGGCACTTCCCGATGTCTATCCAAGTTCTATACCATGCCAATGTAACTATCACATCTTAGCGTTCGCATAGAGCACCTAGAGTTGTGACCTTGAACGCTCCTTCATAAGTAGATAACTCCTACACGATAGAAAAGACGTTCAAGAGAAAATGGATTTAGTTTTACTGCAATTAGCATGCAGCAGAGATGCCAAATAATGCCCAGATGATATACACGAAAATTCGAATGCGTTTTGTAAACAAAGCAGCAATCCGTGGGCTGTTAAGGACACTTCGCGATGCCTATCCATTTTCTATACCATGCCATTGTAACTACCATACCTTAGCGTTTGCATACAGCACCTAGAGTTGTGACCTTGAACGCTCCTTCATAAGTAGATAACTCCTACACGATAGAAAAGACCTTCAAGAGAAAACGGTTTAAGTTTTACTGCAATTAGTATGCAACAGAGCTTTCAGAAAATGCCTAAATAATATACACGTTAATTCGAACGCGTTTTGTATGCAAAGTAGCAATCCGCGGGCAATATGAGGCACTTCGCGATGCCTATCCATTTTCTATACCATGCCATTGTAACTACCATACCTTAGCGTTTGCATACAGCACCTAGAGTTGTGACCTTGAACGCTCCTTCATAAATAGATAACTCCTACACGATAGAAAAGACGTTCAAGAGAAAACGGTCTAAGTTTTACTGCAATTAGCATGCAGCAGAGCTGCCTAATAATGCCCAGATGATATACACGAAAATTCGAATGCGTTTTGTAAACAAAGCAGCAATCCGTGAGCTATTGAGGACACTTCGCGATGCCTTTCCATGTTCTACACCATGTCAATGTTACTATCATACCTTAGGGTTCGCATAGAGCACAAAGAGCTGTGACCTTGAACGCTCCTTCATTCGTAGATTACTGCTACAGGATAGAAAAGACGTACAAGTCAAAATGGACTAAGTTTTACTGCAATTAGCATGCAGTAGAGCTGCCAAATAGCGCCCAGGCGATATACACGTTAACTCGATCGCGTTTTGTCCGCAAAGTAGCATTCCGTGGGATATATAGGGCACTTCGCGATGTCTATCCATGTTCTATACCATGCCATTGTAACTACCATATCTTAGCGTTCGCATACAGCACATAGAGTTGTGACCTTGAACGCTCCTTCATAAGTAGATATCTCCAACACGATAGAAAAGACGTTCAAGAGAAAACGGTCTAAGTTTTACTGCAATTAGTATTAAGCAGAGCTTTCAAAAAGTGCCCAATTAATATACACGTCAATTCGAACGCGTTTTGAACGCAAAGTAGCAATCCGCGATCTATATAAGGCACTTCGCGATATCTATCCATGTTCTATACCATGCCAATGTAACTATCATATCTAAGCGTTCGCATAGAGCACCTAGAGTTGTGACCTTGAACGCTCCTTCATAAGTAGATAACTACTACACAATAGAGAAGACGTACAAGTGAAAATGGATTTAGTTTTACTGCAATTAGCATGCAGCAGAGCTGCCAAATAATGCCCAGATAATATACGCGTTAATTCGAATGCGTTTTGTAAACAAAGCAGCAATCCGTGGGCTATTATGGACACTTCGCGATGCCTATCCATTTTCTATACCATGCCATTGTAACTACCATACCTTAGCGTTTGCATACAGCACCTAGAGTTGTGACCTTGTACGCTCCTTCATAAGTAGATAACTCCTACACGATAGAAAAGACGTTCAAGAGAAAACGGTCTAAGTTTTACTGCAATTAGTATGCAGCAGAGCTTTCAGAAAATGCCCAAATAATATTCACGTTAATTCGAACGCGTTTTGTACGCAAAGTAGCAATCCGCGGGCAATATAAGGCACTTCGCGATGTCTATCCATATTCTATACCATGCCAATGTAACCGTCATATCTTAGCGTTCGCATACAGCACCTAGAGTTGTGACCTTGAACGCTCCTTCATAAGTAGATAACTCCTACACGATAGAAAAACGTACAATAGAAAACGGACTTAGTTTTACTGCAATTAGTATGCAGCAGAGCTTTCAAAAAGTGCCCAAATAATATACACGTCAATTCGAACGCGTTTTGTACACAAAGTAGCAATCCGCGGGCTATATAAGGCACTTTGCGATGTCTATCCATGTTCTATACCATGCCAATGTAACTATCATATCTTAGCGTTCGCATAGAGCACCTAGAGTTGTGACCTTGAACGCTCCTTCATAAGTAGATAACTCCTACACGATAGAAAAAACGTTCAAGAGAAATCGGTCTAAGTTTTACTGCAATTAGTATACTGCAGAGCTTTCAGAAAATGCCCAAATAATATACACGTTAATTCGAACGCGTTTTGTACGCAATGTAGCAATCCGCGGGCAATATAAGGCACGTCGCGATGTCTCTCCATGTTCTATACCATGCCAATGTAACTATTATATCTTAGCGTTCGCATACAGCACCTAAAAAGTTTTACTGCAATTAGTATGCAGCAGAGCTTTCAAGAAGTGCCCAAATAATATACACGTCAGTTCGAACGCGTTTTCAACGCAAAGTAGCAATCCGCGGGCTATATAAGGCACTTCGCGATATCTATCCATGTTCTATACCATGCCAATGTAACTATCATATATTAGCGTTCGCATAGAGCACCTAGAGTTGTGACCTTGAACGCCCCTTCATAAGTAGATAACTACTACACAATAGAGAAGACGTACAAGTGAAAATGGATTTAGTTTTGCTGCAATTAGCATGCAGCAGAGCTGCCAAATAATGCCTAGATAATATACGCGTTAATTCGAATGCGGTTTGTAAACAAAGCAGCAATCCGTGGGCTATTAAGGACACTTCGCGATTCCTATCCATTTTCTATACCATGCCATTGTAACTACCATACCTTAGCGTTTGCATACAGCACCTAGAGTTGTGACCTTGAACGCTCCTTCATAAGTAGATAACTCCTACACGATAGAAGAGACGTTCAAGAGAAAACGGTCTAAGTTTTACTGCAATTAGTATGCAGCAGAGCTTTCAAAAAGTGCCCAAATAATATACTCGTTAATTCGAACGCGTTTTGTACGCAAAGTAGCAATCCGCGGGCTATATAAGGCACTTCACGTTGTCTATCCATGTTCTATACCATGCCAATGTAACTATCACATCTTAGCGTTCGTATAGAGTTCATAGAGTTGTGACCTTGAACGCTACTTCATAAGTTTATATCTCCTACACGATATAAAAGACAGACAATAGAAAACGGACTAAGTTTTACTGCAATTAATATGCAGCAGAGCTTTCAAAAAGTGCCCAAATAATATACACGTCAATTCGAACGCGTTTTGTACGCAAAGTAGCAATCCGCGGGCTATAGAAGGCACTTCAAGATGTCTATCCATGTTCTATACAATGCCAATGTAACTATCATATCATAGCGTTCGCAAAGAGCACCTATAGTTGTGACCTTGAACGCTCCTTCATAAGTAGATAACTCCTACACAATAGAAAAGACGTTCAAGAGAAAACGGTCTATGTTTTACTGCAATTAGTATGCAGCAGAGCTTTCAAAAAGTGCCCAAATAATATACAAGTTACAAAGCAGCAATCCGCGGGCTATATAAGGCACTTCAAGATGTCTATCCATGTTCTATACAATGCCAATGTAACTATCATATCATAGCGTTCGCAAAGAGCACCTATAGTTGTGACCTTGAACGCTCCTTCATAAGTAGATATCTCCTACACGATATAAAAGACGTACAATAGAAAACGGACTAAATTTTACTGCAATTAGCATGCAGCCGAGCTGCCTAATAATGCCCAGATGATATACACGAAAATTCGAATGCGTGTTGTAAACAAAGCAGCAATCCGTGGGCTATTGAGGACACTTCGCGGTGCCTATCCATGTTCTACACCATGTCAATGTTACTATCATATCTTAGGGTTCGCATAGAGCACAAAGAGCTGTGACCTCGAACGCTCCTTCATTCGTAGATTATTGCTACACGATAGAAAAGACGTACAAGTGAAAATGGATTTAGTTTTACTGCAATTAGCATGCAGCAGAGCTGCCAAATAATGCCCAGATGATATACACGAAAATTCGAATGCGTTTTGGAAACAAAGCAGCAATCCGTGGCCTATTGAGGACACTTCGCGATGCCTATCCATTTTCTATACCATGCCATTTTAACTACCATATCTTAGCGTTCGCATACGGCACCTAGAGTTGTGACCTTGACCCCTCCTTCATAAGTAGATAACTCCTACACGATAGAAAAGACGTTCAAGAGAAAACGGTGTAAGATTTAATGCAATTAATATTCAGCAGAGCTTTCAAAAAGTGCCCAAATAATATACACGTTAATTCGAACGCGTTTTGTACGCAAAGTAGCAATCCGCGGGCTAAATAAGGCTTTTCACGATGTCTATCCATGTTCTATACCATGCCATTGTAACTACCATCTCTTAACGTTCTCATACAGCACCTAGAGTTGTGACCTTGAACGCTCCTTCATAAGTAGATAACTCCTACACGATTGAAAAGACGTTCAAGAGAAAACGGTCTAAGTTTTACTGCAATTAGTAAGCAGCAGAGCTTTCAAAAAGTGCCCAAATAATATTCACGTCAATTCGAACGCGTTTTGTACGCAAAGTAGCAATCCGCGGGCTATATAAGGCACTTCGCGATATCTATCCATGTTCTATACCATGCCAATGTAACTATCATATCTTCTCGTTCGCATAGAGCACCTAGAGTTGTGACATTGAACGCTCCTTCATAAGTAGATAACTATTACACAATAGAGAAGACATAAAAGTGAAAATGGATTTAGTTTTACTGCAATTAGCATGCAGCAGAGCTGCCAAATAATGCCCAGATAATATACGCGTTAATTCTAATGCGTTTTGTAAACAAAGCAGCAATCCGTGGGGTATTAAGGACACTTCGCGATGCCTATCCATTTTCTATACCATGCCATTGTAACTACCATGCCTTAGCGTTTGCATACAGCACCTAGAGTTGTGACCTTGAACGCTCCTTCATAAGTAGATAACTCCTACACGATAGAAATGACGTTCAAGAGAAAACGGTCTAAGTTTTACTGCAATTAGCATGCGGCAGAGCTGCCTAATAATGCCCAGATGATATACACGAAAATTCGAATGCGTTTTGTAAACAAAGCAGCAATCCGTGGGCTATTGAGGACACTTCGCGATGCCTTTCCATGTTCTACACAATGTCAATGTTACTATTATACCTTAGAGTTCGCATGGAGCACAAGGAGCTGTGACCTTGAACGATCCTCCATTCGTAGATTACTGCTACACGATAGAAAAGAAGTACAAGTGAAAATGGATTTAGTTTTACTACAATTAGTATGCAGCAGAGCTTTCAAAAAGTGCCCAAATAATATACACGTTAATTCGAACTCGTTTTTTACGCAAAGTAGCAATCCGCGGGCAATATAAGGCACTTCGCGATGTCTATCCATGTTCTATACCATGCCAAAGTAACTATCATATCTTAGCGTTCGCATACAGCACCTAGAGTTGTGACCTTGAACGCTCCTTCATAAGTAGATAACTCCTACACGATAGAAATGACGTTCAAGAGAAAACGGTCTAAGTTTTACTGCAATTAGTATGCAGCAGAGCTTTCAAAAAGTGCCCAAATAATATACACGTCAATTCAAACGCGTTTTGAACGCAATGTAGCAATCCGCGGGCTATATAAAGCACTTCGCGTTATCTATCCATGTTCTATACCATGCCAATTTAACTATCACATTTTAGCGTTCGTATAGAGCTCATAGAGTTGTGGCCTTGAACGCTCCTTCATAAGTAGATATCTCCTACACGATATAAAAGACGTACAATAGAAAACGGACTAAGTTTTACTGCAATTAGTATGCAGCAGAGCTTTCAAAAAGTGCCCAAATAATATACACGTCAATTCGAACGCGTTTTGTACGCAAAGTAGCAATCCGCGGGCTATATAAGGCACTTCGCGATATCTATCCATGTTCTATACCATGCCAATGTAACTATCATATCTTAGCGTTCGCATAGAGCACCTAGAGTTGTGACCTTGAACACTCCTTCATAAGTAGATAACTCCTACACGATAGAAAAGACGTTCAAGAGAAAACGGTCTAAGATTTACTACAATTAATATTCAGCAGAGCTTTCAAAAAGTGCCCAAATAATATACACGTTAATTCGAACGCGTTTTGTACGCAAAGTAGCAATCCGAGGGCTATATAAGGCACTTCGCGATATCTATCCATGTTCTATACCATGCCAATGTAACTATCATATCTTAGCGTTCGCATAGAGCACCTAGAGTTGTGACCTTGAACGCTCCTTCATAAGTAGATAACTACTACACAATAGAGAAGTCGTACAAGTGAAAATGGATTTAGTTTTACTGCAATTAGCATGCAGCAGAGCTGCCAAATAATGCCCAGATAATATACGCGTTAATTCGAATGCGTTTTGTAAACAAAGCAGCAATCCGTGGGCTATTGAGGACACTTCGCGATGCCTTTCCATGTTCTACACCATGTCAATGTTACTATCATACCTTAGGGTTCACATAGAGCACAAGGAGCTGTGACCTTGAACGATCCTTCATTCGTAGATTACTGTTACACGATAGAAAAGACGTACAAGTGAAAACGGATTTAGTTTTACTGCAATTAGCATGCAGTAGAGCTGCCAAATAATGCCCAGATAATATACACGTTAATTCGAAAGCGTTTTTTAAACAAAGCAGCAATCTGTGGGCTATTAAGGACACTTCGCGATGCCGTTCCATGTTCTACACCATGTCAATGTTACTATCATACCTTAGGGTTCGCATAGAGCACAAAGAGCTGTGACCTTGAACGATCCTTCATTCGTAGATTACTGCTACACAATAGAAAACACGTACAAGTGAAAATGGATTTAATTTTACTGCAATTAGCATGCAGCACCAAATAATGCCCTGATAATATACGGGTTAACTCGAATGCGTTTTGTAAACAAAGCAGCAATCCGTGGGCTATTAAGGACACTTAGCGATGCCTATCCATTTTCTATACCATGCCATTGTAACTACCATTTCTTAGCGTTCGCATACAGCACCTAGAGTTGTGACCTTGCAGGCTCCTTCATAAGTAGATATCTCCTACACGATATAAAAGACGTACAATAGAAAACGGACTAACTTTTATTGCAATTAGTATGCAGCAGAGCTTTCAGAAAATGCCCAAATAATATACACGTCAATTCGAACGCGTTTTGTACGCAAAGTAGCAATCCGCGGGCTATATAAGGCACTTTGCGATGTCTATCCATGTTCTATACCATGCCAATGTAACTATCATATCTTAGCGTTCGCATAGAGCACCTAGAGTTGTGACTTTGAACGCTCCTTCATAAGTAGATAACTCCTACACGATAGAAAAGACGTTCAAGAGAAAACGGTCTAAGTTTTAATGCAATTAGTATGCAGCAGAGCTTTCAGAAAATGCCCAAATAATATACACGTTAATTCGAACGCGTTTTGTACGCAAAGTAGCAATCCGCGGGCTATATAAGGCACTTTGCGATGTCTATCCATGTTCTATACCATACCAATGTAACTATCATATCTTAGCGTTCGCATAGAGCACCTAGAGTTGTGACCCGGAACGCTCCTTCATAAGTAGATAACTCCTACACGATAGAAAAAAACGTTCAAGAGAAAACGGTCTAAGTTTTACTGTAATTAGTATGCAGCAGAGCTTTCAGAAAATGCCCAAATAATATATACGTTAATTCGAACGCGTTTTGTACGCAAAGTAGCAATCCGCGGGCAATATAAGGTACTTCGCGATGTCATCCATGTTCTATACCATGCCAATGTAACTATCATATCTTAGCGTTCGCATACAGCACCTAGAGTTGTGACCTTGAACGCTCCTTCATACGTAGATTACTGCTACACGATAGAAAAGACGTACAAGTGAAAATGGATTTAGTTTTACTGCAATTAGCATGCAGCAGAGCTGCCAAATAATGCCCAGATGATAT
Source organism: Tetropium fuscum (assembly GCA_964058915.1). Classification (NCBI taxonomy): domain Eukaryota; kingdom Metazoa; phylum Arthropoda; class Insecta; order Coleoptera; family Cerambycidae; genus Tetropium; species Tetropium fuscum. Next base: position 914,761 of record CAXKVY010018570.1, on the reverse strand, counting down.
ACACGAAAATTTGAATGCGTTTTGTAAACAAAGCAGCAATCCGTGGGCTATTGAGGACACTTCGCGATGCCTATCAATGTGCTATACCATGTCAATGTTACTATCATATCTTAGGGTTCGCATAGAGCACAAAGAGCTGTGACGTTGAACGCTCCTTCATTCGTAGATTACTGCTACAGAATAGAAAAGACGTACAAGTGAAAATGGACTAAGTTTTACTGCAATTAGCATGCAGTAGAGCTGCCAAATAGCGCCCAGGCGATATACACGTTAATTCGATCGCGTTTTGTACGCAAAGTAGCAATCCGTGGGATATATAGGGCACTTCGCGATGTCTATCCATGTTCTATACCATGCCATTGTAACTACCATTTCTCAGCGTTCGCATACAGCACATAGAGTTGTGACCTTGAACGCTCCTTCATAAGTAGATATCTCCCACACGATAGAAAAGACGTTCAAGAGAAAACGGTATAAGTTTTACTGCAATTAGCATGCGGCAGAGCTGCCTAATAATGCCCAGATGATATACACGAAAATTCGAATGCGTTTTGTAAACAAAGCAGCAATTCGTGGGCTATTGAGGACACTTCGCGATGCCTTTCCATGTTCTACACCATGTCAATGTTACTATCATACCTTAGGGTTCGCATAGAGCACAAAGAGCTGTGACCTTGAACGATTCTTCATTCGTAGATTACTGCTACACGATAGAAAAGACGTACAAGTGAAAATGGATTTAGTTTTACTGCAATTAGCATGCAGCAGAGCTGCCAAATAATGCCCAGATGATATACACGAAAATTCGAATGCGTTTTGTAAACAAAGCAGCAATCCGTGGGCTATTGAGGACACTTCGCGATGCCTATCCATATGCTATACCATGTCAATGTTACCATCATATCTTAGGGTTCGCATAGAGCACAAAGAGCTGTGATCTTGAACGCTCCTTCATTCGTAGATTACTGCTACAGCATACAAAAGACGTACAAGTGAAAATGGACTAAGTTTTACTGCAATTAGCATGCAGTAGAGCTGCTAAATAGCGCCCAGGCGATATACACGTTAATTCGATCGCGTTTTGTACGCAAAGTATCAATCCGTGGGATATATAGGGCACTTCGCGATGTCTATCCATGTTCTATACCATGCCATTGTAACTACCATATCTTAGCGTTCGCATACAGCACCTAAAGTTGTGACCTTGAACGCTCCTTCATAAGTAGATATCTCCAACACGATAGAAAAGACGTTCAAGAGAAAACGGTCAAAGTTTTACTGCAATTAGTATGCAGCAGAGCTTTCAAAAAGTGCCCAAATAATATACACGTCAATTCGAAGGCGTTTTGAACGCAAAGTAGCAATCCGCGGGCTATATAAGGCACTTCGCGATATCTATCCATGTTCTATACCATGCCAATGTAACTATCATATCTTAGCGTTCGCATAGAGCACCTAGAGTTGTGACCTTGAACGCTCCTTCATAAGTAGATAACTACTACACAATAGAGAAGACGTACAAGTGAAAATGGATTTAGTTTTCCTGCAATTAGCATGTAGCAGAGCTGCCAAATAATGCCCAGATAATATACGCGTTAATTCGAAAGCGTTTTGTAAACAAAGCAGCAATCCGTGGGCTATTAAGAACACTTCGCGATGCCTATCCATTTTCTATACCATGCCATTGTAACTACCATACCTTAGCGTTTGCATACAGCACCTAGAGTTGTGACCTTTAACGCTCCTTCATAAGTAGATAACTCCTACACGATAGAAAAGACGTTCAAGAGAAAACGGTCTAAGTTTTACTGCAATTAGTATGCAGCAGAGCTTTCAAAAATTGCCCAAATAATATACACGTTAATTCGAACGCGTTTTGTACGCAAAGTAGCAATCCGCGGGCTATATAAGGCACTTCACGATGTCTATCCATGTTCTATACCATGCCAATGTAACTATCACATCTTAGCGTTCGTATAGAGCTCATAGAGTTGTGACCTTGAAGGCTCCTTCATAAGTAGATATCTCCTACACGATATAAAAGACGTACAATAGAAAACGGACTAACTTTTATTGCAATTAGTATGCAGCAGAGCTTTGAAAAAGTGCCCAAATAATATATACGGCAATTCGAACGCGTTTTGTACGCAAAGTAGCAATCCGCGGGCTATATAAGGCACTTCGCGATGTCTATCCATGTTCTATACCATGCCAATGTAACTATCATATCTTAGCGTTCGCATACAGCACCTAGAGTTGTGACCTTGAACGCTCCTTCATAAGTAGATAACTCCTACACGATAGAAATGACGTTCAAGAGAAAACGGTCTAAGTTTTACTGCAATTAGTATGCAGCAGAGCTTTCAAAATGTGCCCAAATAATATACACGTCAATTCGAAAGCGTTTTGAACGCAAAGCAGCAATCCGCGGGCTATATAAAGCACTTCGCGTTATCTATCCATGTTCTATACCATGCCAATGTAACTATCACATCTTAGCGTTCGTATAGAGCTCATAGAGTTGTGGCCTTGAACGCTCCTTCATAAGTAGATATCTCCTACACGATATAAAAGACGTACAATAGAAAACGGACTAAGTTTTACAGCAATTAGTATGCAGCAGAGCTTTCAAAAAGTGCCCAAATAATATACCGGTCAATTCGAACGCGTTTTGTACGCAAAGTAGTAATCCGCGGGCTATATAAGGCACTTCGCGATAACTATCCATGTTCTATACCATGCCAATGTAACTATAATATCTTACCGTTCGCATAGAGCACCTAGAGTTGGGACCTTGAACGCTCCTTCATAAGTAGATAACTACTACACAATAGAGAAGACGTACAAGTGAAAATGGATTTAGTTTTACTGCAATTAGCATGCAGCAGAGCTGCCAAATAATTCCCAGATAATATACGCGTTAATTCGAATGCGTTTTGTATACAAAGCAGCAATCCGTGGGCTATTAAGGACCCTTCGCGATGCCTATCCATTTTCTATACCATGCCTTTGTAACTCCCATACCTTAGCGTTTGCATACAGCACCTAGAGTTGTTACCTTGAACGCTCCTTCATAAGTAGATAACTCCTACACGATAGAAAAGACGTACAATAGAAAACGGACTAAGTTTTACTGCAATTAGTATGCAGCAGAGCTTTCAAAATGTGGCCAAATAATATACACGTCAATTCGAACGCGTTTTGTACGCAAAGTAGCAATCCGCGGGCTATATAAGGCACTTCGCGATATCTATCCATGTTCTATACCATGCCAATGTAACTATCATATCTTAGCGTTCGCATAGAGCACCTAGAGTTGTGACTCGGAACGCTCCTTCATAAGTAGATAACTCCTACACGATAGAAAAAACGTTCAAGAGAAAACGGTCTAAGTTTTACTGCAATTAGTATGCAGCAGAGCTTTCAGAAAATGCCCAAATAATATACATGTTAATTCGAACGCGTTTTGTACGCAAAGTAGCAATCCGCGGGCAATATAAGGCACTTCGCGATGTCTATCCATGTTCTATACCATGCCAATGTAACTATCATATCTTAGCGTTCGCATACAGCACCTAGAGTTGTGACCTTGAACGCTCCTTCATAAGTAGATAACTCCTACACGATAGAAACGACGTTCAAGAGAAAACCGTCTAAGTTTTACTGCAATTAGTATGCAGCAGAGCTTTCAAAAAGTGCCCAAATAATATACACGATAAATCGAACGCGTTTTGTACGCAGAGTAGCAATCCGCGGGCTATATAAGGCACTTCCCGATGTCTATCCATGTTCTATACCATGCCAATGTAACTATCATATCTTAGCGTTCGCATAGAGCACCTAGAGTTGTGACCTTGAACACTCCTTCATAAGTAGATAACTCCTACACGATAGAAAAGACGTTCAAGAGAAAACGGTCTAAGATTTACTACAATTAATATTCAGCAGAGCTTTCAAAAAGTGCCCAAATAATATACACGTTAATTCGAACGCGTTTTGTACGCAAAGTAGCAATCCGCGGGCTATATAAGGCACTTCGCGATATCTATCCATGTTCTATACCATGCCAATGTAACTATCATATCTTAGCGTTCACATAGAGCACCTAGAGTTGTGACCTTGAACGCTCCTTCATAAGTAGATAACTACTACACAATAGAGAAGTCGTACAAGTGAAAATGGATTTAGTTTTACTGCAATTAGCATGCAGCAGAGCTGCCAAATAATGCCCAGATAATATACGCGTTAATTCGAATGCGTTTTGTAAAAAAAGCAGCAATCCGTGGGCTATTGAGGACACTTCGCGATGCCTTTCCATGTTCTACACCATGTCAATGTTACTATCATACCTTAGGGTTCGCATAGAGCACAAGGAGCTGTGACCTTGAACGATCCTTCATTCGTAGATTACTGCTACACGATAGAAAAGACGTACAAGTGAAAATGGATTTAGTTTTACTGCAATTAGCATGCAGTAGAGCTGCCAAATAATGCCCAGATAATATACACGTTAATTCGAAAGCGTTTTTTAAACAAAGCAGCAATCTGTGGGCTATTAAGGACACTTCGCGATGCCTTTCCATGTTCTACACCATGTCAATGTTACTATCATACCTTAGGGTTCGCATAGAGCACAAAGAGCTGTGACCTTGAACGATCCTTCATTCGTAGATTACTGCTACACAATAGAAAACACGTACAAGTGAAAATGGATTAATTTTACTGCAATTAGCATGCAGCAGAGCTGCCAAATAATGCCCTGATAATATACGGGTTAATTCGAATGCGTTTTGTAAACAAAGCAGCAATCCGTGGGCTATTAAGGATACTTAGCGATGCCTATCCATTTTCTATACCATGCCATTGTAACTACCATTTCTTAGCGTTCGCATACAGCACCTAGAGTTGTGACCTTGAAGGCTCCTTCATAAGTAGATATCTCCTACACGATATAAAAGACGTACAATAGAAAACGGACTAACTTTTATTGCAATTAGTATGCAGCAGAGCTTTCAGAAAATGCCCAAATAATATACACGTCAATTCGAACGCGTTTTGTACGCAAAGTAGCAATCCGCGGGCTATATAAGGCACTTTGCGATGTCTATCCATGTTCTATACCATGCCAATGTAACTATCATATCTTAGCGTTCGCATAGAGCACCTAGAGTTGTGACCTTGAACGCTCCTTCATAAGTAGATAACTCCTACACGATAGAAAAGACGTTCAAGAGAAAACGGTCTAAGTTTTAATGCAATTAGTATGCAGCAGAGCTTTCAGAAAATGCCCAAATAATATACACGTTAATTCGAACGCGTTTTGTACGCAAAGTAGCAATCCGCGGGCTATATAAGGCACTTTGCGATGTCTATCCATGTTCTATACCATACCAATGTAACTATCATATCTTAGCGTTCGCATAGAGCACCTAGAGTTGTGACCCGGAACGCTCCTTCATAAGTAGATAACTCCTACACGATAGAAAAAAACGTTCAAGAGAAAACGGTCTAAGTTTTACTGTAATTAGTATGCAGCAGAGCTTTCAGAAAATGCCCAAATAATATATACGTTAATTCGAACGCGTTTTGTACGCAAAGTAGCAATCCGCGGGCAATATAAGGTACTTCGCGATGTCATCCATGTTCTATACCATGCCAATGTAACTATCATATCTTAGCGTTCGCATACAGCACCTAGAGTTGTGACCTTGAACGCTCCTTCATACGTAGATTACTGCTACACGATAGAAAAGACGTACAAGTGAAAATGGATTTAGTTTTACTGCAATTAGCATGCAGCAGAGCTGCCAAATAATGCCCAGATGATATACACGAAAATTTGAATGCGTTTTGTAAACAAAGCAGCAATCCGTGGGCTATTGAGGACACTTCGCGATGCCTATCCATGTGCTATACCATGTCAATGTTACTATCATATCTTAGGGTTCGCATAGCGCACAAAGAGCTGTGACGTTGAACGCTCCTTCATTCGTAGATTACTGCTACAGAATAGAAGAGACGTACAAGTGAAAATGGACTAAGTTTTACTGCAATTAGCATGCAGTAGAGCTGCCAAATAGCGCCCAGGCGATATACACGTTAATTCGATCGCGTTTTGTACGCAAAGTAGCAATCCGTGGGATATATAGGGCACTTCGCGATGTCTATCCATGTTCTATACCATGCCATTGTAACTACCATTTCTCAGCGTTCGCATACAGCACATAGAGTTGTGACCTTGAACGCTCCTTCATAAGTAGATATCTCCCACACGATAGAAAAGACGTTCAAGAGAAAACGGTATAAGTTTTACTGCAATTAGCATGCGGCAGAGCTGCCTAATAATGCCCAGATGATATACACGAAAATTCGAATGCGTTTTGTAAACAAAGCAGCAATTCGTGGGCTATTGAGGACACTTCGCGATGCCTTTCCATGTTCTACACCATGTCAATGTTACTATCATACCTTAGGGTTCGCATAGAGCACAAAGAGCTGTGACCTTGAACGATTCTTCATTCGTAGATTACTGCTACACGATAGAAAAGACGTACAAGTGAAAATGGATTTAGTTTTACTGCAATTAGCATGCAGCAGAGCTGCCAAATAATGCCCAGATGATATACACGAAAATTCGAATGCGTTTTGTAAACAAAGCAGCAATCCGTGGGCTATTGAGGACACTTCGCGATGCCTATCCATATGCTATACCATGTCAATGTTACCATCATATCTTAGGGTTCGCATAGAGCACAAAGAGCTGTGACCTTGAACGCTCCTTCATTCGTAGATTACTGCTACAGCATATAAAAGACGTACAAGTGAAAATGGACTAAGTTTTACTGCAATTAGCATGCAGTAGAGCTGCTAAATAGCGCCCAGGCGATATACACGTTAATTCGATCGCGTTTTGTACGCAAAGTAGCAATCCGTGGGATATATAGGGCACTTCGCGATGTCTATCCATGTTCTATACCATGCCATTGTAACTACCATATCTTAGCGTTCGCATACAGCACCTAAAGTTGTGACCTTGAACGCTCCTTCATAAGTAGATATCTCCAACACGATAGAAAAGACGTTCAAGAGAAAACGGTCAAAGTTTTACTGCAATTAGTATGCAGCAGAGCTTTCAAAAAGTGCCCAAATAATATACACGTCAATTCGAACGCGTTTTGAACGCAAAGTAGCAATCCGCGGGCTATATAAGGCACTTCGCGATATCTATCCATGTTCTATACCATGCCAATGTAACTATCATATCTTAGCGTTCGCATAGAGCACCTAGAGTTGTGACCTTGAACGCTCCTTCATAAGTAGATAACTACTACACAATAGAGAAGACGTACAAGTGAAAATGGATTTAGTTTTCCTGCAATTAGCATGTAGCAGAGCTGTCAAATAATGCCCAGATAATATACGCGTTAATTCGAAAGCGTTTTGTAAACAAAGCAGCAATCCGTGGGCTATTAAGAACACTTCGCGATGCCTATCCATTTTCTATACCATGCCATTGTAACTACCATACCTTAGCGTTTGCATACAGCACCTAGAGTTGTGAACTTTAACGCTCCTTCATAAGTAGATAACTCCTACACGATAGAAAAGACGTTCAAGAGAAAACGGTCTAAGTTTTACTGCAATTAGTATGCAGCAGAGCTTTCAAAAATTGCCCAAATAATATACACGTTAATTCGAACGCGTTTTGTACGCAAAGTAGCAATCCGCGGGCTATATAAGGCACTTCACGATGTCTATCCATGTTCTATACCATGCCAATGTAACTATCACATCTTAGCGTTCGTATAGAGCTCATAGAGTTGTGACCTTGAAGGCTCCTTCATAAGTAGATATCTCCTACACGATATAAAAGACGTACAATGGAAAACGGACTAACTTTTATTGCAATTAGTATGCAGCAGAGCTTTGAAAAAGTGCCCAAATAATATATACGGCAATTCGAACGCGTTTTGTACGCAAAGTAGCAATCCGCGGGCTCTATAAGGCACTTCGCGATGTCTATCCATGTTCTATACCATGCCAATGTAACTATCATATCTTAGCGTTCGCATACAGCACCTTGAGTTGTGACCTTGAACGCCCCTTCATAAGTAGATAACTCCTACACGATAGAAATGACGTTCAAGAGAAAACGGTCTAAGTTTTACTGCAATTAGTATGCAGCAGAGCTTTCAAAATGTGCCCAAATAATATACACATCAATTCGAAAGCGTTTTGAACGCAAAGCAGCAATCCGCGGGCTATATAAAGCACTTCGCGTTATCTATCCATGTTCTATACCATGCCAATGTAACTATCACATCTTAGCGTTCGTATAGAGCTCATAGAGTTGTGGCCTTGAACGCTCCTTCATAAGTAGATATCTCCTACACGATATAAAAGACGTACAATAGAAAACGGACTAAGTTTTACTGCAATTAGTATGCAGCAGAGCTTTCAAAAAGTGCCCAAATAATATACCGGTCAATTCGAACGCGTTTTGTACGCAAAGTAGTAATCCGCGGGCTATATAAGGCACTTCGCGATAACTATCCATGTTCTATACCATGCCAATGTAACTATAATATCTTACCGTTCGCATAGAGCACCTAGAGTTGGGACCTTGAACGCTCCTTCATAAGTAGATAACTACTACACAATAGAGAAGACGTACAAGTGAAAATGGATTTAGTTTTACTGCAATTAGCATGCAGCAGAGCTGCCAAATAATTCCCAGATAATATACGCGTTAATTCGAATGCGTTTTGTATACAAAGCAGCAATCCGTGGGCTATTAAGGACCCTTCGCGATGCCTATCCATTTTCTATACCATGCCTTTGTAACTCCCATACCTTAGCGTTTGCATACAGCACCTAGAGTTGTTACCTTGAACGCTCCTTCATAAGTAGATAAGTCCTACACGATAGAAAAGACGTACAATAGAAAACGGACTACGTTTTACTGCAATTAGTATGCAGCAGAGCTTTCAAAATGTGGCCAAATAATATACACGTCAATTCGAACGCGTTTTGTACGCAAAGTAGCAATCCGCGGGCTATATAAGGCACTTCGCGATATCTATCCATGTTCTATACCATGCCAATGTAACTATCATATCTTAGCGTTCGCATAGAGCACCTAGAGTTGTGACTCGGAACGCTCCTTCATAAGTAGATAACTCCTACACGATAGAAAAAACGTTCAAGAGAAAACGGTCTAAGTTTTACTGCAATTAGTATGCAGCAGAGCTTTCAGAAAATGCCCAAATAATATACACGTTAATTCGAACGCGTTTTGTACGCAAAGTAGCAATCCGCGGGCAATATAAGGCACTTCGCGATGTCTATCCATGTTCTATACCATGCCAATGTAACTATCATATCTTAGCGTTCGCATACAGCACCTAGAGTTGTGACCTTGAACGCTCCTTCATAAGTAGATAACTCCTACACGATAGAAACGACGTTCAAGAGAAAACCGTCTAAGTTTTACTGCAATTAGTATGCAGCAGAGCTTTCAAAAAGTGCCCAAATAATATACACGATAAATCGAACGCGTTTTGTACGCAGAGTAGCAATCCGCGGGCTATATAAGGCACTTCCCGATGTCTATCCAAGTTCTATACCATGCCAATGTAACTATCACATCTTATCGTTCGTATAGAGCTCATAGAGTTGTGACCTTGAGCGCTCCTTCATAAGTAGATAACTCCTACACGATAGAAAAGACGTTCAAGAGAAAACGGTCTAAGTTTTACTGCAATTAGTATGCAGCAGAGCTTTCAAAAAGTGCCCAAATAATATACACGTCAATTCGAACGCGTTATGTACGCAAAGTAGCAATCCGCGGGCTATATAAGGCACTTCGCGATATCTATCCATGTTCTATACCATGCCAATGTAACTATCATATCTTAGCGTTCGCATAGAGCACCTAGAGTTGTGACCTTGAACGCTCCTTCATAAGTAGATAACTACTACACAATAGAGAAGACGTACAAGTGAAAATGGATTTAGTTTTACTGCAATTAGCATGCAGCAGAGCTGCCAAATAATACCCAGATAATATACGCGTTAATTCGAATGCGTTTTGTAAACAAAGCAGCAATCCGTGGGCTATTAAGGACACTTCGCGATGCCTATCCATTTTTTATACCATGCCATTGTAACTACCATACCTTAGCGTTTGCATACAGCACCTAGAGTTGTGACCTTGAACGCTCCCTCATAAGTAGATAACTCCTACACGATAGAAAAGACTTTCAAGAGAAGATGGTCTAAGTTTTACTGCAATTGGTATGCAGCAGAGCTCTCAAAAAGTGCCCAAATAATATACACGTCAATTCGAACGCGTTTTCAACGCAAAGTAGCAATCCGCGGGCTATATAAGGCACTTCGTGATATCTATCCATGTTGTATACCGTGCCAATGTAACTATCATATCTTAGCGTTCGCATAGAGCACCTAGAGTTGTGACCTTGAACGCTCCTTTATAAGTAGATAACTACTACACAATAGAAAAGACGTACAAGTGAAAATGAATTTAGTTTTACTGCAATTAGCATGCAGCAGAGCTGCCTAATAATGCCCAGATAATATACACGTTAATTCGAAAGCGTTTTGTAAACAAAGCAGCAATCCGTGGGCTTTTAAGAACTCTTCGCGATGCCTTTCCATGTTCTACACCATGTCAATGTTACTATCATACCTTAGGGTTCGCATAGAGCACAAAGAGCTGTGACCTTGAACGATCCTTCATTCGTAGATTACTGCTACACGATAGAAAAGACGTTCAAGTGAAAATGGATTTAGTTTTAATGCAATTAGTATGCAGCAGAGCTTTCAAAAAGTGCCCAAATAATATACACGTCAATTCGAACGCGTTTTGTACGCAAAGTAGCAATCCGCGGGCTATATTAGGCACTTTGCGATGTCTATCCATGTTCTATACCATGCCAATGTAACTATCATATCTTAGCGTTCGCATGGAGCACCTAGAGTTGTGACCTTGAACGCTCCTTCATAAGTAGATAACTCCTACACGATAGAAAAAACGTTTAAGAGATAACGGTCTAAGTTTTACTGCAATTAGTATGCTGCAGAGCTTTCAGAAAATGCCCAAATAATATACACGTTAATTCGAACGCGTTTTGTACGCAAAATAGCAATCCGCGTGCAATATAAGGCACTTCGCGATGTCTATCCATGTCTAGCGATGTTCTATACCATGCCAATGTAACTATCATATTTTAGCGTTCGCATACAGCACCTAGAGTTGTGACCTTGAACGCTCCTTCATAAGTAGATAACTCCTACAAGATAGAAAAGACGTTCAAGAGAAAACGGTCTAAGTTTTACTGCAATTAGTATGCAGCAGAGCTTTCAAAAAGTGCCCAAATAATATACACGTCAATTCGAACGCGTTTTCAACGCAAATTAGCAATCCGCGGGCTATATAAGTCACTTCGCGATATCTATCCATGTTCTATACCATGCCAATGTAACTATCATATCTTAGCGTTCGCATAGAGCACCTAGGGTTGTGACCTTGAACGCTCCTTCATAAGTAGATAACTACTACACAATAGAGAAGACGTACAAGTGAAAATGGATTTAGTTTTACTGCAATTAGCATGCAGCAGAGCTGCCAAATAATACCCAGATAATATACGCGTTAATTCGAATGCGTTTTGTAAACAAAGCAGCAATCCGTGGGCTATTAAGGACACTTCGCGATGCCTATCCATTTTTTATACCATGCCATTGTAACTACCATACCTTAGCGTTTGCATACAGCACCTAGAGTTGTGACCTTGAACGCTCCCTCATAAGTAGATAACTCCTACACGATAGAAAAGACTTTCAAGAGAAGATGGTCTAAGTTTTACTGCAATTAGTATGCAGCAGAGCTTTCAAAAATTGCCCAAATAATATACACGTTAATTCGAACGCGTTTTGTACGCAAAGTAGCAATCCGCGGGCAATATAAGGCACTTCGCGATGTCTATCCATGTTCTATACCATGCCAATGTAACTATCATTTTTTAGCGTCCGCATACAGCACCTAGAGTTGTGACCTTGAACGCTCCTTCATAAGTAGATAACTCCTACACGATAGAAAAGACGTTCAAGAGAAAACGGTCTAAGTTTTACTGCAATTGGTATGCAGCAGAGCTCTCAAAAAGTGCCCAAATAATATACACGTCAATTCGAACGCGTTTTCAACGCAAAGTAGCAATCCGCGGGCTATATAAGGCACTTCGTGATATCTATCCATGTTCTATACCGTGCCAATGTAACTCTCATATCTTAGCGTTCGCATAGAGCACCTAGAGTTGTGACCTTGAACGCTCCTTTATAAGTAGATAACTACTACACAATAGAAAAGACGTACAAGTGAAAATGAATTTAGTTTTACTGCAATTAGCATGCAGCAGAGCTGCCTAATAATGCCCAGATAATATACACGTTAATTCGAAAGCGTTTTGTAAACAAAGCAGCAATCCGTGGGCTTTTAAGAACTCTTCGCGATGCCTTTCCATGTTCTACACCATGTCAATGTTACTATCATACCTTAGGGTTCGCATAGAGCACAAAGAGCTGTGACCTTGAACGATCCTTCATTCGTAGATTACTGCTACACGATAGAAAAGACGTTCAAGTGAAAATGGATTTAGTTTTACTGCAATTAGTATGCAGCAGAGCTTTCAAAAAGTGCCCAAATAATATACACGTCAATTCGAACGCGTTTTGTACGCAAAGTAGCAATCCGCGGGCTATATTAGGCACTTTGCGATGTCTATCCATGTTCTATACCATGCCAATGTAACTATCATATCTTAGCGTTCGCATGGAGCACCTAGAGTTGTGACCTTGAACGCTCCTTCATAAGTAGATAACTCCTACACGATAGAAAAAACGTTCAAGAGATAACGGTCTAAGTTTTACTGCAATTAGTATGCTGCAGAGCTTTCAGAAAATGCCCAAATAATATACACGTTAATTCGAACGCGTTTTGTACGCAAAATAGCAATCCGCGTGCAATATAAGGCACTTCGCGATGTCTATCCATGTTCTATACCATGCCAATGTAACTATCATATTTTAGCGTTCGCATACAGCACCTAGAGTTGTGACCTTGAACGCTCCTTCATAAGTAGATAACTCCTACAAGATAGAAAAGACGTTCAAGAGAAAACGGTCTAAGTTTTACTGCAATTAGTATGCAGCAGAGCTTTCAAAAGGTGCCCAAATAATATACACGTCAATTCGAACGCGTTTTCAACGCAAATTAGCAATCCGCGGGCTATATAAGTCACTTCGCGATATCTATCCATGTTCTATACCATGCCAATGTAACTATCATATCTTAGCGTTCGCATAGAGCACCTTGAGTTGTGACCTTGAACGCTCCTTCATAAGTAGATAACTCCTACATGATAGAAAAGACGTTCAAGAGAAAACGGTCTAAGTTTTACTGCAAATAGTATGCAGCAGAGCTTTCAAAAAGTGCCCAAATAATATACACGTTAATTCGAACGCGTTTTGGATGCAAAGTAGCAATCCGCGGGCTATATAAGGCACTTCACGCTGTCTATCCAAGTTCTATACCATGCCAATGTAACTATCACAACTTAGTGTTCGTATAGAGCTCATAGAGTTGTGACCTTGAACGCTCCTTCATAAGTAGATAACTTCTACACGTTAGAGAAGACGTACAAGTGAAAATGGATTTAGTTTTACTGCAATTAGCATGCAGCAGAGCTGTCAAATAGTGCCCAGATAATATACGCGTTAATTCGAATGCGTTTTGCAAACAAAGCAGCAATCCGTGGGCTATTAAGGACACTTCGCGATGCCTATCCATTTTCTATACCATGCCATTGTAACTACCATACCTTAGAGTTTGCATACAGCACCTAGAGTTGTGACCTTGAACGCTCCTTCATAAGTAGATAACTCCTACACGATAGAAAAGACCTTCAAGAGAAAACGGTCTAAGTTTTACTGCAATTAGTATGCAACAGAGCTTTCAGAAAATGCCTAAATAATATACACGTTAATTCGAACTCGTTTTGTACCCAAAGTAGCAATCCGCGGGCAATATGAGGCACTTCGCGATGCCTATCCATTTTCTATACCATGCCATTGTAACTACCATACCTTAGCGTTTGCATACAGCACCTAGAGTTGTGACCTTGAACGTTCCTTCATAAATAGATAACTCCTACACGATAGAAAAGACGTTCAAGAGAAAACGGTCTAAGTTTTACTGCAATTAGCATGCAGCAGAGCTGCCAAATAATGCTCAGATAATATACACGTTAATTCGAATGCGTTTTGTAAACAAAGCAGCAATCCGTGGGCTATTAAAGACACTTCGCGATGCCTTTCCATGTTCTACACCATGTCAATGTTACTATCATACCTTAGGGTTCGCATAGAGCACAAAGAGCTGTGACCTTGAACGCTCCTTCATTCGTAGATTACTGCTACAGGATAGAAAAGACGTACAAGTGAAAATGGACTAAGTTTTACTGCAATTAGCATGCAGTAGAGCTGCCAAATAGCGCCCAGGCGATATACACGTTAATTCGAATGCGTTTTGTAAACAAAGCAGCAATCCGTGGGCTATTAAAGACACTTCGCGATGCCTTTCCATGTTCTACACCATGTCAATGTTACTATCATACCTTAGGGTTCGCATAGAGCACAAAGAGCTGTGACCTTGAACGCTCCTTCATTCGTAGATTACTGCTACAGGATAGAAAAGACGTACAAGTGAAAATGGACTAAGTTTTACTGCAATTAGCATGCAGTAGAGCTGCCAAATAGCGCCCAGGCGATATACACGTTAATTCGATCGCGTTTTGTACGCAAAGTAGCAATCCGTGGGATATATAGGGCACTTCGCGATGTCTATCCATGTTCTATACCATGCCAATGTAACTATCACATCTTAGCGTTCGTATAGAGCTCATAGAGTTGTGACCTTGAACGCTCCTTCATAAGTAGATATCTCCTACACGATAGAAAAAACGTTCAAGAGAAAACAGTCTAAGTTTTACTGCAATTAGTATGCAGCAGAGCTGCCAAATAATGCCCAGATAATATACGCGTTAATTCGAATGCGTTTTGTAAATAAAGCAGCAATCCGTGGGCTATTAAGGACACTTCGCGATGCCTATCCATTTTCTATACCATGCCATTGTAACTCCCATACCTTAGCGTTTGCATACAGCACCTAGAGTTGTGACCTTGAACGCTCCTTCTTAAGTAGATAACTCCTACACGATAGAAAAGACGTTCAAGAGAAAACAGTCTAAGTTTTACTGCAATTAGTAGGCAGCAGAGCTTTCAAAAAGTGCCCAATTAATATACACGTTAATTCGAACCCGTTTTGTAGGCAAAGTAGCAATCCGCGGGCTATATAAGACACTTCACGATGTCTATCCAAGTTCTCTACCATGCCAATGTAACTATCACATCTTAGCGTTCGTATAGAGCTCATAGAGTTGTGACCTTGAACGCTCCTTCATAAGTAGATATCTCCTACACGATATAAAAGACGTACAAGTGAAAATGGAATAAGTTTTACTGCAATTAGCATGCAGCAGAGCTGCCTAATAATGCCCAGATGATATACACGAAAATTCGAATGCGTTTTGTAAACAAAGCAGCAATCCGTGGGCTATTGAGGACACTTCGCGATGCCTTTCCATGTTCTACAGCATGTCAATGTTACTATCACACCTTAGGGTTCGCATAGAACACAAAGAGCTGTGACCGTGAACGATCCTTCATTCGTAGATAACTGCTACACGATAGAAAAGACGTACAAGTGAAAATGGATTAAGTTTTACTGCAATTAGCATGCAGCAGAGCTGCCAAATAATGCCCAGATAATATACACGTTAATTCGAATGCGTTTTGTAAACAAAGCAGTAATCCGTGGGCTATTAAAGACACTTCGTGATGCCTTTCCATGTTCTACACCATGTCAATGTTACTATCATACTTTAGGGTTCGCATAGAGCACAGAGAGCTGTGACCTTGAACGCTCCTTCATTCGTAGATTAATGCTACAGGATAGAAAAGAAGTACAAGTGAAAATGGACTAAGTTTTACTGCAATTAGCATGCAGTAGAGCTGCCAAATAGCGCCCAGGCGATATACACGTTAATTCGATCGCGTTTTGTACGCAAAGTAGCAATCCGTGGGATATATAGGGCACTTCGCGATGTCTATCCATGTTCTATACCATGCCATTGTAACTACCATATCTTAGCGTTCGCATACAGCACATAGAGTTGTGACCTTGAACGCTCCTTCATAAGAAGATATCTCCAACACGATAGAAAAGACGTTCAAGAGAAAGCGGTCTAAGTTTTACTGCAATTAGTATTAAGCAGAGCTTTCAAAAAGTGCCCAAATAATATACACGTCAATTCGAACGCGTTTTGAACGCAAAGTAGCAATCCGCGGCTATATAAGGCACTTAGCGATATCTATCCATGTTCTATACCATGCCAATGTAACTATCATATCTTAGCGTTCGCATAGAGCACCTAGAGTTGTGACCTTGAACGCTCCTTCATAAGTAGATAACTATTACACAATAGAGAAGACGTACAAGTGAAAATGGATTTAGTTTTACTGCAATTAGCATGCAGCAGAGCTGCCAAATAATGACCAGATAATATACACGTTAATTCGAATGAGTTTGGTAAACAAAGCAGCAATCCGTGGGCTATTAAGGACACTTCGCGATGACTTTCCATGTTCTACATCATGTCAATGTTACTATCATACCTTAGGGTTCGCCTAGAGCACAAAGAGCTGTGACCTTGAACGGTCCTTCATTCGTAGATTACTGCTACACGTAGAAAAGACGTACAAGTGAAAATGGATTTAGTTTTACTGCAATTAGTATGCAGCAGAGCTTTCAAAAAGTGCCCAAATAATATACACGTTAATTCGATCTCGTTTTGTACGCAAAGTTGCAATCCGTGGGATATATAGGGCCCTTCGCGATGTCTATCCATGTTCTATACCATGCCATTGTAACTACCATATCTTAGCGGTCGCATACAGCACATAGAGTAGTGACCTTGAACGCTCCTTCATGAGTAGATATCTCCGACACGATAGAAAAGACGATCAAGAGAAAACGGTCTAAGTTTTACATCAATTAGTATGCAGCAGAGCTTTCAAAGAGTGCCCAAATAATAAACATGTCAATTCGAACGCGTTTTGTACGCAAAGTAGCAATCCGCGGGCTATATAAGGCATTTCACGATGTCTATCCATGTTCTATACCATACCAATGTAACTATCACATCTTAGCGTTCGTATAGAGCTCATAGAGTTGTGACCTTGAACGCTCCTTCATAAGTAGATAACTCCTACACGATAGAAAAAACGTTCAAGAGAAAACGGTCTAAGTTTTACTGCAATTAGTACTAAAGTTGTACTGCAATTAGTATGCAGCAGTGCTTTCAAAAATTGCCCAAATAATATACACGTTAATTCGAACGCGTTTTGTACGCAAAGTAGCAATCCGCGGGCAATATAAGGCACTTCGCGATGTCTATCCATGTTCTATACCATGCCAATGTAACTATCATATCTTAGCGTTCGCATACAGCACCTAGAGTTGTGACCTTGAACGCTCCTTCATAAGTAGATAACTCCTACACGATAGAAAAGACGTTCAGGAGAAAACGGTATAAGTTTTACTGCAATTAGTATGCAGCAGAGCATTCAAAAATTGCCCAAATAATATACACGTTAATTCGAACGCGTTTTGTAAACAAAGCAGCAATCCGTGGGCTATTAAGAACTCTTCGCGATGCCTTTCCATGTTCTACACCATGTCAATGTTACTATCATACCTTAGGGTTCGCATAGAGCACAAAGAGCTGTGACCTTGAACGATCCTTCATTCGTAGATTACTGCTACACGATAGAAAAGACGTTCAAGTGAAAATGGATTTAGTTTTACTGCAATTAGTATGCAGCAGAGCTTTCAAAAAGTGCCCAAATAATATACACGTCAATTCGAACGCGTTTTGTACGCAAAGTAGCAATCCGCGGGCTATATTAGGCACTTTGCACTTACTGTAATTAGCATGCAGCAGAGCTGCCTAATAATGCCCAGATGATATACACGAAAATTCGAATGCGTTTTGTAAACAAAGCAGCAATCCGTGAGCTATTGAGGACACTTCGCGATTCCTATCCATTTTCTATACCATGCCATTGTAACTACCATACCTTAGCGTTTGCATACAGCACCTAGAGTTGTGACCTTGAACGCTCCTTCATAAGTAGATAACTCCTACACGATAGAAAAGACGTTCAAGAGAAAACGGTCTAAGTTTTACTGCAATTAGTATGCAGCAGAGCTTTCAAAAAGTGCCCAAATAATATACACGTTAATTCGAACGCGTTTTGTACGCAAAGTAGCAATCCGCGGGCTATATAAGGCACTTCACGTTGTCTATCCATGTTCTATACCATGCCAATGTAACTATCACATCTTAGCGTTCGTATAGAGTTCATAGAGTTGTGACCTTGAACGCTCCTTCATAAGTATATATCTCCTACACGATATAAAAGACAGACAATAGAAAACGGACTAAGTTTTACTGCAATTAATATGCAGCAGAGCTTTCAAAAAGTGCCCAAATAATATACACGTCAATTCGAACGCGTTTTGTACGCTAAGTAGCAATCCGCGGGCTATAGAAGGCACTTCAAGATGTCTATCCATGTTCTATACAATGCCAATGTAACTATCATATCATAGCGTTCGCAAAGAGCACCTATAGTTGTGACCTTGAACGCTCCATCATAATTAGATAACTCCTACACGATAGAAAAGACGTTCAAGAGAAAACGGTCTATGTTTTACTGCAATTAGTATGCAGCAGAGCTTTCAAAAAGTGCCCAAATAATATACAAGTTACAAAGCAGCAATCCGCGGGCTATATAAGGCACTTCAAGATGTCTATCCATGTTCTATACAATGCCTATGTAACTATCATATCATAGCGTTCGCAAAGATCACCTAGAGTTGTGACCTTGAACGCTCCTTCATAAGTAGATATCTCCTACACGATATAAAAGACGTACAATAGAAAACGGACTAAATTTTACTGCAATTAGCATGCAGCCGAGCTGCCTAATAATGCCCAGATGATATACACGAAAATTCGAATGCGTGTTGTAAACAAAGCAGCAATCCGTGGGCTATTGAGGACACTTCGCGATGCCTATCCATTTTCTATACCATGCCATTTTAACTACCATATCTTAGCGTTCCCATACGGCAGAGCAGAGCATAGCATACGGCAGAGCAGAGCTTTCAAAAATTGCCCAAATAATATACACGTTAATTCGAACGCGTTTTGTAAACAAAGCAGCAATCCGTGGGCTATTAAGAACTCTTCGCGATGCCTTTCCATGTTCTACACCACGTCAATGTTACTATCATACCTTAGGGTTCGCATAGAGCATAAAGAGCTGTGACCTTGAACGATCCTTCATTCGTAGATTACTGCTACACGATAGAAAAGACGTTCAAGTGAAAATGGATTTAGTTTTACTGCAATTAGTATGCAGCAGAGCTTTCAAAAAGTGCCCAAATAATATACACGTCAATTCGAACGCGTTTTGTACGCAAAGTAGCAATCCGCGGGCTATATTAGGCACTTTGCGATGTCTATCCATGTTCTATACCATGCCAATGTAACTATCATATCTTAGCGTTCGCATGGAGCACCTAGAGTTGTGACCTTGAACGCTCCTTCATAAATAGATAACTCCTACACGATAGAAAAGACGTTCAAGAGAAAACGGTCTAAGTTTTACTGCAATTAGCATGCAGCAGAGCTGCCTAATAATGCCCAGATGATATACACGAAAATTCGAATGCGTTTTGTAAACAAAGCAGCAATCCGTGAGCTATTGAGGACACTTCGCGATGCCTTTTCATGTTCTACACCATGTCAATGTTACTATCATAACTTAGGGTTCGCATAGAGCACAAAGAGCTGTGACCTTGAACGCTCCTTCATTCGTAGATTACTGCTACAGGATAGAAAAGACGTACAAGTCAAAATGGACTAAGTTTTACTGCAATTAGCATGCAGTAGAGCTGCCAAATAGCGCCCAGGCGATATACACGTTAACTCGATCGCGTTTTGTCCGCAAAGTAGCATTCCGTGGGATATATAGGGCACTTCGCGATGTCTATCCATGTTCTATACCATGCCATTGTAACTACCATATCTTAGCGTTCGCATACAGCACATAGAGTTGTGACCTTGAACGCTCCTTCATAAGTAGATATCTCCAACACGATAGAAAAGACGTTCAAGAGAAAACGGTCTAAGTTTTACTGCAATTAGTATTAAGCAGAGCTTTCAAAAGTGCCCAATTAATATACACGTCAATTCGAACGCGTTTTGAACGCAAAGTAGCAATCCGCGATCTATATAAGGCACTTCACGATATCTATCCATGTTCTATAGCATGCCAATGTAACTATCATATCTTAGCGTTCGCATAGAGCACCTAGAGTTGTGACCTTGAACGCTCCTTCATAAGTAGATAACTACTACACAATAGAGAAGACGTACAAGTGAAAATGGATTTAGTTTTACTGCAATTAGCATGCAGCAGAGCTGCCAAATAATGCCCAGATAATATACGCGTTAATTCGAATGCGTTTTGTAAACAAAGCAGCATTCCGTGGGCTATTATGGACACTTCGCGATGCCTATCCATTTTCTATACCATGCCATTGTAACTACCATACCTTAGCGTTTGCATACAGCACTTAGAGTTGTGACCTTGAACGCTCCTTCATAAGTAGATAACTCCTACACGATAGAAAAGACGTTCAAGAGAAAACGGTCTAAGTTTTACTGCAATTAGTATGCAGCAGAGCTTTCAGAAAATGCCCAAATAATATTCACGTTAATTCGAACGCGTTTTGTACGCAAAGTAGCAATCCGCGGGCAATATAAGGCACTGCGCGATGTCTATCCATATTCTATACCATGCCAATGTAACTATCATATCTTAGCTTTCGCATACAGCACCTAGAGTTGTGACCTTGAACGCTCCTTCATAAGTAGATAACTCCTACACGATAGAAAAACGTACAATAGAAAACGGACTTAGTTTTACTGCAATTAGTATGCAGCAGAGCTTTCAAAAAGTGCCCAAATAATATACACGTCAATTCGAACGCGTTTTGTACGCAAAGTAGCAATCCGCGGGCTATATAAGGCACTTTGCGATGGCTATCCATGTTCTATACCATGCCAATGTAACTATCATATCTTATCGTTCGCATAGAGCACCTAGAGTTGTGACCTTGAACGCTCCTTCATAAGTAGATAACTCCTACACGATAGAAAAAACGTTCAAGAGAAATCGGTCTAAGTTTTACTGCAATTAGTATGCTGCAGAGCTTTCAGAATATGCCCAAATAATATACACGTTAATTCGAACGCGTTTTGTACGCAATGTAGCAATCCGCGGGCAATATAAGGCACGTCGCGATGTCTCTCCATGTTCTATACCATGCCAATGTAACTATTATATCTTAGCGTTCGCATACAGCACCTAAAAAGTTTTACTGCAATTAGTATGCAGCAGAGCTTTCAAGAAGTGCCCAAATAATATACACGTCAGTTCGAACGCGTTTTCAACGCAAAGTAGCAATCCGCGGGCTATATAAGGCACTTCGCGATATCTATCCATGTTCTATACCATGCCAATGTAACTATCATATATTAGCGATCGCATAGAGCACCTAGAGTTGTGACCTTGAACGCTCCTTCATAAGTAGATAACTACTACACAATAGAGAAGACGTACAAGTGAAAATGGATTTAGTTTTGCTGCAATTAGCATGCAGCAGAGCTGCCAAATAATGCCTAGATAATATACGCGTTAATTCGAATGCGGTTTGTAAACAAAGCAGCAATCCGTGGGCTATTAAGGACACTTCGCGATTCCTATCCATTTTCTATACCATGCCATTGTAACTACCATACCTTAGCGTTTGCATACAGCACCTAGAGTTGTGACCTTGAACGCTCCTTCATAAGTAGATAACTCCTACACGATAGAAAAGACGTTCAAGAGAAAACGGTCTAAGTTTTACTGCAATTAGTATGCAGCAGAGCTTTCAAAAAGTGCCCAAATAATATACACGTTAATTCGAACGCGTTTTGTACGCAAAGTAGCAATCCGCGGGCTATATAAGGCACTTCACGTTGTCTATCCATGTTCTATACCATGCCAATGTAACTATCACATCTTAGCGTTCGTATAGAGTTCATAGAGTTGTGACCTTGAACGCTCCTTCATAAGTATATATCTCCTACACGATATAAAAGACAGACAATAGAAAACGGACTAAGTTTTACTGCAATTAATATGCAGCAGAGCTTTCAAAAAGTGCCCAAATAATATACACGTCAATTCGAACGCGTTTTGTACGCTAAGTAGCAATCCGCGGGCTATAGAAGGCACTTCAAGATGTCTATCCATGTTCTATACAATGCCAATGTAACTATCATATCATAGCGTTCGCAAAGAGCACCTATAGTTGTGACCTTGAACGCTCCATCATAATTAGATAACTCCTACACGATAGAAAAGACGTTCAAGAGAAAACGGTCTATGTTTTACTGCAATTAGTATGCAGCAGAGCTTTCAAAAAGTGCCCAAATAATATACAAGTTACAAAGCAGCAATCCGCGGGCTATATAAGGCACTTCAAGATGTCTATCCATGTTCTATACAATGCCTATGTAACTATCATATCATAGCGTTCGCAAAGATCACCTAGAGTTGTGACCTTGAACGCTCCTTCATAAGTAGATATCTCCTACACGATATAAAAGACGTACAATAGAAAACGGACTAAATTTTACTGTAATTAGCATGCAGCCGAGCTGCCTAATAATGCCCAGATGATATACACGAAAATTCGAATGCGTGTTGTAAACAAAGCAGCAATCCGTGGGCTATTGAGGACACTTCGCGATGCCTATCCATTTTCTATACCATGCCATTTTAACTACCATATCTTAGCGTTCCCATACGGCAGAGCAGAGCATAGCATACGGCAGAGCAGAGCTTTCAAAAATTGCCCAAATAATATACACGTTAATTCGAACGCGTTTTGTAAACAAAGCAGCAATCCGTGGGCTATTAAGAACTCTTCGCGATGCCTTTCCATGTTCTACACCACGTCAATGTTACTATCATACCTTAGGGTTCGCATAGAGCATAAAGAGCTGTGACCTTGAACGATCCTTCATTCGTAGATTACTGCTACACGATAGAAAAGACGTTCAAGTGAAAATGGATTTAGTTTTACTGCAATTAGTATGCAGCAGAGCTTTCAAAAAGTGCCCAAATAATATACACGTCAATTCGAACGCGTTTTGTACGCAAAGTAGCAATCCGCGGGCTATATTAGGCACTTTGCGATGTCTATCCATGTTCTATACCATGCCAATGTAACTATCATATCTTAGCGTTCGCATGGAGCACCTAGAGTTGTGACCTTGAACGCTCCTTCATAAATAGATAACTCCTACACGATAGAAAAGACGTTCAAGAGAAAACGGTCTAAGTTTTACTGCAATTAGCATGCAGCAGAGCTGCCTAATAATGCCCAGATGATATACACGAAAATTCGAATGCGTTTTGTAAACAAAGCAGCAATCCGTGAGCTATTGAGGACACTTCGCGATGCCTTTTCATGTTCTACACCATGTCAATGTTACTATCATAACTTAGGGTTCGCATAGAGCACAAAGAGCTGTGACCTTGAACGCTCCTTCATTCGTAGATTACTGCTACAGGATAGAAAAGACGTACAAGTCAAAATGGACTAAGTTTTACTGCAATTAGCATGCAGTAGAGCTGCCAAATAGCGCCCAGGCGATATACACGTTAACTCGATCGCGTTTTGTCCGCAAAGTAGCATTCCGTGGGATATATAGGGCACTTCGCGATGTCTATCCATGTTCTATACCATGCCATTGTAACTACCATATCTTAGCGTTCGCACACAGCACATAGAGTTGTGACCTTGAACGCTCCTTCATAAGTAGATATCTCCAACACGATAGAAAAGACGTTCAAGAGAAAACGGTCTAAGTTTTACTGCAATTAGTATTAAGCAGAGCTTTCAAAAGTGCCCAATTAATATACACGTCAATTCGAACGCGTTTTGAACGCAAAGTAGCAATCCGCGATCTATATAAGGCACTTCACGATATCTATCCATGTTCTATAGCATGCCAATGTAACTATCATATCTTAGCGTTCGCATAGAGCACCTAGAGTTGTGACCTTGAACGCTCCTTCATAAGTAGATAACTACTACACAATAGAGAAGACGTACAAGTGAAAATGGATTTAGTTTTACTGCAATTAGCATGCAGCAGAGCTGCCAAATAATGCCCAGATAATATACGCGTTAATTCGAATGCGTTTTGTAAACAAAGCAGCATTCCGTGGGCTATTATGGACACTTCGCGATGCCTATCCATTTTCTATACCATGCCATTGTAACTACCATACCTTAGCGTTTGCATACAGCACTTAGAGTTGTGACCTTGAACGCTCCTTCATAAGTAGATAACTCCTACACGATAGAAAAGACGTTCAAGAGAAAACGGTCTAAGTTTTACTGCAATTAGTATGCAGCAGAGCTTTCAGAAAATGCCCAAATAATATTCACGTTAATTCGAACGCGTTTTGTACGCAAAGTAGCAATCCGCGGGCAATATAAGGCACTGCGCGATGTCTATCCATATTCTATACCATGCCAATGTAACTATCATATCTTAGCTTTCGCATACAGCACCTAGAGTTGTGACCTTGAACGCTCCTTCATAAGTAGATAACTCCTACACGATAGAAAAACGTACAATAGAAAACGGACTTAGTTTTACTGCAATTAGTATGCAGCAGAGCTTTCAAAAAGTGCCCAAATAATATACACGTCAATTCGAACGCGTTTTGTACGCAAAGTAGCAATCCGCGGGCTATATAAGGCACTTTGCGATGGCTATCCATGTTCTATACCATGCCAATGTAACTATCATATCTTATCGTTCGCATAGAGCACCTAGAGTTGTGACCTTGAACGCTCCTTCATAAGTAGATAACTCCTACACGATAGAAAAAACGTTCAAGAGAAATCGGTCTAAGTTTTACTGCAATTAGTATGCTGCAGAGCTTTCAGAAAATGCCCAAATAATATACACGTTAATTCGAACGCGTTTTGTACGCAATGTAGCAATCCGCGGGCAATATAAGGCACGTCGCGATGTCTCTCCATGTTCTATACCATGCCAATGTAACTATTATATCTTAGCGTTCGCATACAGCACCTAAAAAGTTTTACTGCAATTAGTATGCAGCAGAGCTTTCAAGAAGTGCCCAAATAATATACACGTCAGTTCGAACGCGTTTTCAACGCAAAGTAGCAATCCGCGGGCTATATAAGGCACTTCGCGATATCTATCCATGTTCTATACCATGCCAATGTAACTATCATATATTAGCGATCGCATAGAGCACCTAGAGTTGTGACCTTGAACGCTCCTTCATAAGTAGATAACTACTACACAATAGAGAAGACGTACAAGTGAAAATGGATTTAGTTTTGCTGCAATTAGCATGCAGCAGAGCTGCCAAATAATGCCTAGATAATATACGCGTTAATTCGAATGCGGTTTGTAAACAAAGCAGCAATCCGTGGGCTATTAAGGACACTTCGCGATTCCTATCCATTTTCTATACCATGCCATTGTAACTACCATACCTTAGCGTTTGCATACAGCACCTAGAGTTGTGACCTTGAACGCTCCTTCATAAGTAGATAACTCCTTCACGATAGAAAAGACGTTCAAGAGAAAACGGTCTAAGTTTTACTGCAATTAGTATGCAGCAGAGCTTTCAAAAAGTGCCCAAATAATATACACGTTAATTCGAACGCGTTTTGTACGCAAAGTAGCAATCC
The DNA here is from genome assembly GCA_964058915.1 of Tetropium fuscum. Lineage (NCBI taxonomy): Eukaryota > Metazoa > Arthropoda > Insecta > Coleoptera > Cerambycidae > Tetropium > Tetropium fuscum. The sequence continues at coordinate 888,693 of CAXKVY010018570.1, read as the reverse complement.
GCGGGCTATATAAGGCACTTCACGTTGTCTATCCATGTTCTATACCATGCCAATGTAACTATCACATCTTAGCGTTCGTATAGAGTTCATAAAGTTGTGACCTTGAACGCTCCTTCATAAGTATATATCTCCTACACGATATAAAAGACAGACAATAGAAAACGGACTAAGTTTTACTGCAATTAATATGCAGCAGAGCTTTCAAAAAGTGCCCAAATAATATACACGTCAATTCGAACGCGTTTTGTACGCTAAGTAGCAATCCGCGGGCTATAGAAGGCACTTCAAGATGTCTATCCATGTTCTATACAATGCCAATGTAACTATCATATCATAGCGTTCGCAAAGAGCACCTATAGTTGTGACCTTGAACGCTCCATCATAAGTAGATAACTCCTACACGATAGAAAAGACGTTCAAGAGAAAACGGTCTATGTTTTACTGCAATTAGTATGCAGCAGAGCTTTCAAAAAGTGCCCAAATAATATACAAGTTACAAAGCAGCAAACCGCGGGCTATATAAGGCACTTTAAGATGTCTATCCATGTTCTATACAATGCCTATGTAACTATCATATCATAGCGTTCGCAAAGAGCACCTAGAGTTGTGACCTTGAACGCTCCTTCATAAGTAGATATCTCCTACACGATATAAAAGACGTACAATAGAAAACGGACTAAATTTTACTGCAATTAGCATGCAGCCGAGCTGCCTAATAATGCCCAGATGATATACACGAAAATTCGAATGCGTGTTGTAAACAAAGCAGCAATCCGTGGGCTATTGAGGACACTTCGCGATGCCTATCCATTTTCTATACCATGCCATTTTAACTACCATATCTTAGCGTTCGCATACGGCACCTAGAGTTGTGACCTTGACCCCTCCTTCATAAGTAGATAACTCCTACACGATAGAAAAGACGTTCAAGAGAAAACGGTGTAAGATTTAATGCAATTAATATTCAGCAGAGCTTTCAAAAAGTGCCCAAATAATATACACGTTAATTCGAACGCGTTTTGTACGCAAAGTAGCAATCCGCGGGCTAAATAAGGCATTTCACGATGTCTATCCATGTTCTATACCATGCCATTGTAACTACCATCTCTTAACGTTCTCATACAGCACCTAGAGTTGTGACCTTGAACGCTCCTTCATAAGTAGATAACTCCTACACGATTGAAAAGACGTTCAAGAGAAAACGGTCTAAGTTTTACTGCAATTAGTAAGCAGCAGAGCTTTCAAAAAGTGCCCAAATAATATTCACGTCAATTCGAACGCGTTTTGTACGCAAAGTAGCAATCCGCGGGCTATATAAGGCACTTCGCGATATCTATCCATGTTCTATACCATGCCAATGTAACTATCATATCTTCTCGTTCGCATAGAGCACCTAGAGTTGTGACATTGAACGCTCCTTCATAAGTAGATAACTATTACACAATAGAGAAGACATAAAAGTGAAAATGGATTTAGTTTTACTGCAATTAGCATGCAGCAGAGCTGCCAAATAATGCCCAGATAATATACGCGTTAATTCGAATGCGTTTTGTAAACAAAGCAGCAATCCGTGGGCTATTAAGGACACTTCGCGATGCCTATCCATTTTCTATACCATGCCATTGTAACTACCATACCTTAGCGTTTGCATATAGCACCTAGAGTTGTGACCTTGAACGCTCCTTCATAAGTAGATAGCTCCTACACGATAGAAAAGACGTTCAAAAGAAAACGGTCTAAGTTTTACTGCAATTAGCATGCGGCAGAGCTGCCTAATAATGCCCAGATGATATACACGAAAATTCGAATGCGTTTTGTAAACAAAGCAGCAATCCGTGGGCTATTGAGGACACTTCGCGATGCCTTTCCATGTTCTACACAATGTCAATGTTACTATTATACCTTAGAGTTCGCATAGAGCACAAGGAGCTGTAACCTTGAACGATCCTTCATTCGTAGATTACTGCTACACGATAGAAAAGACGTACAAGTGAAAATGGATTTAGTTTTGCTGCAATTAGTATGCAGCAGAGCTTTCAAAAAGTGCCCAAATAATATACACGTTAATTCGAACGCGTTTTTTACGCAAAGTAGCAATCCGCGGGCAATATAAGGCACTTCGCGATGTCTATCCATGTTCTATACCATGCCAATGTAACTATCATATCTTAGCGTTCGCATACAGCACCTAGAGTTGTGACCTTGAACGCTCTTTCATAAGTAGATAACTCCTACACGATAGAAATGACGTTCAAGAGAAAACGGTCTAAGTTTTACTGCAATTAGTATGCAGCAGAGCTTTCAAAAAGTGCCCAAATAATATACACGTCAATTCAAACGCGTTTTGAACGCAATGTAGCAATCCGCGGGCTATATAAAGCACTTCGCGTTATCTATCCATGTTCTATACCATGCCAATGTAACTATCACATCTTAGCGTTCGTATACAGCTCATAGAGTTGTGGCCTTGAACGCTCCTTCATAAGTAGATATCTCCTACACGATATAAAAGACGTACAATAGAAAACGGACTAAGTTTTACTGCAATTAGTATGCAGCAGAGCTTTCAAAAAGTGCCCAAATAATATACACGTCAATTCGAACGCGTTTTGTACGCAAAGTAGCAATCCGCGGGCTATATAAGGCACTTCGCGATATCTATCCATGTTCTATACCATGCCAATGTAACTATCATATCTTAGCGTTCGCATAGAGCACCTAGAGTTGTGACCTTGAACACTCCTTCATAAGTAGATAACTCCTACACGATAGAAAAGACGTTCAAGAGAAAACGTTCTAAGATTTACTGCAATTAATATTCAGCAGAGCTTTCAAAAAGTGCCCAAATAATATACACGTTAAATCGAACGCGTTTTGTACGCAAAGTAGCAATCCGCGGGCTATATAAGGCACTTCGCGATATCTATCCATGTTCTATACCATGCCATTGTAACTACCATATCTCAGCGTTCGCATACAGCACATAGAGTTGTGACCTTGAACGATCCTTCATAAGTAGATATCTCCCACACGATAGAAAAGACGTTCACGAGAACACGGTATAAGTTTTACTGCAATTAGAATGCAGCAGAGCTTTCAAAAAGTGCCCAAATAATATACACGTCAATTCCAAAGCGTTTTGAACGCAAAGTAGCAATCCGCGGGCTATATAAGGCACTTCCCGATGTCTATCCAAGTTCTATACCATGCCAATGTAACTATCACATCTTAGCGTTCGTATAGAGTTCATAGAGTTGTGACCTTGAACGCTCCTTCATAAGTATATATCTCCTACACGATATAAAAGACAGACAATAGAAAACGGACTAAGTTTTACTGCAATTAATATGCAGCAGAGCTTTCAAAAAGTGCCCAAATAATATACGCCAATGTAACTATCATATCTTAGCGTTCGCATACAGCACCTAGAGTTGTGACCTTGAACGCTCCTTCATAAGTAGATAACTCCTACACGATAGAAATGACGTTCAAGAGAAAACGGTCTAAGTTTTACTGCAATTAGTATGCAGCAGAGCTTTCAAAAAGTGCCCAATTAATATACACGTCAATTCAAACGCGTTTTGAACGCAATGTAGCAATCCGCGGGCTATATAAAGCACTTCGCGTTATCTATCCATGTTCTATACAATGCCAATGTAACTATCACATCTTAGCGTTCGTATAGAGCTCATAGAGTTGTGGACTTGAACGCTCCTTCATAAGTAGATATCTCCTACACGATATAAAAGACGTACAATAGAAAACGGACTAAGTTTTACTGCAATTAGTATGCAGCAGAGCTTTCAAAAAGTGCCCAAATAATATACACGTCAATTCGAACGCGTTTTGTACGCAAAGTAGCAATCCGCGGGCTATATAAGGCACTTCGCGATATCTATCCAAGTTCTATACCATGCCAATGTAACTATCATATCTTAGCGTTCGCATAGAGCACCTAGAGTTGTGACCTTGAACACTCCTTCATAAGTAGATAACTCCTACACGATAGAAAAGACGTTCAAGAGAAAACGGTCTAAGATTTACAGCAATTAATATTCAGCAGAGCTTTCAAAAAGTGCCCAAATAATATACACGTTAAATCGAACGCGTTTTGTACGCAAAGTAGCAATCCGCGGGCTATATAAGGCACTTCGCGATATCTATCCATGTTCTATACCATGCCAATGTAACTATCATATCTTAGCGTTCGCATAGAGCACCTAGAGTTGTGACCTTGAACGCTCCTTCATTAGTAGATAACCACTACACAATAGAGAAGTCGTACAAGTGAAAATGGATTTAGTTTTACTGCAATTAGCATGCAGCAGAGCTGCCAAATAATGCCCAGATAATATACGCGTTAATTCGAATGCGTTTTGTAATCAAAGCAGCAATCCGTGGGCTATTGAGGACACTTCGCGATGCCTTTCCATGTTCTACACCATGTCAATGTTACTATCATACCTTAGGGTTCGCATAGAGCACAAGGAGCTGTGACCTTGAACGATCCTTCATTCGTAGATTACTGCTACACGATAGAAATGACGTACAAGTAAAAATGGATTTAGTTTTACTGCAATTAGCATGCAGTAGAGCTGCCAAATAATGCCCAGATAATATACACGTTAATTCGAATGCGTTTTTTAAACAAAGCAGCAATCTGTGGGCTATTAAGGACACTTCGCGATGCCTTTCCATGTTCTACACCATGTCAATCTTACTATCATACCTTAGGGTTCGCATAGAGCACAAAGAGCTGTGACCTTGAACGATCCTTCATTCGTAGATTACTGCTACACAATAGAAAACACGTACAAGTGAAAATGGATTTAATTTCACTGCAATTAGCATGCAGCAGAGCTGCCAAATAATGCCCTGATAATATACGGGTTAATTCGAATGCGTTTTGTAAACAAAGCAGCAATCCGTGGGCTATTAAGGACACTTAGCGATGCCTATCCATTTTCTATACCATGCCATTGTAACTACCATTTCTTAGCGTTCGCATACAGCACCTAGAGTTGTGACCTTGAAGGCTCCTTCATAAGTAGATATCTCCTACACGATATAAAAGACGTACAATAGAAAACGGACTAACTTTTATTGCAATTAGTATGCAGCAGAGCTTTCAGAAAATGCCCAAATAATATACACGTCAATTCGAACGCGTTTTGTACGCATAGTAGCAATCCGCGGGCTATATAAGGCACTTTGCGATGTCTATCCATGTTCTATACCATGCCAATGTAACTATCATATCTTAGCGTTCGCATAGAGCACCTAGAGTTGTGACCTTGAACGCTCCTTCATAAGTAGATGACTCCTACACGATAAAAAAGACGTTCAAGAGAAAACGGTCTAAGTTTTAATGCAATTAGTATGCAGCAGAGCTTTCAGGAAATGCCCAAATAATATACACGTTAATTCGAACGCGTTTTGTACGCAAAGTAGCAATCCGCGGGCTATATAAGGCACTTCGCGATATCTATCCATGTTCTATACCATGCCAATGTAACTATCATATCTTAGCGTTCGCATAGAGCACCTAGAGTTGTGACCTTGATCGCTCCTTCATTCGTAGATTACTGCTACACGATAGAAAAGACGTACAAGTGAAAATGGATTTAGTTTTACTGCAATTAGCATGCAGCAGAGCTGCCAAATAATGCCCAGATGATATACACGAAAATTCGAATGCGTTTTGTAAACAAAGCAGCAATCCGTGGGCTATTGAGGACACTTCGCGATGCCTATCCATGTGCTATACCATGTCAATGTTACTATCATATCTTAGGGTTCGCATAGAGCACAAAGAGCTGTGACCTTGAACGCTCCTTCATTCGTAGATTACTGCTACAGAATAGAAAAGACGTACAAGTGAAAATGGACTAAGTTTTACTGCAATTAGCATGCAGTAGAGCTGCCAAATAGCGCCCAGGCGATATACACGTTAATTCGATCGCGTTTTGTACGCAAAGTAGCAATCCGTGGGATATATAGGGCACTTCGCGATGTCTATCCATGTTCTATACCATGCCATTGTAACTACCATATCTCAGCGTTCGCATACAGCACATAGAGTTGTGACCTTGAACGCTCCTTCATAAGTAGATATCTCCCACACGATAGAAAAGACGTTCACGAGAACACGGTATAAGTTTTACTGCAATTAGAATGCAGCAGAGCTTTCAAAAAGTGCCCAAATAATATACACGTCAATTCCAAAGCGTTTTGAACGCAAAGTAGCAATCCGCGGGCTATATAAGGCACTTCCCGATGTCTATCCAAGTTCTATACCATGCCAATGTAACTATCACATCTTAGCGTTCGCATAGAGCACCTAGAGTTGTGACCTTGAACGCTCCATCATAAGTAGATAACTCCTAAACGATATAAAAGACGTACAATAGAAAACGGACTAACTTTTATTGCAATTAGTATGCAGCAGAGCTTTCAAAAAGTGCCCAAATAATATACACGTCAATTCGAACGCGTTTTGTACGCAAAGTAGCAATCCGCGGGCAATATAAGGCACTTCGCGATGTCTATCCATGTTCTATACCATGCCAATGTAACTATCATATCTTAGCGTTCGCATAGAGCACCTACTACACAATAGAGAAGATGTACAATTGAAAATGGATTTAGTTTTACTGCAATTAGCATGCTGCAGAGCTGCCAAATAATGCCCAGATAATATACACGTTAATTCGAATGAGTTTGGTAAACAAAGCAGCAATCCGTGGGCTATTAAGGACACTTCGCGATGACTTTCCATGTTCTACATCATGTCAATGTTACTTTCATACCTTAGGGTTCGCCTAGAGCACAAAGAGCTGTGACCTTGAACGGTCCTTCATTCGTAGATTACTGCTACACGATAGAAAAGACGTACAAGTGAAAATGGATTTAGTTTTACTGCAATTAGTATGCAGCAGAGCTTTCAAAAAGTGCCCAAATAATATACACGTTAATTCGAACGCTTTTGTACGCAAAGTAGCAATCCGCGGGCTATATAAGGCACTTCACGTTGTCTATTCATGTTCTATACCATGCCAATGTAACTATCACATCTTAGCGTTCGTATAGAGTTCATAGAGTTGTGACCTTGAACGCTCCTTCATAAGTATATATCTCCTACACGATATAAAAGACAGACAATAGAAAACGGACTAAGTTTTACTGCAATTAATATGCAGCAGAGCTTTCAAAAAGTGCCCAAATAATATACACGTCAATTCGAACGCGTTTTGTACGCTAAGTAGCAATCCGCGGGCTATAGAAGGCACTTCAAGATGTCTATCCATGTTCTATACAATGCCAATGTAACTATCATATCATAGCGTTCGCAAAGAGCACCTATAGTTGTGACCTTGAACGCTCCTTCATAAGTAGATAACTCCTACACGATAGAAAAGACGTTCAAGAGAAAACGGTCAATGTTTTACTGGAATTAGTATGCAGCAGAGCTGTCAAAATGTGGCCAAATAATATACACGTCAATTCGAACGCGTTTTGTACTCAAAGTAGCAATCCGCGGGCTATATAAGGCACTTCGCGATATCTATCCATGTTCTATACCATGCCAATGTAACTATCATATCTTCACGTTCGCATAGAGCACCTAGAGTTGTGACCTTGAACGCTCCATCATAAGTAGATAACTACTACACAATAGAGAAGACGTACAAGTGAAAATGGATTTAGTTTTACTGCAATTAGCATGCAGCAGAGCTGCCAAATAATGCCCAGATAATATACGCGTTAATTCGAATGCGTTTTATAAACAAAGCAGCAATCCGTGGGCTATTAAGGACACTTCGCGATGCCTATCCATTTTCCATACCATGCCATTGTAACTACCATACCTTAGCGTTTGCATACAGCACCTAGAGTTGTGACATTGAACGCTCCTTTATAAGTAGATAACTCCTACACGATAGAAAAGACGTTCAAGAGAAAACGGTCTAAGTTTTACTGCAATTAGTATGCTGCAGAGCTTTCAGAAAATGCCCAAATAATATACACGTTAATTCGAACGCGTTTTGGACGCAAAGTAGCAATCCGTGGGCTATATAAGGCACTTCACGCTGTCTATCCAAGTTCTATACCATGCCAATGTAACTATCACATCTTAGCGTTCGTATAGAGCTCATAGAGTTGTGACCTTGAACTCTCCTTCATAAGTAGATATCTCCTACACGATATAAAAGACGTACAATAAAAAACGTCTTTTATAAAAGTTTTACTGCAATTAGTATGCAGCAGAGCTTTCAAAATGTGGCCAAATAATATACACGTCAATTCGAACGCGTTTTGTACGCAAAGTAGCAATCCGCGGGCTATATAAGGCACTTCGCGATATCTATCCATGTTCTATACCATGCCAATGTAACTATCATATCTTAGCGTTCGCATACAGCACCTAGAGTTGTGACCTTGATCGCTCCTTCATTCGTAGATTACTGCTACACGATAGAAAAGACGTACAAGTGAAAATGGATTTAGTTTTACTGCAATTAGCATGCAGCAGAGCTGCCAAATAATGCCCAGATGATATACACGTAAATTCGAATGCGTTTTATAAACAAAGCAGCAATCCGTGGGCTATTGAGGACACTTCGCGATGCCTATCCATGTGCTATACCATGTCAATGTTACTATCATATCTTAGGGTTCGCATAGAGCACAAAGAGCTGTGACCTTGAACGCTCCTTCATTCGTAGATTACTGCTACAGAATAGAAAAGACGTACAAGTGAAAATGGACTAAGTTTTACTGCAATTAGCATGCAGTAGAGCTGCCAAATAGCGCCCAGGCGATATACACGTTAATTCGATCGCGTTTTGTACGCAAAGTAGAGCAATCCGTGGGATATATAGGGCACTTCGCGATGTCTATCCATGTTCTATACCATGCCATTGTAACTACCATATCTCAGCGTTCGCATACAGCACATAGAGTTGTGACCTTGAACGCTCCTTCATAAGTAGATATCTCCCACACGATAGAAAAGACGTTCACGAGAACACGGTATAAGTTTTACTGCAATTAGAATGCAGCAGAGCTTTCAAAAAGTGCCCAAATAATACACACGTCAATTCCAACGCGTTTTGAACGCAAAGTAGCAATCCGCGGGCTATATAAGGCACTTCGCGATATCTATCCATGTTCTATACCATGCCAATATAACTATCATATCTTAGCGTTCGCATAGAGCATCTAGAGTTTTGACCTTGAACGCTCCTTCATAAGTAGATAACTACTACACAATAGAGAAGACGTACAAGTTAAAATGGATTTAGTTTTACTGCAATTAGCATGCAACAGAGCTGCCAAATAATGCCCAGATAATATACGCGTTAATTCGAATGCGTTTTGTAAACAAAGCAGCAATCCGTGGGCTATTAAGGACACTTCGCGATGCCTATCCATTTTCTATACCATGCCATTGTAACTACCATACCTTAGCGTTTGCATACAGCACCTAGAGTTGTGACCTTGAAAGCACCTTAATAAGTAGATAACTCCTACACGATAGAAAAGACGTTCAAGAGAAAACGGTCTAAGTTTTACTGCAATTAGTATGCAGCAGAGCTTTCAAAAAGTGCCCAAATAATATACACGTTAATTCGAACGCGTTTTCTACGCAAAGTAGCAATCCGCGGGCTATATAAGGTACTTCCCGATGTCTATCCAAGTTCTATACCATGCCAATGTAACTATCACATCTTAGCGTTCGTATAGAGCTCATAGAGTTGTGACCTTGAACGCTCCTTCATAAGTAGATAACTCCTACACGATAGAAAAGACGTTCAAGAGAAAACGGTCTAAGTTTTACTGAAATTAGTATGCAGCAGAGCTTGCAAAAAGTGCCCAAATAATATACACGTCAATTAGAACGCGTTTTGTACGCAAAGTAGCAATCCGCGGGCTATATAAGGCACTTCCCGATGTCTATCCAAGTTCTATACCATGCCAATGTAACTATCACATCTTAGCGTTCGCATAGAGCACCTAGAGTTGTGACCTTGAACGCTCCTTTATAAGTAGATAACTACTATACAATAGAAAAGACGTACAAGTTAAAATGGATTTAGTTTTACTGCAATTAGCATGCAGCAGAGCTGCCTAATAATGCTCAGATAATATACACGTTAATTCGAATGCGTTTTGTAAACAAAGCAGCAATCCGTGGGCTATTAAGAACCCTTCGCGATGCCTTTCCATGTTCTACACCATGTCAATGTTACTATCATACCTTAGGGTTCGCATAGAGCACAAAGAGCTGTGACCTTGAACGATCCTTCATTCGTAGATTACTGCTACACGATAGAAAAGACGTTCAAGTGAAAAAGGATTTAGTTTTACTGCAATTAGTATGCAGCAGAGCTTTCAAAAAGTGCCCAAATAATATACACGTCAATTCGAACGCGTTTTGTACGCAAAGTAGCAATCCGCGGGCTATATAAGGAACTTTGCGATGTCTATCCATGTTCTATACCATGCCAATGTAACTATCATATCTTAGCGTTCGCATACAGCACCTAGAGCTGTGACCTTGAACGCTCCTTCATAAGTAGATAATTCCTACATGATAGAAAAGACGTTCAAGAGAACACGGTCTAAGTTTTACTGCAAATAGTATGCAGCAGAGCTTTCAAAAAGTGCTCAAATAATATACACGTTAATTCGAACGCGTTTTGGACGCAAAGTAGCAATCCGCGGGCTATATAAGGCTATATAAGCACTTCACGCTGTCTATCCAAGTTCTATACCATGCCAATATAACTATCACATCTTAGCGTTCGTATAGAGCTCATAGAGTTGTGACCTTGAACGCTCCTTCATAAGTAGATTTCTCCTACACGATATAAAAGACGTACAATAGCAAACGGACTAAGTTTTACTGCAATTAGTATGCAGCAGAGCTTTCAAAAAGTGCCCAAATAACATACACTTCAATTCGAACGCGTTTTGAACGCAAAGTAGCAATCCGCGGGCTATATATGGCACTTCGCGATATCTATCCATGTTCTATACCATGCCAATGTAACTATCATATCTTAGCGTTCGCATAGAACACCTAGAGTTGTGACCTTGAACGCTCCTTCATAAGTAGATAACTTCTACACATTAGAGAAGACGTTCAAGTGAAAATGGATTTAGTTTTACTGCAATTAGCATGCAGCAGAGCTGCCTAATAATGCTCAGATAATATACACGTTAATTCGAATGCGTTTTGTAAACAAAGCAGCAATCCGTGGGCTATTAAGAACTCTTCGCGATGCCTTTCCATGTTCTACACCATGTCAATGTTACTATCATACCTTAGGGTTCGCATAGAGCACAAAGAGCTGTGACCTTGAACGATCCTTCATTCGTAGATTACTGCTACACGATAGAAAAGACGTTCAAGTGAAAAAGGATTTAGTTTTACTGCAATTAGTATGCAGCAGAGCTTTCAAAAAGTGCCCAAATAATATACACGTCAATTCGAACGCGTTTTGTACGCAAAGTAGCAATCCGCGGGCTATATAAGGAACTTTGCGATGTCTATCCATGTTCTATACCATGCCAATGTAACTATCATATCTTAGCGTTCGCATACAGCACCTAGAGCTGTGACCTTGAACGCTCCTTCATAAGTAGATAATTCCTACATGATAGAAAAGACGTTCAGGAGAAAACGGTCTAAGTTTTACTGCAAATAGTATGCAGCAGAGCTTTCAAAAAGTGCTCAAATAATATACACGTTAATTCGAACGCGTTTTGGATGCAAAGTAGCAATCCGCGGGCTATATAAGGCACTTCACGCTGTCTATCCAAGTTCTATACCATGCCAATATAACTATCACATCTTAGCGTTCGTATAGAGCTCGCAGAGTTGTGACCTTGAACGTTCCTTCATAAGTAGATTTCTCCTACACGATATAAAAGACGTACAATAGAAAACGGACTAAGTTTTACTGCAATTAGTATGCAGCAGAGCTTTCAAAAAGTGCCCAAATAGCATACACTTCAATTCGAACGCGTTTTGAACGCAAAGTAGCAATCCGCGGGCTATATATGGCACTTCGCGATATCTATCCATGTTCTATACCATGCCAATGTAACTATCATATCTTAGCGTTCGCATAGAACACCTAGAGTTGTGACCTTGAACGCTCCTTCATAAGTAGATAACTTCTACACGTTAGAGAAGACGTTCAAGTAAAAATGGATTTAGTTTTACTGCAATTAGCATGCAGCAGAGCTGCCAAATAATGCTCAGATAATATACGCGTTAATTTGAATGCGTTTTGTAAACAAAGCAGCAATCCGTGGGCTATTAAGGACACTTCGCGATGCCTATCCATTTTGTATACCATGCCATTGTAACTACCATACCTTAGCGTTTGCATACAGCACCTAGAGTTGTGACCTTGAACGCTCCTTCATAAGTAGATAACTCCTACACGATAGAAAAGACCTTCAAGAGAAAACGGTCTAAGTTTTACTGCAATTAGTATGCAGCAGAGCTTTCAAAAAGTGCCCAAATAATATACACGTCAATTCGAACGCGTTTTGTACGCAAAGTAGCAATCCGCGGGCTATATAAGGCACTTCCCGATGTCTATCCAAGTTCTATACCATGCCAATGTAACTATCACACCTTAGCGTTCGCATAGAGCACCTAGAGTTGCGACCTTGAACGCTCCTTCATAAGGAGATAACTCCTACACGATAGAAAAGACGTTCAAGAGAAAATGGATTTAGTTTTACTGCAATTAGCATGCAACAGAGCTGCCAAATAATTCCCAGATGATATACACGAAAATTCGAATGCGTTTTGTAAACAAAGCAGCAATCCGTGGGCTATTGAGGACACTTCGCGATGCCTATCCATGTGCTATACCATGTCAATGTTACTATCATATCTTAGGGTTCGCATAGAGCACAAAGAGCTGTGACCTTGAACGCTCCTTCATTCGTAGATTACTGCTACAGGATAGAAAAGACGTACAAGTGAAAATGGACTAAGTTTTACTGCAATTAACATGCAGTAGAGCTGCCAAATAGCGCCCAGGCGATATACACGTTAATTCGAACGCGTTTTGTATGCAAAGTAGCAATCCGCGGGCTATATAAGGCACTTCACGATGTCTACCCATGTTCTATACCATGCCAACGTAACTATCACATCTTAGCGTTCGTATAGAGCTATAGAGTTGTGACCTTGAGCGCTCCTTCATAAGTAGATATCTCCTACACGATAGAAAAGACGTTCAAGAGAAAACGGTCTAAGTTTTACTGCAATTAGTATGCAGCAGAGCTTTCACAAAGTGCCCAAATAATATACACGTTAATTCGAACGCGTTTTGTACGCAAAGTAGCAATCCGTGGGCAATATAAAGCACTTCGCGATGTCTATCCATGTTCTATACCATGCCAATGTAACTATCACATCTTAGCGTTCGTATAGAGTTCATAGAGTTGTGACCTTGTACGCTCCTTCATAAGTATATAGCTCCTACACGATAGAAAAGACGTTCAAGAGAAAACGGTCTAAGTTTTACTGCAATTAGTATGCAGCAGAGCTTTCACAAAGTGCCCAAATAATATACACGTTAATTCGAACGCGTTTCGTACGCAAAGTAGCAATCCGTGGGCAATATAAAGCACTTCGCGATGTCTATCCATGTTCTATACCATGCCAATGTAATTATCATATCTTAGCGTTCGCATACAGCACCTAGAGTTGTGACCTTGAACGCTCCTTCATTCGTAGATTACTGCTACACGATAGAAAAGACGTACAAGTGAAAATGGATTTAGTTTTACTGCAATTAGCATGCAGCAGAGCTGCCTAATAATGCCCAGATGATATACACGAAAATTCGAATGCGTTTTGTAAACAAAGCAGCAATCCGTGGGCTATTGAGGACACTTCTCGATGCCTATCCATATGCTATACCATGTCAATGATACTATCATACCTTAGGGTTCGCAAAGAGCACAAAGAGCTGTGACCTTGAACGATCCTTCATTCGTAGATTACTGCTACACGATAGAAAAGACGTACAAGTGAAAATGGAATAAGTTTTACTGCAATTAGCATGCAGCAGAGCTGCCTAATAATGCCCAGATGATATACACGAAAATTCGAATGCGTTTTGTAAACAAAGCAGCAATCCGTGGGCTATTGAGGACACTTCGCGATGCCTTTCCATGTTCTACAGCATGTCAATGTTACTATTACACCTTAGGGTTCGCATAGAACACAAAGAGCTGTGACCGTGAACGATCCTTCATTCGTAGATAACTGCTACATGATAGAAAAGACGTACAAGTGAAAATGGATTAAGTTTTACTGCAATTAGCATGCAGCAGAGCTGCCAAATAATGCCCAGATAATATACACGTTAATTCGAATGCGTTTTGTAAACAAAGCAGCAATCCGTGGGCTATTAAAGACACTTCGTGATGCCTTTCCATGTTCTACACCATGTCAATGTTACTATCATACCTTAGGGTTCGCATAGAGCACAAAGAGCTGTGACCTTGAACGCTCCTTCATTCGTAGATTACTGCTACAGGATAGAAAAGAAGTACAAGTGAAAATGGACTAAGTTTTACTGCAATTAGCATGCAGCAGAGCTGCCAAATAGCGCCCAGGCGATATACACGTTAATTCGATCGCGTTTTGTACGCAAAGTAGCAATCCGTGGGATATATAGGGCACTTCGCGATGTCTATCCATGTTCTATACCATGCCATTGTAACTACCATATCTTAGCGTTCGCATACAGCACATAGAGTTGTGACTTTGAACGCTCCTTCATAAGTAGATATCTCCAACACGATAGAAAAGACGTTCAAGAGAAAGCGGTCTAAGTTTTACTGCAATTAGTATTAAGCAGAGCTTTCAAAAAGTGCCCAAATAATATACACGTCAATTCGAACGCGTTTTGAACGCAAAGTAGCAATCCGCGGGCTATATAAGGCACTTAGCGATATCTATCCATGTTCTATACCATGCCAATGTAACTATCATATCTTAGCGTTCGCATAGAGCACCTAGAGTTGTGACCTTGAACGCTCCTTCATAAGTAGATAACTACTACACAATAGAGAAGACGTACAAGTGAAAATGGATTTAGTTTTACTGCAATTAGCATGCAGCAGAGCTGCCAAATAATGCCCAGATAATATACACGTTAATTCGAATGAGTTTGGTAAACAAAGCAGCAATCCGTGGGCTATTAAGGACACTTCGCGATGACTTTCCATGTTCTACATCATGTCAATGTTACTATCATACCTTAGGGTTTGCCTAGAGCACAAAGAGCTGTGACCTTGAACGGTCCTTCATTCGTAGATTACTGCTACACGATAGAAAAGACGTACAAGTGAAAATGGATTTAGTTTTACTGCAATTAGTATGCAGCAGAGCTTTCAAAAAGTGCCCAAATAATATACACGTTAATTCGATCTCGTTTTGTACGCAAAGTAGCAATCCGTGGGATATATAGGGCCCTTCGCGATGTCTATCCATGTTCTATACCATGCCATTGTAACTACCATATCTTAGCGGTCGCATACAGCACATAGAGTAGTGACCTTGAACGCTCCTTCATAAGTAGATATCTCCCACATGATAGAAAAGACGATCAAGAGAAAACGGTCTAAGTTTTACATCAATTAGTATGCAGCAGAGCTTTCAAAGAGTGCCCAAATAATAAACACGTCAATTCGAACGCGTTTTGTACGCAAAGTAGCAATCCGCGGGATATATAAGGCACTTCACGATGTCTATCCATGTTCTATACCATGCCAATGTAACTATCACATCTTAGCGTTCGTATAGAGCTCATAGAGTTGTGACCTTGAACGCTCCTTCATAAGTAGATATCTCCTACACGATATAAAAGACGTACAATAGAAAACGGACTAAGTTTTACTGCAATTAGTATGCAGCAGTGCTTTCAAAAAGTGCCCAAATAATATACACGTCAATTCAAACGCGTTTTGTACGCAAAGTAGCAATCCGCGGGCTATATAAGGCACTTTGCGATGTCTATCCATGTTCTATACCATGCCAATATAAATATCATATCTTAGCGTTCGCATAGAGCACCTAGAGTTGTGACCTTGAACGCTCCTTCATAAGTAGATAACTCCTACACGATAGAAAAAACGTTCAAGAGAAAACGGTCTAAGTTTTACTGTAATTAGTATGCTGCAGAGCTTTCAGAAAATGCCCAAATAATATACACGTTAATTCGAACGCGTTTTGTACGCAAAGTAGCAATCTGCGGGCAATATAAAGCACTTCGCGATGTCTATCAATGTTCTATAACATGCCAATGTAACTATCATATCTTAGCGTTCGCATAGAGCACCTAGAGTTGTGACCTTGAACGCTAGCTCATAAGTAGATAACTACTACACAATAGAGAAGATATACAAGTGAAAATGGATTTAGTTTTACTGCAATTAGCATGAAGCAGAGCTGCCAAATAAAGCCCAGATAATATACGCTTTAATTCGAATGCGTTTTGTAAACAAAGCAGCAATCCGTGGGCTATTAAGGACACTTCGCGATGCCTATCCATTTTCTATACCATGCCATTGTAACTACCATACCTTAGCGTTTGCATACAGCACCTAGAGTTGTGACCTTAAACGCTCCTTCATAAGTAGATAACTCCTACACGATAGAAAAGACGTTCAAGAGAAAACGGTCTAAGTTTTACTGCAATTAGTATGCAGCAGAGCTTTCAAAAAGTGCCCAAATAATAAACACGTCAATTCGAACGCGTTTTGTACTCAAAGTAGCAATCCGCGGGCTATATAAGGCACTTTGCGATGTCTATCCATGTTCTATACCATGCCAATGTAACCATCATATCTTAGCGTTCGCATTGAGCACCTAGAGTTGTGACCTTGGACGCTCCTTCATAAGTAGATTACTCCTACACGATAGAAAAAACGTTCAAGAGAAAACGGTCTAAGTTTTACTGCAATTAGTATGCAGCAGAGCTTTCTAAAAGTGCCCAAATAATATACACGTCAATTCGAACGCGTTTTGTACGCAAAGTAGCAATCCGCGGGCTATATAAGGCACTTCGCGATATCTATCCATGTTCTATACCATGCCAATGTAACTATCATATCTTAGCGTTCGCATAGAGCACCTAGAGTTGTGACCTTTAACGCTCCTTCATAAGTAGATAACTACTACACAATAGAGAAGACGTACAAGTGAAAATGGATTTAGTTTTACTGCAATTAGCATGCAGCAGAGCTGCCAAATAATACCCAGATAATATACGCGTTAATTCGAATGCGTTTTGTAAACAAAGCAGCAATCCGTGGGCTATTAAGGACACTTCGCGATGCCTATCCATTTTTTATACCATGCCATTGTAACTACCATACCTTAGCGTTTGCATACAGCACCTAGAGTTGTGACCTTGAACGCTCCCTCATAAGTAGATAACTCCTACACGATAGAAAAGACTTTCAAGAGAAGACGGTCTAAGTTGTACTGCAATTAGTATGCAGCAGTGCTTTCAAAAATTGCCCAAATAATATACACGTTAATTCGAACGCGTTTTGTACGCAAAGTAGCAATCCGCGGGCAATATAAGGCACTTCGCGATGTCTATCCATGTTCTATACCATGCCAATGTAACTATCATATCTTAGCGTTCGCATACAGCACCTAGAGTTGTGACCTTGAACGCTCCTTCATAAGTAGATAACTCCTACACGATAGAAAAGACGTTCAGGAGAAAACGGTCTAAGTTTTACTGCAATTAGTATGCAGCAGAGCATTCAAAAATTGCCCAAATAATATACACGTTAATTCGAACGCGTTTTGTAAACAAAGCAGCAATCCGTGGGCTATTAAGAACTCTTCGCGATGCCTTTCCATGTTCTACACCATGTCAATGTTACTATCATACCTTAGGGTTCGCATAGAGCACAAAGAGCTGTGACCTTGAACGATCCTTCATTCGTAGATTACTGCTACACGATAGAAAAGACGTTCAAGTGAAAATGGATTTAGTTTTACTGCAATTAGTATGCAGCAGAGCTTTCAAAAAGTGCCCAAATAATATACACGTCAATTCGAACGCGTTTTGTACGCAAAGTAGCAATCCGCGGGCTATATTAGGCACTTTGCGATGTCTATCCATGTTCTATACCATGCCAATGTAACTATCATATCTTAGCGTTCGCATGGAGCACCTAGAGTTGTGACCTTGAACGCTCCTTCATAAATAGATAACTCCTACACGATAGAAAAGACGTTCAAGAGAAAACGGTCTAAGTTTTACTGCAATTAGTATGCAGCAGAGCTTTCAAAAAGTGACCAAATAATATACACGTCAATTCGAACGCGCTTTGTACGCAAAGTAGCAATCCGCGGGCTATATAAGGCACTTCCCGATGTCTATCCAAGTTCTATACCATGCCAATGTAACTATCACATCTTAGCGTTCGCATAGAGCACCTAGAGTTGCGACCTTGAACGCTCCTTCATAAGGAGATAACTCCTACACGATAGAAAAGACGTTCAAGAGAAAATGGATTTAGTTTTACTGCAATTAGCATGCAACAGAGCTGCCAAATAATTCCCAGATGATATACACGAAAATTCGAATGCGTTTTGTAAACAAAGCAGCAATCCGTGGGCTATTGAGGACACTTCGCGATGCCTATCCATGTGCTATACCATGTCAATGTTACTATCATATCTTAGGGTTCGCATAGAGCACAAAGAGCTGTGACCTTGAACCCTCCTTCATTCGTAGATTACTGCTACAGGATAGAAAAGATGTACAATGTGAAAATGGACTAAGTTTTACTGCAATTAGCATGCAGTAGAGCTGCCAAATAGCGCCTAGGCGATATACACGTTAATTCGATCGCGTTTTGTACGCAAAGTAGCAATCCGTGGGATATATAGGGCACTTCGCGATGTCTATCCATGTTCTATACCATGCCATTGTAACTACCATATCTTAGCGTTCGCACACAGCACCTAGAGTTGTGACCTTGAACGCTAGCTCATAAGTAGATAACTACTACACAATAGAGAAGATATACAAGTGAAAATGGATTTAGTTTTACTGCAATTAGCATGAAGCAGAGCTGCCAAATAAAGCCCAGATAATATACGCTTTAATTCGAATGCGTTTTGTAAACAAAGCAGCAATCCGTGGGCTATTAAGGACACTTCGCGATGCCTATCCATTTTCTATACCATGCCATTGTAACTACCATACCTTAGCGTTTGCATACAGCACCTAGAGTTGTGACCTTAAACGCTCCTTCATAAGTAGATAACTCCTACACGATAGAAAAGACGTTCAAGAGAAAACGGTCTAAGTTTTACTGCAATTAGTATGCAGCAGAGCTTTCAAAAAGTGCCCAAATAATAAACACGTCAATTCGAACGCGTTTTGTACTCAAAGTAGCAATCCGCGGGCTATATAAGGCACTTTGCGATGTCTATCCATGTTCTATACCATGCCAATGTAACCATCATATCTTAGCGTTCGCATTGAGCACCTAGAGTTGTGACCTTGGACGCTCCTTCATAAGTAGATTACTCCTACACGATAGAAAAAACGTTCAAGAGAAAACGGTCTAAGTTTTACTGCAATTAGTATGCAGCAGAGCTTTCTAAAAGTGCCCAAATAATATACACGTCAATTCGAACGCGTTTTGTACGCAAAGTAGCAATCCGCGGGCTATATAAGGCACTTCGCGATATCTATCCATGTTCTATACCATGCCAATGTAACTATCATATCTTAGCGTTCGCATAGAGCACCTAGAGTTGTGACCTTTAACGCTCCTTCATAAGTAGATAACTACTACACAATAGAGAAGACGTACAAGTGAAAATGGATTTAGTTTTACTGCAATTAGCATGCAGCAGAGCTGCCAAATAATACCCAGATAATATACGCGTTAATTCGAATGCGTTTTGTAAACAAAGCAGCAATCCGTGGGCTATTAAGGACACTTCGCGATGCCTATCCATTTTTTATACCATGCCATTGTAACTACCATACCTTAGCGTTTGCATACAGCACCTAGAGTTGTGACCTTGAACGCTCCCTCATAAGTAGATAACTCCTACACGATAGAAAAGACTTTCAAGAGAAGACGGTCTAAGTTGTACTGCAATTAGTATGCAGCAGTGCTTTCAAAAATTGCCCAAATAATATACACGTTAATTCGAACGCGTTTTGTACGCAAAGTAGCAATCCGCGGGCAATATAAGGCACTTCGCGATGTCTATCCATGTTCTATACCATGCCAATGTAACTATCATATCTTAGCGTTCGCATACAGCACCTAGAGTTGTGACCTTGAACGCTCCTTCATAAGTAGATAACTCCTACACGATAGAAAAGACGTTCAGGAGAAAACGGTCTAAGTTTTACTGCAATTAGTATGCAGCAGAGCATTCAAAAATTGCCCAAATAATATACACGTTAATTCGAACGCGTTTTGTAAACAAAGCAGCAATCCGTGGGCTATTAAGAACTCTTCGCGATGCCTTTCCATGTTCTACACCATGTCAATGTTACTATCATACCTTAGGGTTCGCATAGAGCACAAAGAGCTGTGACCTTGAACGATCCTTCATTCGTAGATTACTGCTACACGATAGAAAAGACGTTCAAGTGAAAATGGATTTAGTTTTACTGCAATTAGTATGCAGCAGAGCTTTCAAAAAGTGCCCAAATAATATACACGTCAATTCGAACGCGTTTTGTACGCAAAGTAGCAATCCGCGGGCTATATTAGGCACTTTGCGATGTCTATCCATGTTCTATACCATGCCAATGTAACTATCATATCTTAGCGTTCGCATGGAGCACCTAGAGTTGTGACCTTGAACGCTCCTTCATAAATAGATAACTCCTACACGATAGAAAAGACGTTCAAGAGAAAACGGTCTAAGTTTTACTGCAATTAGTATGCAGCAGAGCTTTCAAAAAGTGACCAAATAATATACACGTCAATTCGAACGCGCTTTGTACGCAAAGTAGCAATCCGCGGGCTATATAAGGCACTTCCCGATGTCTATCCAAGTTCTATACCATGCCAATGTAACTATCACATCTTAGCGTTCGCATAGAGCACCTAGAGTTGCGACCTTGAACGCTCCTTCATAAGGAGATAACTCCTACACGATAGAAAAGACGTTCAAGAGAAAATGGATTTAGTTTTACTGCAATTAGCATGCAACAGAGCTGCCAAATAATTCCCAGATGATATACACGAAAATTCGAATGCGTTTTGTAAACAAAGCAGCAATCCGTGGGCTATTGAGGACACTTCGCGATGCCTATCCATGTGCTATACCATGTCAATGTTACTATCATATCTTAGGGTTCGCATAGAGCACAAAGAGCTGTGACCTTGAACCCTCCTTCATTCGTAGATTACTGCTACAGGATAGAAAAGATGTACAATGTGAAAATGGACTAAGTTTTACTGCAATTAGCATGCAGTAGAGCTGCCAAATAGCGCCTAGGCGATATACACGTTAATTCGATCGCGTTTTGTACGCAAAGTAGCAATCCGTGGGATATATAGGGCACTTCGCGATGTCTATCCATGTTCTATACCATGCCATTGTAACTACCATATCTTAGCGTTCGCACACAGCACCTAGAGTTGTGACCTTGAACGCTCCTTCATAAGTAGATAACTACTACACAATAGGGAAGACGTACAAGTGAAAATGGATTTAGTTTTACTGCAATTAGCATGCAGCAGAGCTGCCAAATATTGCCCAGATAATATACTCGTTAATTCGAATGCGTTTTGTAAACAAAGCAGCAATCCGTGGGCTATTAAGGACACTTCGCGATGCCCATCCATTTTCTATACCATGCCATTGTAACTCCCATACCTTATCGTTTGCACACAGCACCTAGAGTTGTGACCTTGAATGCTCCTTCATAAGTAGATAACTCCTACACGATAGAAAAGACGTTCAAGAGAAAACAGTCTAAGTTTTACTGCAATTAGTATGCAGCAGAGCTTTCAAAAAGTGCCCAAATAATATACACGTTAATTCGAACACGTTTTGTAGGCAAAGTAGCAATCCGCGGGCTATATAAGGCACTTCACGATGTCTATCCAAGTTCTATACCATGCCAATGTAACTATCACATCTTAGCGTTCGAATAGAGCTCATAGAGTTGTGACCTTGAATGCTCCTTCATAAGTAGATACCTCCTACACGATATAAAAGACGTACAATAGAAAACGGACTAAGTTTTACTGCAATTAGTATGCAGCAGAGCTTTTAAAAAGTGCCCAAATAATATACACGTCAATTCGAACGCGTTTTGTACTCAAAGTAGCAATCCGCGGACTATATAAGGCACTTTGCAATGTCTATCCATGTTCTATACCATGCCAATGTAACTATCATATCTTAGCGTTCTCATAGAGCACCTAGAGTTGTGACCTTGAACGCTCCTTCATAAGTAGATAACTCCTACACGATAGAAAAGACGTTCAAGAGAAAACGGTCTAAGTTTTACTGCAATTAGTATGCAGCAGAGCTTTCAAAAAGTGCCCAAATAATATACACGTCAATTCGAACGCGTTTTGTACGCAAAGTAGCAATCCGCGGGCTATATAAGGCACTTCCCGATGTCTATCCAAGTTCTATACCATGCCAATGTAACTATCACATCTTAGCGTTCGCATAGAGCACCTAGAGTTGTGACCTTGAACGCTCCTTCATAAGTAGATAACTCCTACACGATAGAAAAGACGTTCAAGAGAAAATGGATTTAGTTTTACTGCAATTAGCATGCTGCAGAGCTGCCAAATAATGCCCAGATGATATACACGAAAATTCGAATGCGTTTTGTAAACAAAGCAGCAATCCGTGGGCTATTGAGGACACTTCGCGATGCCTATCCATGTGCTATACCATGTCAATGTTACTATCATATCTTAGGGTTCGCATAGAGCACAAAGAGCTGTGACCTTGAACGCTCCTTCATTCGTAGATTACTGCTACAGGATAGAAAAGACGGACAAGTGAAAATGGACTAAGTTTTACTGCAATTAGCATGCAGTAGAGCTGCCAAATAGCGCCCAGGCGATATACACGTTAATTCGAACGCGTTTTGTATGCAAAGTACCAATCCGCGGGCTATATAAGGCACTTCACGATGTCTACCCATGTTCGATACCATGCCAATGTAACTATCACATCTTAGCGTTCGTATAGAGCTATAGAGTTGTGACCTTGAGCGCTCCTTCATAAGTAGATATCTCCTACACAATAGAAAAGACGTTCAAGAGAAAACGGTCTAAGTTTTACTGCAATTAGTATGCAGCAGAGCTTTCACAAAGTGCCCAAATAATATACACGTTAATTCGAACGCGTTTTGTACGCAAAGTAGCAATCCGTGGGCAATATAAAGCACTTCGCGATGTCTATCCATGTTCTATACCATGCCAATGTAATTATCATATCTTAGCGTTCGCATACAGCACCTAGAGTTGTGACCTTGAACGCTCCTTCATTCGTAGATTACTGCTACACGATAGAAAAGACGTACAAGTGAAAATGGATTTAGTTTTACTATAATTAGCATGCAGCAGAGCTGCTAAATAATGCTCAGATGATATACACGAAAATTCGAATGCGTTTTGTAAACAAAGCAGCAATCCGTGGGCTCTTGAGGACACTTCGCGATGCCTATCCATATGCTATACCATGTCAATGATACTATCATACCTTAGGGTTCGCATAGAGCACAAAGAGCTGTGAACTTGAACGATCCTTCATTCGTAGATTACTGCTACACGATAGAAAAGACGTACAAGTGAAAATGGAATAAGTTTTACTGCAATTAGCATGCAGCAGAGCTGCCTAATAATGCCCAGATGATATACACGAAAATTCGAATGCGTTTTGTAAACAAAGCAGCAATCCGTGGGCTATTAAAGACACTTCGCGATGCCTTTCCATGTTCTACAGCATGTCAATGTTACTATCACACCTTAGGGTTCGCATAGAACACAAAGAGCTGTGACCGTGAACGATCCTTCATTCGTAGATAACTGCTACACGATAGAAAAGACGTACAAGTGAAAATGGATTAAGTTTAACTGCAATTAGCATGCAGCAGAGCTGCCAAATAATGCCCAGATAATATACACGTTAGTTCGAATGCGTTTTGTAAACAAAGCCGCAATCCGTGGGCTATTAAAGACACTTCGCAATGCCTTTCCATGTTCTACACCATGTCAATGTTACTATCATACCTTAGGGTTCGCATAGAGCACAAAAAGCTGTGACCTTGAACGCTCCTTCATTCGTAGATTACTGCTACAGGATAGAAAAGAAGTACAAGTGAAAATGGACTAAGTTTTACTGCAATTAGCATGCAGTAGAGCTGCCAAATAGCGCCCAGGCGATATACACGTTAATTCGATCGCGTTTTGTACGCAAAGTAGCAATCCGTGGGATATATAGGGCCCTTCGCGATGTCTATCCATGTTCTATACCATGCCATTGTAACTACCATATCTTAGCGGTCGCACACAGCACATAGAGTAGTGACCTTGAACGCTCCTTCATAAGTAGATATCTCCTACACGATATAAAAGACGTACAATAGAAAACGGACTAAGTTTTACTGCAATTAGTATGCAGCAGAGCTTTCAAAAAGTGCCCAAATAATATACACGTCAATTCAAACGCGTTTTGTACGCAAAGTAGCAATCCGCGGGCTATATAAGGCACTTTGCGATGTCTATCCATGTTCTATACCATGCCAATATAAATATCATATCTTAGCGTTCGCATAGAGCACCTAGAGTTGTGACCTTGAACGCTCCTTCATAAGTAGATAACTCCTACACGATAGAAAAAACGTTCAAGAGAAAACGGTCTCAGTTTTACTGCGATTAGTATGCTGCAGAGCTTTCAGAAAATGCCCAAATAATATACACGTTAATTCGAACGCGTTTTGTACGCAAAGTAGCAATCCGCGGGCAATATAAAGCACTTCGCGATGTCTATCAATGTTCTATACCATGCCAATGTAACTATCATATCTTAGCGTTCGCATAGAGCACCTAGAGTTGTGACCTTGAACGCTAGTTCATAAGTAGATAACTACTACACAATAGAGAAGACGTACAAGTGAAAATGGAATTAGTTTTACTGCAATTAGCATGCAGCAGAGCTGCCAAATAATGCCCAGATAATATACGCGTTAATTCGAATGCGTTTTGTAAACAAAGCAGCAATCCGTGGGATATTAATGGATATGCCTATCCATTTTCTATACCATGCCATTGTAACTACCATACCTTAGCGTTTGCATACAGCTCCTAGAGTTGTGACATTGAACGCTCCTTTATAAGTAGATAACTCCTACACGATAGAAAAGACGTTCAAGAGAAAACGGTCTAAGTTTTACTGCAATTGGTATGCTGCAGAGCTTTCAGAAAATGCCCAAATAATATACACGTTAATTCGAACGCGTTTTGGACGCAAAGTAGCAATCCGCGGGCTATATAAGGCACTTCACGCTGTCTATCCAAGTTCTATACCATGCCAATGTAACTATCACATCTTAGCGTTCGTATAGAGCTCATAGAGTTGTGACCTTGAACTCTCCTTCATAAGTAGATATCTCCTACACGATATAAAAGACGTATAATAGAAAACGGACTAAGTTTTACTGCAATTAGTATGCAGCAGAGCTTTCAAAATGTGGCCAAATAATATACACGTCAATTCGAATGCGTTTTGTACGCAAAGTAGCAATCCGCGGGCTATATAAGGCACTTCGCGATATCTATCCATGTTCTATACCATGCCAATGTAACTATCATATCTTAGTTAGAGTTGTGACCTTGATCGCTCCTTCATTCGTAGATTACTGCTACACGATAGAAAAGACGTACAAGTGAAAATGGATTTAGTTTTACTGCAATTAGCATACAGCAGAGCTGCCAAATAATGCCCAGATGATATACACGAAAATTCGAATGCGTTTTGTAAACAAAGCAGCAATCCGTGGGCTATTGAGGACACTTCGCGATGCCTATCCATGTGCTATACCATGTCAATGTTACTATCATATCTTAGGGTTCGCATAGAGCACAAAGAGCTGTGACCTTGAACGCTCTTTCATTCGTAGATTACTGCTACAGAATAGAAAAGACGTACAAGTGAAAATGGACTAAGTTTTACTGCAATTAGCATGCAGTAGAGCTGCCAAATAGCGCCCAGGCGATATACACGTTAATTCGATCGCGTTTTGTACGCAAAGTAGCAATCCGTGGGATATATAGGGCACTTCGCGATGTCTATCCATGTTCTATACCATGCCATTGTAACTACCATATCTCAGCGTTCGCATACAGAACATAGAGTTGTGACCTTGAACGCTCCTTCATAAGTAGATATCCGTGTTCACGAGAACACGGTATAAGTTTTACTGCAATTAGAATGCAGCAGAGCTTTCAAAAAGTGCCCAAATAATATACACGTCAATTCCAACGCGTTTTGAACGCAAAGTAGCAATCCGCGGGCTATATAAGGCACTTCGCGATATCTATCCATGTTCTATACCATGCCAATATAACTATCATATCTTAGCGTTCGCATAGAGCATCTAGAGTTTTGACCTTGAACGCTCCTTCATAAGTAGATAACTACTACACAATAGAGAAGACGTACAAGTGAAAATGGATTTAGTTTTACTGCAATTAGCATGCAACAGAGCTGCCAAATAATGCCCAGATAATATACGCGTTAATTCGAATGCGTTTTGTAAACAAAGCAGCAATCCGTGGGCTATTAAGGACACTTCGCGATGCCTATCCATTTTCTATACCATGCCATTGTAACTACCATACCTTAGCGTTTGCATACAGCACCTAGAGTTGTGACCTTGAACGCTCCTTCATAAATAGATAACTCCTACACGATAGAAAAGACGTTCAAGAGAAAACGGTCTAAGTTTTACTGCAATTAGCATGCAGCAGAGCTGCCTAATAATGCCCAGATGATATACACGAAAATTCGAATGCGTTTTGTAAACAAAGCAGCAATCCGTGAGCTATTGAGGACACTTCGCGATGCCTTTCCATGTTCTACACCATGTCAATGTTACTATCATACCTTAGGGTTCGCATAGAGCACAAAGAGCTGTGACCTTGAACGCTCCTTCATTCGTAGATTACTGCTACAGGATAGAAAAGACGTACAAGTCAAAATGGACTAAGTTTTACTGCAATTAGCATGCAGTAGAGCTGCCAAATAGCGCCCAGGCGATATACACGTTAACTCGATCGCGTTTTGTCCGCAAAGTAGCATTCCGTGGGATATATAGGGCACTTCGCGATGTCTATCCATGTTCTATACCATGCCATTGTAACTACCATATCTTAGCGTTCTCATACAGCACATAGAGTTGTGACCTTGAACGCTCCTTCATAAGTAGATATCTCCAACACGATAGAAAAGACGTTCAAGAGAAAACGGTCTGTTTTACTGCAATTAGTATTAAGCAGAGCTTTCAAAAGTGCCCAATTAATATACACGTCAATTCGAACGCGTTTTGAACTCAAAGTAGCAATCCGCGATCTATATAAGGCACTTCTCGATATCTATCCATGTTCTATAGCATGCCAATGTAACTATCATATCTTAGCGTTCGCATAGAGCACCTAGAGTTGTGACCTTGAACGCTCCTTCATAAGTAGATAACTACCACACAATAGAGAAGACGTACAAGTGAAAATGGATTTAGTTTTACTGCAATTAGCATGCAGCAGAGCTGCCAAATAATGCCCAGATAATATACGCGTTAATTCGAATGCGTTTTGTAAACAAAGCAGCAATCCGTGGGCTATTATGGACACTTCGCGATGCCTATCCATTTTCTATACCATGCCATTGCAACTACCATACCTTAGCGTTTGCATACAGCACCTAGAGTTGTGACCTTGAACGCTCCTTCATAAGTAGATAACTCCTACACGATAGAAAAGACGTTCAAGAGAAAACGGTCTAAGTTTTACTGCAATTAGTATGCAGCAGAGCTTTCAGAAAATGCCCAAATAATATTCACGTTAATTCGAACGCGTTTTGTATGCAAAGTAGCAATCCGCGGGCAATATAAGGCACTGCGCGATGTCTATCCATATTCTATACCATGCCAATGTAACTATCATATCTTAGCGTTCGCATACAGCACCTAGAGTTGTGACCTTGAACGCTACTTCATAAGTAGATAACTCCTACACGATAGAAAAACATACAATAGAAAACGGACTTAGTTTTACTGCAATTAGTATGCAGCAGAGCTTTCAAAAAGTGCCCAAATAATATACACGTCAATTCGAACGCGTTTTGTACGCAAAGTAGCAAACCGCGGGCTATATAAGGCACTTTGCGATGGCTATCCATGTTCTATACCATGCCAATGTAACTATCATATCTTAGCGTTCGCATAGAGCACCTAGAGTTGTGACCTTGAACGCTCCTTCATAAGTAGATAACTCCTACACGATAGAAAAAACGTCCAAGAGAAATCGGTCTAAGTTTTACTGCAATTAGTATGCTGCAGAGCTTTCAGAAAATGCCCAAATAATATACACGTTAATTCGAACGCGTTTTGTACGCAATGTAGCAATCCGCGGGCTATATAAGGCACTTCACGTTGTCTATCCATGTTCTATACCATGCCAATGTAACTATCACATCTTAGCGTTCGTATAGAGTTCATAGAGTTGTGACCTTGAACGCTCCTTCATAAGTATATATCTCCTACACGATATAAAAGACAGACAATAGAAAACGGACTTAGCGTACCTTAGCGACTTAGTGTACCTTAGCGTTTGCATACAGCACCTAGAGTTGTGACCTTGAACGCTCCTTCATAAGTAGATAACTCCTACACGATAGAAAAGACGTTCAAGAGAAAACGGTCTAAGTTTTACTGCAATTAATATGCAGCAGAGCTTTCAAAAAGTGCCCAAATAATATACACGTCAATTCGAACGCGTTTTGTACGCTAAGTAGCAATCCGCGGGCTATAGAAGGCACTTCAAGATGTCTATCCATGTTCTATACAATGCCAATGTAACTATCATATCATAGCGTTCGCAAAGAGCACCTATAGTTGTGACCTTGAACGCTCCTTCATAAGTAGATAACTCCTACACGATAGAAAAGACGTTCAAGAGAAAACGGTCTATGTTTTACTGCAATTAGTATGCAGCAGAGCTTTCAAAAAGTGCCCAAATAATATACAAGTTACAAAGCAGCAATCCGCGGGCTATATAAGGCACTTCAAGATGTCTATCCATGTTCTATACAATGCCATTGTAACTACCATACCTTAGCGTTTGCATACAGCACCTAGAGTTGTGACCTTGAACGCTCCTTCATAAGTAGATAGCTCCTACACGATAGAAAAGACGTTCAAGAGAAAACGGTCTAAGTTTTACTGCAATTAGCATGCAGCCGAGCTGCCTAATAATGCCCAGATGATATACACGAAAATTCGAATGCGTTTTGTAAACAAAGCAGCAATCCGTGGGCTATTGAGGACACTTCGCGATGCCTTTCCATGTTCTACACAATGTCAATGTTACTATTATACCTTAGAGTTCGCATAGAGCACAAGGAGCTGTGACCTTGAACGATCCTTCATTCGTAGATTACTGCTACACGATAGAAAAGACGTACAAGTGAAAATGGATTTAGTTTTACTGCAATTAGTATGCAGCAGAGCTTTCAAAAAGTGCCCAAATAATATACACGTTAATTCGAACGCGTTTTTTACGCAAAGTAGCAATCCGCGGGCAATATAAGGCACTTCGCGATGTCTATCCATGTTCTATACCATGCCAATGTAACTATCATATCTTAGCGTTCGCATACAGCACCTAGAGTTGTGACCTTGAACGCTCCTTCATAAGTAGATAACTCCTACACGATAGAAAAACGTACAATAGAAAACGGACTTAGTTTTACTGCAATTAGTATGCAGCAGAGCTTTCAAAAAGTCCCCAAATAATATACACGTCAATTCGAACGCGTTTTGTACGCAAAGTAGCAATCCGCGGGCTATATAAGGCACTTTGCGATGGCTATCCATGTTCTATACCATGCCAATGTAACTATCATATCTTAGCGTTCGCATAGAGCACCTAGAGTTGTGACCTTGAACGCTCCTTCATAAGTAGATAACTCCTACACGATAGAAAAAACGTTCAAGAGAAATCGGTCTAAGTTTTACTGCAATTAGTATGCTGCAGAGCTTTCAGAAAATGCCCAAATAATATACACGTTAATTCGAACGCGTTTTGTACGCAATGTAGCAATCCGCGGGCAATATAAGGCTCGTCGCGATGTCTCTCCATGTTCTATACCATGCCAATGTAACTATTATATCTTAGCGTTCGCATACAGCACCTAAAAAGTTTTACTGCATTTAGTATGCAGCAGAGCTTTCAAGAAGTGCCCAAATAATATACACGTCAGTTCGAACGCGTTTTCAACGCAAAGTAGCAATCCGCGGGCAATATAAGGCACTTCGCGATATCTATCCAAGTTCTATACCATGCCAATGTAACTATCATATATTAGCGTTCGCATAGAGCACCTAGAGTTGTGACCTTGAACGCTCCTTCATAAGTAGATAACTACTACACAATAGAGAAGACGTACAAGTGAAAATGGATTTAGTTTTGCTGCAATTAGCATGCAGCAGAGCTGCCAAATAATGCCTAGATAATATACGCGTTAATTCGAATGCGGTTTGTAAACAAAGCAGCAATCCGTGGGCTATTAAGGACACTTCGCGATTCCTTTTCATTTTCTATACCATGCCATTGTAACTACCATACCTTAGCGTTTGCATACAGCACCTAGAGTTGTGACCTTGAACGCTCCTTCATAAGTAGATAACTCCTACACGATAGAAAAGACGTTCAAGAGAAAACGGTCTATGTTTTACTGCAATTAGTATGCAGCAGAGCTTTCAAAAAGTGCCCAAATAATATACAAGTTACAAAGCAGCAATCCGCGGGCTATATAAGGCACTTCAAGATGTCTATCCATGTTCTATACAATGCCTATGTAACTATCATATCATAGCGTTCGCAAAGAGCACCTAGAGTTGTGACCTTGAACGCTCCTTCATAAGTAGATATCTCCTACACGATATAAAAGACGTACAATAGAAAACGGACTAAATTTTACTGCAATTAGCATGCAGCCGAGCTGCCTAATAATGCCCAGATGATATACACGAAAATTCGAATGCGTGTTGTAAACAAAGCAGCATTCCGTGGGCTATAGAGGACACTTCGCGGTGCCTATCCATGTTCTACACCATGTCAATGTTACTATCATATCTTAGGGTTCGCATAGAGCACAAAGAGCTGTGACCTCGAACGCTCCTTCATTCGTAGATTATTGCTACACGATAGAAAAGACGTACAAGTGAAAATGGATTTAGTTTTACTGCAATTAGCATGCAGCAGAGCTGCCAAATAATGCTCAGATGATATACACGAAAATTCGATGCGTTTTGGAAACAAAGCA
This sequence comes from Tetropium fuscum, assembly GCA_964058915.1. Classification (NCBI taxonomy): domain Eukaryota; kingdom Metazoa; phylum Arthropoda; class Insecta; order Coleoptera; family Cerambycidae; genus Tetropium; species Tetropium fuscum. The sequence continues at coordinate 857,066 of CAXKVY010018570.1, read as the reverse complement.
GCAATCCGTGGGCTATTGAGGACACTTCGCGATGCCTATCCATTTTCTATACCATGCCATTTTAACTACCATATCTTAGCGTTCGCATACGGCACCTAGAGTTGTGACCTTGACCCCTCCTTCATAAGTAGATAACTCCTACACGATAGAAAAGACGTTCAAGAGAAAACGGTGTAAGATTTAATGCAATTAATATTCAGCAGAGCTTTCAAAAAGTGCCCAAATAATATACACGTTAATTTGAACGCGTTTTGTACGCAAAGTAGCAATCCGCGGGCTAAATAAGGCATTTCACGATGTCTATCCATGTTCTATACCATGCCATTGTAACTACCATCTCTTAACGTTCTCACACAGCACCTAGAGTTGTGACCTTGAACGCTCCTTCATAAGTAGATAACTCCTACACGATTGAAAAGACGTTCAAGAGAAAACGGTCTAAGTTTTACTGCAATTAGTAAGCAGCAGAGCTTTCAAAAAGTGCCCAAATAATATTCACGTCAATTCGAACGCGTTTTGTACGCAAAGTAGCAATCCGCGGGCTATATAAGGCACTTCGCGATATCTATCCATGTTCTATACCATGCCAATGTAACTATCATATCTTCTCGTTCGCATAGAGCACCTAGAGTTGTGACATTGAACGCTCCTTCATAAGTAGATAACTATTACACAATAGAGAAGACATAAAAGTGAAAATGGATTTAGTTTTACTGCAATTAGCATGCAGCAGAGCTGCCAAATAATGCCCAGATAATAAACGCGTTAATTCGAATGCGTTTTGTAAACAAAGCAGCAATCCGTGGGCTATTAAGGACACTTCGCGATGCCTATCCATTTTCTATACCATGCCATTGTAACTACCATACCTTAGCGTTTGCATACAGCACCTAGAGTTGTGACCTTGAACGCTCCTTCATAAGTAGATAGCTCCTACACGATAGAAAAGACGTTCAAGAGAAAACGGTCTAAGTTTTACTGCAATTAGCATGCGGCAGAGCTGCCTAATAATGCCCAGATGATATACACGAAAATTCGAATGCGTTTTGTAAACAAAGCAGCAATCCGTGGGCTATTGAGGACACTTCGCGATGCCTTTCCATGTTCTACACAATGTCAATGTTACTATTATACCTTAGAGTTCGCATAGAGCACAAGGAGCTGTGACCTTGAACGATCCTTCATTCGTAGATTACTGCTACACGATAGAAAAGACGTACAAGTGAAAATGGATTTAGTTTTACTGCAATTAGTATGCAGCAGAGCTTTCAAAAAGTGCCCAAATAATATACACGTTAATTCGAACGCGTTTTTTACGCAAAGTAGCAATCCGCGGGCAATATAAGGCACTTCGCGATGTCTATCCATGTTCTATACCATGCCAAAGTAACTATCATATCTTAGCGTTCGCATACAGCACCTAGAGTTGTGACCTTGAACGCTCCTTCATAAGTAGATAACTCCTACACGATAGAAATGACGTTCAAGAGAAAACGGTCTAAGTTTTACTGCAATTAGTATGCAGCAGAGCTTTCAAAAAGTGCCCAAATAATATACACGTCAATTCAAACGCGTTTTGAACGCAATGTAGCAATCCGCGGGCTATATAAAGCACTTCGCGTTATCTATCCATGTTCTATACCATGCCAATGTAACTATCACATCTTAGCGTTCGTATAGAGCTCATAGAGTTGTGGCCTTGAACGCTCCTTCATAAGTAGATATCTCCTACACGATATAAAAGACGTACAATAGAAAACGGACTGAGTTTTACTGCAATTAGTATGCAGCAGAGCTTTCAAAAAGTGCCCAAATAATATACACGTCAATTCGAACGCGTTTTGTACGCAAAGTAGCAATCCGCGGGCTATATAAGGCACTTCGCGATATCTATCCATGTTCTATACCAAGCCAATGTAACTATCATATCTTAGCGTTCGCATAGAGCACCTAGAGTTGTGACCTTGAACACTCCTTCATAAGTAGATAACTCCTACACGATAGAAAAGACGTTCAAGAGAAAACGGTCTAAGATTTACTGCAATTAATATTCAGCAGAGCTTTCAAGAACTGCCCAAATAATATACACGTTAATTCGAACGCGTTTTGTACGCAAAGTAGCAATCCGCGGGCTATATAAGGCACTTCGCGATATCTATCCATGTTCTATACCATGCCAATGTAACTATCATATCTTAGCGTTCGCATAGAGCACCTAGAGTTGTGACCTTGAACGCTCCTTCATAACTAGATAACCACTACACAATAGAGAAGTCGTACAAGTGAAAATGGATTTAGTTTTACTGCAATTAGCATGCAGCAGAGCTGCCAAATAATACCCAGATAATATACGCGTTAATTCGAATGCGTTTTGTAATCAAAGCAGCAATCCGTGGGCTATTGAGGACACTTCGCGATGCCTTTCCATGTTCTACACCATGTCAATGTTACTATCATACCTTAGGGTTCGCATAGAGCACAAGGAGCTGTGACCTTGAATGATCCTTCATTCGTAGATTACTGCTACACGATAGAAATGACGTACAAGTGAAAATGGATTTAGTTTTACTGCAATTAGCATGCAGTAGAGCTGCCAAATAATGCCCAGATAATATACACGTTAATTCGAATGCGTTTTTTAAACAAAGCAGCAATCTGTGGGCTATTAAGGACACTTCGCGATGCCTTTCCATGTTCTACACCATGTCAATGTTACTATCATACCTTAGGGTTCGCATAGAGCACAAAGAGCTGTGGCCTTGAACGATCCTTCATTCGTAGATTACTGCTACACAATAGAAAACACGTACAAGTGAAAATGGATTTAATTTCACTGCAATTAGCATGCAGCAGAGCTGCCAAATAATGCCCTTATAATATACGGGTTAATTCGAATGCGTTTTGTAAACAAAGCAGCAATCCGTGGGCTATTAAGGACACTTAGCGATGCCTATCCATTTTCTATACCATGCCATTGTAACTACCATTTCTTAGCGTTCGCATACAGCACCTAGAGTTGTGACCTTGAAGGCTCCTTCATAAGTAGATATCTCCTACACGATATAAAAGACGTACAATAGAAAACGGACTAACTTTTATTGCAATTAGGATGCAGCAGAGCTTTCAGAAAATGCCCAAATAATATACACGTCAATTCGAACGCGTTTTGTACGCAAAGTAGCAATCCGCGGGCTATATAAGGCACTTTGCGATGTCTATCCATGTTCTATACCATGCCAATGTAACTATCATATCTTAGCGTTCGCATAGAGCACCTAGAGTTGTGACCCGGAACGCTCCTTCATAAGTAGATATCTCCCACACGATAGAAAAGACGTTCAGGAGAAAACGGTATAAGTTTTACTGCAATTAGCATGCGGCAGAGCTGCCTAATAATGCCCAGATGATATACACGAAATTTCGAATGCGTTTTGTAAACAAAGCAGCAATCCGTGGGCTATTGAGGACACTTCGCGATACCTTTCCATGTTCTACACCATGTCAATGTTACTATCATACCTTAGGGTTTGCATAGAGCACAAAGAGCTGTGACCTTGAACGATTCTTCATTCGTAGATTACTGCTACACGATAGAAAAGACGTACAAGTGAAAATGGATTTAGTTTTACTGCAATTAGCATGCAGCAGAGCTGCCAAATAATGCCCAGATGATATACACGAAAATTCGAATGCGTTTTGTAAACAAAGCAGCAATCCGTGGGCTATTGAGGACACTTCGCGATGCCTATCCATATGCTATACCATGTCAATGTTACCATCATATCTTAGGGTTCGCATAGAGCACAAAGAGCTGTGACCTTGAACGCTCCTTCATTCGTAGATTACTGCTACAGCATAGAAAAGACGTTCAAGAGAAAACGGTCTAAGTTTTACTGCAATTAGTATGCAGCAGAGCTTTCAAAAAGTGCCCAAATAATATACACGTCAATTCGAACGCGTTTTGAACGCAAAGTAGCAATCCGCGGGCTATATAAGGCACTTCGCGATATCTATCCATGTTCTATACCATGCCAATGTAACTATCATATCTTAGCGTTCGCATAGAGCACCTAGAGTTGTGACCTTGAACGCTCCTTCATAAGTAGATAACTACTATACAATAGAGAAGACGTACAAGTGAAAATGGATTTAGTTTTCCTGCAATTAGCATGTAGCAGAGCTGCCAAATAATGCCCAGATAATATACGCGTTAATTCGAATGCGTTTTGTAAACAAAACAGCAATCCGTGGGCTATTAAGAACACTTTGCGATGCCTATCCATTTTCTATACCATGCCATTGTAACTACCATACCTTAGCGTTTGCATACAGCACCTAGAGTTGTGACCTTTAACGCTCCTTCATAAGTAGATAACTCCTACACGATAGAAAAGACGTTCAAGAGAAAACGGTCTAAGTTTTACTGCAATTAGTATGCAGCAGAGCTTTCAAAAATTGCCCAAATAATATACACGTTAATTCGAACGCGTTTTGTACGCAAAGTAACAATCCGCGGGCTATATAAGGCACTTCACGATGTCTATCCATGTTCTATACCATGCCAATGTAACTATCACATCTTAGCGTTCGTATAGAGCTCATAGAGTTGTGACCTTGAAGGCTCCTTCATAAGTAGATATCTCCTACACGATATAAAAGACGTACAATAGAAAACGGACTAACTTTTATTGCAATTAGTATGCAGCAGAGCTTTCAAAAAGTGCCCAAATAATATATACGTCAATTCGAACGCGTTTTGTACGCAAAGTAGCAATCCGCGGGCTATATAAGGCACTTTGCGATGTCTATCCATGTTCTATACCATGCCAATGTAACTATCATATCTTAGCGTTCGCATAGAGCACCTAGAGTTGTGACCTTGAACGCTCCTTCATAAGTAGATAACTCCTACACGATAGAAAAGACGTTCAAGAGAAAACGGTCTAAGTTTTACTGCAATTAGTATGCAGCAGAGCTTTCAGAAAATGCCCAAATAATATACACGTTAATTCGAACGCGTTTTGTACGCAAAGTAGCAATCCGCGGGCAATATAAGGCACTTCGCGATGTCTATCCATGTTCTATACCATGCCAATGTAACTATCATATCTTAGCGTTCGCATACAGCACCTAGAGTTGTGACCTTGAACGCTCCTTCATAAGTAGATAACTACTACACAATAGAGAAGACGTACAAGTGAAAATGGATTTAGTTTTCCTGCAATTAGCATGTAGCAGAGCTGCCAAATAATGCCCAGATAATATACGCGTTAATTCGAATGCGTTTTGTAAACAAAGCAGCAATCCGTGGGCTATTAAGAACACTTTGCGATGCCTATCCATTTTCTATACCATGCCATTGTAACTACCATACCTTAGCGTTTGCATACAGCACCTAGAGTTGTGACCTTTAACGCTCCTTCATAAGTAGATAACTCCTACACGATAGAAAAGACGTTCAAGAGAAAACGGTCTAAGTTTTACTGCAATTAGTATGCAGCAGAGCTTTCAAAAATTGCCCAAATAATATACACGTTAATTCGAACGCGTTTTGTACGCAAAGTAGCAATCCGCGGGATATATAAGGCACTTCACGATGTCTATCCATGTTCTATACCATGCCAATGTTACTATCACATCTTAGCGTTCGTATAGAGCTCATAGAGTTGTGACCTTGAGGGCTCCTTCATAAGTAGATATCTCCTACACGATATAAAAGACGTACAATAGAAAACGGACTAACTTTTATTGCAATTAGTATGCAGCAGAGCTTTCAAAAAGTGCCCAAATAATATATACGTCAATTCGAACGCGTTTTGTACGCAAAGTAGCAATCCGCGGGCTATATAAGGCACTTTGCGATGTCTATCCATGTTGTATACCATGCCAATGTAACTATCATATCTTAGCGTTCGCATAGAGCACCTAGAGTTGTGACCTTGAACGCTCCTTCATAAGTAGATAACTCCTACACGATAGAAAAGACGTTCAAGAGAAAACGGTCTAAGTTTTACTGCAATTAGTATGCAGCAGAGCTTTCAGAAAATGCCCAAATAATATACACGTTAATTCGAACGCGTTTTGTACGCAAAGTAGCAATCCGCGGGCAATATAAGGCACTTCGCGATGTCTATCCATGTTCTATACCATGCCAATGTAACTATCAAATCTTAGCGTTCGCATACAGCACCTAGAGTTGTGACCTTGAACGCTCCTTCATAAGTAGATAACTCCTACACGATAGAAAAGACGTTCAAGAGAAAACGGTCTGTTTTACTGCAATTAGTATGCAGCAGAGCTTTCAAAAAGTGCCCAAATAATATACACGTTAATTCGAACGCGTTTTTTACGCAAAGTAGCAATCCGCGGGCAATATAAGGCACTTCGCGATGTCTATCCATGTTCTATACCATGCCAATGTAACTATCATATCTTAGCGTTCGCATACAGCACCTAGAGTTGTGACCTTGAACGCTCCTTCATAAGTAGATAACTCCTACACGATAGAAATGACGTTCAAGAGAAAACGGTCTAAGTTTTACTGCAATTAGTATGCAGCAGAGCTTTCAAAATGTGCCCAAATAATATACACGTCAATTCGAAAGCGTTTTGAACGCAAAGCAGCAATCCGCGGGCTATATAAAGCACTTCGCGTTATCTATCCATGTTCTATACCATGCCAATGTAACTATCACATCTTAGCGTTCGTATAGAGCTCATAGAGTTGTGGCCTTGAACGCTCCTTCATAAGTAGATATCTCCTACACGATATAAAAGACGTACAATAGAAAACGGACTAAGTTTTACTGCAATTAGAATGCAGCAGAGCTTTCAGAAAATGCCCAAATAATATACACGTTAATTCGAACGCGTTTTGTACGCAAAGTAGCAATCCGCGGGCAATATAAGGCACTTCGCGATGTCTATCCATGTTCTATACCATGCCAATGTAACTATCAAATCTTAGCGTTCGCATAGAGCACCTAGAGATGTGACCTTGAACGCTCCTTCATAAGTAGATCACTACTACACAATAGAGAAGACGTACAAGTGAAAATGGATTTAGTTTTCCTGCAATTAGCATGTAGCAGAGCAGCCAAATAATGCCCAGATAATATACGCGTTAATTCGAATGCGTTTTGTAATCAAAGCAGCAATCCGTGGGCTATTAAGAACACTTCGCGATGCCTATCCATTTTCTATACCATGCCATTGTAACTACCATACCTTAGCGTTTGCATACAGCACCTAGAGTTGTGACCTTGAACGCTCCTTCATAAGTAGATCACTCCTACACGATAGAAAAGACGTTCAAGAGAAAACGGTCTAAGTTTTACTGCAATTAGTATGCAGCAGAGCTTTCAAAAATTGCCCAAATAATATACACGTTAATTCGAACGCGTTTTGTACGCAAAGTAGCAATCCGCGGGTTATATAAGGCACTTCACGATGTCTATCCATGTTCTATACCATGCCAATGTAACTATCACATCTTAGCGTTCGTATAGAGCTCATAGAGTTGTGACCTTGAACGCTCCTTCATAAGTACATCACTCCTACACGATAGAAAAGACGTTCAAGAGAAAACGGTCTAAGTTTTACTGCAATTAGTATGCAGCAGAGCTTTCAAAAATTGCCCAAATAATATACACGTTAATTCGAACGCGTATTGTACGCAAAGTAGCAATCCGTGGGCTATATAAGGCACTTTGCGATGTCTATCCATGTTCTATACCATGCCAATGTAACTATCATATCTTTGCGTTCGCAGACAGCACCTAAAGTTGTGACCTTGAACGCTCCTTCATAAGTAGATAACTCCTACACGATAGAAAATACGTTCAAGAGAAAACGGTCTGTTTTACTGCAATTAGTATGCAGCAGAGCTTTCAAAAAGTGCCCAAATAATATACACGTTAATTCGAACGCGTTTTTTACGCAAAGTAGCAATCCGCGGGCAATATAAGGCACTTCGCGATGTCTATCCATGTTCTATACCATGCCAATGTAACTATCATATCTTAGCGTTCGCATACAGAACCTAGAGTTGTGACCTTGAACGCTCCTTCATAAGTAGATAACTCCTACACGATATAAAAGACGTACAATAGAAAACGGACTAAGTTTTACTGCAATTAGTATGCAGCAGAGCTTTCAAAAAGTGCCCAAATAACATACACTTCAATTCGAACGCGTTTTGAACGCAAAGTAGCAATCCGCAGGCTATATATGGCACTTCGCGATATCTATCCATGTTCTATACCATGCCAATGTAACTATCATATCTTAGCGTTCGCATAGAACACCTAGAGTTGTGACCTTGAACGCTCCTTCATAAGGAGATAACTCCTACACGATAGAAAAGACGTTCAAGAGAAAATGGATTTAGTTTTACTGCAATTAGCATGCAACAGAGCTGCCAAATAATTCCCAGATGATATACACGAAAATTCGAATGCGTTTTGTAAACAAAGCAGCAATACGTGGGCTATTGAGGACACTTCGCGATGCCTATCCATGTGCTATACCATGTCAATGTTACTATCATATCTTAGGGTTCGCATAGAGCACAAAGAGCTGTGACCTTGAACGCTCCTTCATTCGTAGATTACTGCTACAGGATAGAAAAGAAGTACAAGTGAAAATGGACTAAGTTTTACTGCAATTAGCATGCAGTAGAGCTGCCAAATAGCGCCCAGGCGATATACACGTTAATTCGATCGCGTTTTGTACGCAAAGTAGCAATCCGTGGGATATATAGGGCACTTCGCGATGTCTATCCATGTTCTATACCATGCCATTGTAACTACCATATCTTAGCGTTCGCACACAGCACCTAGAGTTGTGACCTTGAACGCTCCTTCATAAGTAGATAACTACTACACAATAGGGAAGACGTACAAGTGAAAATGGATTTAGTTTTACTGCAATTAGCATGCAGCAGAGCTGCCAAATAATGCCCAAATAATATACTCGTTAATTCGAATGCGTTTTGTAAACAAAGCAGCAATCCGTGGGCTATTAAGGACACTTCGCGATGCCCATCCATTTTCTATACCATGCCATTGTAACTCCCATACCTTAGCGTTTGCATACAGCACCTAGAGTTGTGACCTTGAACGCTCCTTCATAAGTAGATAACTCCTACACGATAGAAAAGACGTTCAAGAGAAAACAGTCTAAGTTTTACTGCAATTAGTATGCAGCAGAGCTTTCAAAAAGTGCCCAAATAATATACACGTTAATTCGAACACGTTTTGTAGGCAAAGTAGCAATCCGCGGGCTATATAAGGCACTTCACGATGTCTATCCAAGTTCTGTACCATGCCAATGTAACTATCACATTTTAGCGTTCGTATAGAGCTCATAGAGTTGTGACCTTGAACGCTCCTTCATAAGTAGATATCTCCTACACGATATAAAAGACGTACAATAGAAAACGGACTAAGTTTTACTGCAATTAGTATGCAGCAGAGCTTTCAAAATGTGGCCAAATAATATACACGTCAATTCGAAAGCGTTTTGTATGCAACGTAGCAATCCGCGGGCTATATAAGGCACTTCGCGATATCTATCCATGTTCTATACCATGCCAATGTAACTATCATATCTTAGCGTTCGCATACAGCACCTAGAGTTGTGACCTTGAACACTCCTTCATAAGTAGATAACTCCTACACGATAGAAAAGACATTCAAGAGAAAACGGTCTAAGATTTACTGCAATTAATATTCAGCAGAGCTTTCAAAAAGTGCCCAAATAATATACACGTTAATTCGAACGCGTTTTGTACGTAAAGTAGCAATCCGCGGGCTATATAAGGCACTTCGCGATATCTATCCATGTTCTATACCATGCCAATGTAACTATCATATCTTAACGTTCGCATAGAGCACCTAGAGTTGTGACCTTGAACGCTCCTTCATAAGTAGATAACTACTACACAATAGAAAAGACGTTCAAGAGAAAACGGTCTAAGTTTTACTGCAATTAGTATGCAGCAGAGCTTTCAAAAAGTGCCCAAATAATATACACGTCAATTCTAACGCGTTTTGTACGCAAAGTAGCAATCCGCGGGCTATATAAGGCACTTCCCGACGTCTATCCAAGTTCTATACCATGCCAATGTAACTATCACATCTTAGCGTTCGCATAGAGCACCTAGAGTTGTGACCTTGAACGCTCCTTCATAAGTAGATAACTCCTACACGATAGAAAAGACGTTCAAGAGAAAACGGTCTAAGTTTTACTGCAATTAGTATGCAGCAGAGCTTTCAAAAATTGCCCAAATAATATACACGTTAATTCGAACGCGTTTTGTACGCAAAGTAACAATCCGCGGGCTATATAAGGCACTTCACGATGTCTATCCATGTTCTATACCATGCCAATGTAACTATCACATCTTAGCGTTCGTATAGAGCTCATAGAGTTGTGACCTTGAAGGCTCCTTCATAAGTAGATATCTCCCACACGATAGAAAAGACGATCAAGAGAAAACGGTCTAAGTTTTACTGCAATTAGTATGCAGCAGAGCTTTCAAAAAGTGCCCAAATAATAAACACGTCAATTCGAACGCATTTTGAACGCAAAGTAGCAATCCGCGGGCTATATAAGGCACTTCACGATGTCTATCCATGTTCTATACCATGCCAATGTAACTATCACATCTTAGCGTTCGTATAGAGCTCATAGAGTTGTGACCTTGAACGCTCCTTCATAAGTAGATATCTCCTACACGATATAAAAGACGTACAATAGAAAACGGACTAAGTTTTACTGCAATTAGTATGCAGCAGAGCTCTCAAAAAGTGCCCAAATAATATACACGTCAATTCAAACGCGTTTTGTACGCAAAGTAGCAATCCGCGGGCTATATAAGGCACTTTGCGATGTCTATCCATGTTCTATACCATGCCAAAATAAATATCATATCTTAGCGTTCGCATAGAGCACATAGAGTTGTGACCTTGAACGCTCCTTCATAAGTAGATAACTCCTACACGATAGAAAAAACGTTCAAGAGAAAACGGTCTAAGTTTTACTGCAATTAGTATGCTGCAGAGCTTTCAGAAAATGCCCAAATAATATATACACGTTAATTCGAACGCGTTTTGTACGCAAAGTAGCAATCCGCGGGCAATATAAGGCACTTCGCGATGTCTATCAATGTTCTATACCATGCCAATGAAACTATCATATCTTAGCGTTCGCATAGAGCACCTAGAGTTGTGACCTTGAACGCTCCTTCATAAGTAGATAACTACTACACCATAGAGAAGACGTACAAGTGAAAATGGATTTAGTTTTACTGCAATTAGCATGCAGCAGAGCTGCCAAATAATGCCCAGATAATATACGCGTTAATTCGAATGCGTTTTGTAAACAAAGCAGCAATCCGTGGGCTATTAAGGACACTTCGCGATGCCTATCCATTTTCTATACCATGCCATTGTAACTACCATACCTTAGCGTTTGCATACAGCACCTAGAGTTGTGACCTTGAACGCTCCTTCATAAGTAGATAACTCCTACACGATAGAAAAGACGTTCAAGAGAAAACGGTCTAAGTTTTACTGCAATTAGTATGTAGCAGAGCTTTCAAAAAGTGCCCAAATAATAAACACGTCAATTCGATCTCGTTTTGTACTCAAAGTAGCAATCCGCGGGCTATATAAGGCACTTTGCGATGTCTATCCATGTTCTATTCCATGCCAATGTAACTATCATACCTTAGCGTTCGCATTGAGCACCTAGAGTTGTGACCTTGGACGCTCCTTCATAAGTAGATTACTCCTACACGATAGAAAAAACGTTCAAGAGAAAACGGTCTAAGTTTTACTGCAATTAGTATGCAGCAGAGCTTTCAGAAAATGCCCAAATAATATACACGTTAATTCGAACGCGTTTTGTACGCAAAGTAGCAATCCGCGGGCAATATAAGGCACTTCGCGATGTCTATCCATGTTCTATACCATGCCAATGTAACTATCATATCTTAGAGTTCGCATACAGCACCTAGAGTTGTGACCTTGAACGCTCCTTCATAAGTAGATAACTCCTACACGATAGAGAAGACGTTCAAGAGAAAACGGTCTAAGTTTTACTGCAATTAGTATGCAGCAGAGCTTTCAAAAAGTGCCCAATTAATATACACGTTAATTTGAACGCGTTTTGTACGCAAAGTAGCAATCTGCGGGCTATATAAGGCACTTCCCGATGTCTATCCAAGTTCTATACCATGCCAATGTAACTATCACATCTTAGCGTTCGTATAGAGCTCATAGAGTTGTGACCTTGAACGCTCCTTTATAAGTAGATAACTCCTACACGATAGAAAAGACGTTCAAGAGAAAACGGTCTAAGTTTTACTGCAATTAGTATGCAGCAGAGCTTTCAAAAAGTGCCCAAATAATATACACGTCAATTCGAACGCGTTTTGTACGCAAAGTAGCAATCCGCGGGCTATATAAGGCACTTCCCGATGTCTATCCAAGTTCTATACCATGCCAATGTAACTATCACATCTTAGCGTTCGCATAGAGCACCTAGAGTTGTGACCTTGAACGCTCCTTCATAAGGAGATAACTCCTACACGATAGAAAAGACGTTCAAGAGAAAATGGATTTAGTTTTACTGCAATTAGCATGCAACAGAGCTGCCAAATAATTCCCAGATGATATACACGAAAATTCGAATGCGTTTTGTAAACAAAGCAGCAATCCGTGGGCTATTGAGGACACTTCGCGATGCCTATCCATGTGCTATACCATGCCATTGTAACTACCATACCTTAGCGTTTGCATACAGCACCTAGAGTTGTGATCTTGAACGCTCCTTCATAAGTAGATAACTCCTACACGATAGAAAAGACGTTCAAGAGAAAACGGTCTAAGTTTTACTGCAATTAGTATGCAGCAGAGCTTTCAAAAAGTGCCCAAATAATATACACGTCAATTCGAACGCGTTTTGTACGCAAAGTAGCAATCCGCGGGCTATATAAAGCACTTCCCGATGTCTATCCAAGTTCTATACCAGGCCAATGTAACTATCACATCTTAGCGCCCGCATAGAGCACCTAGAGTTTTGACCTTGAACGCTCCATCATAAGTAGATAACTCCTAAACGATATAAAAGACGTACAATAGAAAACGGACTAACTTTTATTGCAATTAGTATGCAGCAGATCTTTCAAAAAGTGCCCAAATAATATACATGTCAATTCGAACGCGTTTTGTACGCAAAGTAGCAATCCGCGGGCAATATAAGGCACTTCGCGATGTCTATCCATGTTCTATACCATGCCAATGTAACTATCATATCTTAGCGTTCGCATAGAGCACCTAGAGTTGTGACCTTGAACGCTCCTTCATAAGTAGATAACTACTACACAATAGAGAAGATGTACAAGTGAAAATGGATTTAGTTTTACTGCAATTAGCATGCAGCAGAGCTGCCAAATAATGCCCAGATAATATACACGTTAATTCGAATGAGTTTGGTAAACAAAGCAGCAATCCGTGGGCTATTAAGGACACTTCGCGATGACTTTCCATGTTCTACATCATGTCAATGTTACTATCATACCTTAGGGTTCGCCTAGAGCACAAAGAGGTGTGACCTTGAACGGTCCTTCATTCGTAGATTACTGCTACACGATAGAAAAGACGTACAAGTGAAAATGGATTTAGTTTTACTGCAATTAGTATGCAGCAGAGCTTTCAAAAAGTGCCTAAATAATATACACGTTAATTCGATCGTGTTTTGTACGCAAAGTAGCAATCCGTGGGATATATAGGGCCCTTCGCGATGTCTATCCATGTTCTATACCATGCCATTGTAACTACCATATCTTAGCGTTCGCACACAGCACCTAGAGTTGTGACCTTGAACGCTCCTTCATAAGTAGATAACTACTACACAATAGGGAAGACGTACAAGTGAAAATGGATTTAGTTTTACTGCAATTAGCATGCAGCAGAGCTGCCAAATAATGCCCAAATAATATACTCGTTAATTCGAATGCGTTTTGTAAACAAAGCAGCAATCCGTGGGCTATTAAGGACACTTCGCGATGCCCATCCATTTTCTATACCATGCCATTGTAACTCCCATACCTTAGCGTTTGCATACAGCACCTAGAGTTGTGACCTTGAATGCTCCTTCATAAGTAGATAACTCCTACACGATAGAAAAGACGTTCAAGAGAAAACAGTCTAAGTTTTACTGCAATTAGTATGCAGCAGAGCTTTCAAAAAGTGCCCAAATAATATACACGTTAATTCGAACACGTTTTGTAGGCAAAGTAGCAATCCGCGGGCTATATAAGGCACTTCACGATGTCTATCCAATTTCTATACCATGCCAATGTAACTATCACATCTTAGCGTTCGAATAGAGCTCATAGAGTTGTGACCTTGATTGCTCCTTCATAAGTAGATACCTCCTACACGATATAAAAGACGTACAATAGAAAACGGACTAAGTTTTACTGCAATTAGTATGCAGCAGAGCTTTTAAAAAGTGTCCAAATAATATACACGTCAATTCGAACGCATTTTGTACTCAAAGTAGCAATCCGCGGACTATATAAGGCACTTTGCGATGTCTATCCATGTTCTATACCATGCCAATGTAACTATCATATCTTAGCGTTCTCATAGAGCACCTAGAGTTGTGACCTTGAACACTCCTTCATAAGTAGATAACTCCTACACGATAGAAAAGACGTTCAAGAGAAAACGGTCTAAGATTTACTGCAATTAATATTCAGCAGAGTTTTCAGAAAATGCCCAAATAATATACACGTTAATTCGAACGCGTTTTGGACGCAAAGTAGCAATCCGCGGGCTATATAAGGCACTTCACGCTGTCTATCCAAGTTCTGTACCATGCCAATGTAACTATCACATTTTAGCGTTCGTATAGAGCTCATAGAGTTGTGACCTTGAACGCTCCTTCATAAGTAAATATCTCCTACACGATATAAAAGACGTACAATAGAAAACGGACTAAGTTTTACTGCAATTAGTATGCAGCAGAGCTTTCAAAATGTGGCCAAATAATATACACGTCAATTCGAAAGCGTTTTGTACGCAACGTAGCAATCCGCGGGCTATATAAGGCACTTCGCGATATCTATCCATGTTCTATACCATGCCAATGTAACTATCATATCTTAGCGTTCGCATACTGCACCTAGAGTTGTGACCTTGAACACTCCTTCATAAGTAGATAACTCCTACACGATAGAAAAGACATTCAAGAGAAAACGGTCTAAGATTTACTGCAATTAATATTCAGCAGAGCTTTCAAAAAGTGCCCAAATAATATACACGTTAATTCGAACGCGTTTTGTACGTAAAGTAGCAATCCGCGGGCTATATAAGGCACTTCGCGATATCTATCCATGTTCTATACCATGCCAATGTAACTATCATATCTTAACGTTCGCATAGAGCACCTAGAGTTGTGACCTTGAACGCTCCTTCATAAGTAGATAACTACTACACAATAGAAAAGACGTTCAAGAGAAAACGGTCTAAGTTTTACTGCAATTAGTATGCAGCAGAGCTTTCAAAAAGTGCCCAAATAATATACACGTCAATTCTAACGCGTTTTGTACGCAAAGTAGCAATCCGCGGGCTATATAAGGCACTTCCCGACGTCTATCCAAGTTCTATACCATGCCAATGTAACTATCACATCTTAGCGTTCGCATAGAGCACCTAGAGTTGTGACCTTGAACGCTCCTTCATAAGTAGATAACTCCTACACGATAGAAAAGACGTTCAAGAGAAAATGGATTTAGTTTTACTGCAATTAGCATGCTGCAGAGCTGCCAAATAATGCCCAGATGATATGCACGAAAATTCGAATGCGTTTTGTAAACAAAGCAGCAATCCGTGGGCTATTGAGGACACTTCGCGATGCCTATCCATGTGCTATACCATGTCAATGTTACTATCATATCTTAGGATTCGCATAGAGCACAAAGAGCTGTGACCTTGAACGCTCCTTCATTCGTAGATTACTGCTACAGGATAGAAAAGACGTACAAGTGAAAATGGACTAAGTTTTACTGCAATTAGCATGCAGTAGAGCTGCCAAATAGCGCCCAGGCGATATACACGTTAATTCGAACGCGTTTTGTGTGCAAAGTAGCAATCCGCGGGCTATATAAGGCACTTCACGATGTCTACCCATGTTCGATACCATGCCAATGTAACTATCACATCTTAGCGTTCGTATAGAGCTATAGAGTTGTGACCTTGAGCGCTCCTTCATAAGTAGATATCTCCTACACGATAGAAAAGACGTTCAAGAGAAAATGGTCTAAGTTTTACTGCAATTAGTATGCAGCAGAGCTTTCAAAAAGTGCCCAAATAATATACTCGTCAATTCAAACGCGTTTTGTACGCAAAGTAGGAATCCGCGGGCTATATAAGGCACTTTGCGATGTCTATCCATGTTCTATACCATGCCAATATAAATATCATATCTTAGCGTTCGCATACAGCACCTAGAGTTGTGACCTTGAACGCTCCTTCATTCGTAGATTACTGCTACACGATAGAAAAGACGTACAAGTGAAAATGGATTTAGTTTTACTGCAATTAGCATACAGCAGAGCTGCCAAATAATGCCCAGATGATATACACGAAAATTCGAATGCGTTTTGTAAACAAAGCAGCAATCCGTGGGCTATTGAGGACACTTCGCGATGCCTATCCATGTGCTATACCATGTCAATGTTACTATCATATCTTAGGGTTCGCATAGAGCACAAAGAGCTGTGACCTTGAACGCTCCTTTATTCGTAGATTACTGCTACAGAATAGAAAAGACGTACAAGTGAAAATGGACTAAGTTTTACTGCAATTAGGATGCAGTAGAGCTGCCAAATAGCGCCCAGACGATATACACGTTAATTCGATCGCGTTTTGTACGCAAAGTAGCAATCCGTGGGATATATAGGGCCCTTCGCGATGTCTATCCATGTTCTATACCATGCCATTGTAACTACCATATCTTAGCGGTCGCATACAGCACATAGAGTAGTGACCTTGAACGCTCCTTCATAAGTAGATATCTCCCACACGATAGAAAAGACGATCAAGAGAAAACGGTCTAAGTTTTACTGCAATTAGTATGCAGCAGAGCTTTCAAAAAGTGCCCAAATAATAAACACGTCAATTCGAACGCATTTTGAACGCAAAGTAGCAATCCGCGGGCTATATAAGGCACTTCACGATGTCTATCCATGTTCTATACCATGCCAATGTAACTATCACATCTTAGCGTTCGTATAGAGCTCATAGAGTTGTGACCTTGAACGCTCCTTCATAAGTAGATATCTCCTACACGATATAAAAGACGTACAATAGAAAACGGACTAAGTTTTACTGCAATTAGTATGTAGCAGAGCTCTCAAAAAGTGCCCAAATAATATACACGTCAATTCAAACGCGTTTTGTACGCAAAGTAGCAATCCGCGGGCTATATAAGGCACTTTGCGATGTCTATCCATGTTCTATACCATGCCAAAATAAATATCATATCTTAGCGTTCGCATAGAGCACATAGAGTTGTGACCTTGAACGCTCCTTCATAAGTAGATAACTCCTACACGATAGAAAAAACGTTCAAGAGAAAACGGTCTAAGTTTTACTGCAATTAGTATGCTGCAGAGCTTTCAGAAAATGCCCAAATAATATATACACGTTAATTCGAACGCGTTTTGTACGCAAAGTAGCAATCCGCGGGCAATATAAGGCACTTCGCGATGTCTATCAATGTTCTATACCATGCCAATGAAACTATCATATCTTAGCGTTCGCATAGAGCACCTAGAGTTGTGACCTTGAACGCTCCTTCATAAGTAGATAACTACTACACCATAGAGAAGACGTACAAGTGAAAATGGATTTAGTTTTACTGCAATTAGCATGCAGCAGAGCTGCCAAATAATGCCCAGATAATATACGCGTTAATTCGAATGCGTTTTGTAAACAAAGCAGCAATCCGTGGGCTATTAAGGACACTTCGCGATGCCTATCCATTTTCTATACCATGCCATTGTAACTACCATACCTTAGCGTTTGCATACAGCACCTAGAGTTGTGACCTTGAACGCTCCTTCATAAGTAGATAACTCCTACACGATAGAAAAGACGTTCAAGAGAAAACGGTCTAAGTTTTACTGCAATTAGTATGTAGCAGAGCTTTCAAAAAGTGCCCAAATAATAAACACGTCAATTCGAACTCGCTTTGTACTCAAAGTAGCAATCCGCGGGCTATATAAGGCACTTTGCGATGTCTATCCATGTTCTATACCATGCCAATGTAACTATCATACCTTAGCGTTCGCATTGAGCACCTAGAGTTGTGACCTTGGACGCTCCTTCATAAGTAGATTACTCCTACACGATAGAAAAAACGTTCAAGAGAAAACGGTCTAAGTTTTACTGCAATTAGTATGCAGCAGAGCTTTCAGAAAATGCCCAAATAATATACACGTTAATTCGAACGCGTTTTGTACGCAAAGTAGCAATCCGCGGGCAATATAAGGCACTTCGCGATGTCTATCCATGTTCTATACCATGCCAATGTAACTATCATATCTTAGAGTTCGCATACAGCACCTAGAGTTGTGACCTTGAACGCTCCTTCATAAGTAGATAACTCCTACACGATAGAGAAGACGTTCAAGAGAAAACGGTCTAAGTTTTACTGCAATTAGTATGCAGCAGAGCTTTCAAAAAGTGCCCAAATAATATACACGTTAATTTGAACGCGTTTTGTACGCAAAGTAGCAATCTGCGGGCTATATAAGGCACTTCCCGATGTCTATCCAAGTTCTATACCATGCCAATGTAACTATCACATCTTAGCGTTCGTATAGAGCTCATAGAGTTGTGACCTTGAACGCTCCTTTATAAGTAGATAACTCCTACACGATAGAAAAGACGTTCAAGAGAAAACGGTCTAAGTTTTACTGCAATTAGTATGCAGCAGAGCTTTCAAAAAGTGCCCAAATAATATACACGTCAATTCGAACGCGTTTTGTACGCAAAGTAGCAATCCGCGGGCTATATAAGGCACTTCCCGATGTCTATCCAAGTTCTATACCATGCCAATGTAACTATCACATCTTAGCGTTCGCATAGAGCACCTAGAGTTGTGACCTTGAACGCTCCTTCATAAGGAGATAACTCCTACACGATAGAAAAGACGTTCAAGAGAAAATGGATTTAGTTTTACTGCAATTAGCATGCAACAGAGCTGCCAAATAATTCCCAGATGATATACACGAAAATTCGAATGCGTTTTGTAAACAAAGCAGCAATCCGTGGGCTATTGAGGACACTTCGCGATGCCTATCCATGTGCTATACCATGCCATTGTAACTACCATACCTTAGCGTTTGCATACAGCACCTAGAGTTGTGATCTTGAACGCTCCTTCATAAGTAGATAACTCCTACACGATAGAAAAGACGTTCAAGAGAAAACGGTCTAAGTTTTACTGCAATTAGTATGCAGCAGAGCTTTCAAAAAGTGCCCAAATAATATACACGTCAATTCGAACGCGTTTTGTACGCAAAGTAGCAATCCGCGGGCTATATAAGGCACTTCCCGATGTCTATCCAAGTTCTATACCATGCCAATGTAACTATCACATCTTAGCGTCCGCATAGAGCACCTAGAGTTTTGACCTTGAACGCTCCATCATAAGTAGATAACTCCTAAACGATATAAAAGACGTACAATAGAAAACGGACTAACTTTTATTGCAATTAGTATGCAGCAGATCTTTCAAAAAGTGCCCAAATAATATACACGTCAATTCGAACGCGTTTTGTACGCAAAGTAGCAATCCGCGGGCAATATAAGGCACTTCGCGATGTCTATCCATGTTCTATACCATGCCAATGTAACTATCATATCTTAGCGTTCGCATAGAGCACCTAGAGTTGTGACCTTGAACGCTCCTTCATAAGTAGATAACTACTACACAATAGAGAAGATGTACAAGTGAAAATGGATTTAGTTTTACTGCAATTAGCATGCAGCAGAGCTGCCAAATAATGCCCAGATAATATACACGTTAATTCGAATGAGTTTGGTAAACAAAGCAGCAATCCGTGGGCTATTAAGGACACTTCGCGATGACTTTCCATGTTCTACATCATGTCAATGTTACTATCATACCTTAGGGTTCGCCTAGAGCACAAAGAGGTGTGACCTTGAACGGTCCTTCATTCGTAGATTACTGCTACACGATAGAAAAGACGTACAAGTGAAAATGGATTTAGTTTTACTGCAATTAGTATGCAGCAGAGCTTTCAAAAAGTGCCCAAATAATATACACGTTAATTCGATCGTGTTTTGTACGCAAAGTAGCAATCCGTGGGATATATAGGGCCCTTCGCGATGTCTATCCATGTTCTATACCATGCCATTGTAACTACCATATCTTAGCGGTCGCATACAGCACATAGAGTAGTGACCTTGAACGCTCCTTCATAAGTAGATATCTCCCACACGATAGAAAAGACGATCAAGAGAAAACGGTCTAAGTTTTACTGCAATTAGTATGCAGGAGAGCTTTCAAAAAGTGCCCAAATAATAAACACGTCAATTCGAACGCATTTTGTACGCAAAGTAGCAATCCGCGGGCTATATAAGGCACTTCACGATGTCTATCCATGTTCTATACCATGCCAATGTAACTATCACATCTTAGCGTTCGTAGATAACTCCTACACGATAGAAAAGACGTTCAGGAGAAAACGGTCTAAGTTTTACTGCAATTAGTATGCAGCAGAGCATTCAAAAATTGCCCAAATAATATACACGTTAATTCGAACGCATTTTGTAAACAAAGCAGCAATCCGTGGGCTATTAAGAACTCTTCGCGATGCCTTTCCATGTTCTACACCATGTCAATGTTACTATCATACCTTAGGGTTCGCATAGAGCACAAAGAGCTGTGACCTTGAACGATCCTTCATTCGTAGATTACTGCTACACGATAGAAAAGACGTTCAAGTGAAAATGGATTTAGTTTTACTGCAATTAGTATGCAGCAGAGCTTTCAAAAAGTGCCCAAATAATATACACGTCAATTCGAACGCGTTTTGTACGCAAAGTAGCAATCCGCGGGCTATATTAGGCACTTTGCGATGTCTATCCATGTTCTATACCATGCCAATGTAACTATCATATCTTAGCGTTCGCATGGAGCACCTAGAGTTGTGACCTTGAACGCTCCTTCATAAATAGATAACTCCTACACGATAGAAAAGACGTTCAAGAGAAAACGGTCTAAGTTTTACTGCAATTAGTATGCAGCAGAGCTTTCAAAAAGTGACCAAATAATATACACGTCAATTCGAACGCGCTTTGTACGCAAAGTAGCAATCCGCGGGCTATATAAGGCACTTCCCGATGTCTATCCAAGTTCTATACCATGCCAATGTAACTATCACATCTTAGCGTTCGCATAGAGCACCTAGAGTTGCGACCTTGAACGCTCCTTCATAAGGAGATAACTCCTACACGATAGAAAAGACGTTCAAGAGAAAATGGATTTAGTTTTACTGCAATTAGCATGCAACAGAGCTGCCAAATAATTCCCAGATGATATACACGAAAATTCGAATGCGTTTTGTAAACAAAGCAGCAATCCGTGGGCTATTGAGGACACTTCGCGATGCCTATCCATGTGCTATACCATGTCAATGTTACTATCATATCTTAGGGTTCGCATAGAGCACAAAGAGCTGTGACCTTGAACCCTCCTTCATTCGTAGATTACTGCTACAGGATAGAAAAGATGTACAATGTGAAAATGGACTAAGTTTTACTGCAATTAGCATGCAGTAGAGCTGCCAAATAGCGCCTAGGCGATATACACGTTAATTCGATCGCGTTTTGTACGCAAAGTAGCAATCCGTGGGATATATAGGGCACTTCGCGATGTCTATCCATGTTCTATACCATGCCATTGTAACTACCATATCTTAGCGTTCGCACACAGCACCTAGAGTTGTGACCTTGAACGCTCCTTCATAAGTAGATAACTACTACACAATAGGGAAGACGTACAAGTGAAAATGGATTTAGTTTTACTGCAATTAGCATGCAGCAGAGCTGCCAAATATTGCCCAGATAATATACTCGTTAATTCGAATGCGTTTTGTAAACAAAGCAGCAATCCGTGGGCTATTAAGGACACTTCGCGATGCCCATCCATTTTCTATACCATGCCATTGTAACTCCCATACCTTATCGTTTGCATACAGCACCTAGAGTTGTGACCTTGAATGCTCCTTCATAAGTAGATAACTCCTACACGATAGAAAAGACGTTCAAGAGAAAACAGTCTAAGTTTTACTGCAATTAGTATGCAGCAGAGCTTTCAAAAAGTGCCCAAATAATATACACGTTAATTCGAACACGTTTTGTAGGCAAAGTAGCAATCCGCGGGCTATATAAGGCACTTCACGATGTCTATCCAAGTTCTATACCATGCCAATGTAACTATCACATCTTAGCGTTCGAATAGAGCTCATAGAGTTGTGACCTTGAATGCTCCTTCATAAGTAGATACCTCCTACACGATATAAAAGACGTACAATAGAAAACGGACTAAGTTTTACTGCAATTAGTATGCAGCAGAGCTTTCAAAAAGTGCCCAAATAATATACACGTCAATTCGAACGCGTTTTGTACTCAAAGTAGCAATCCGCGGACTATATAAGGCACTTTGCAATGTCTATCCATGTTCTATACCATGCCAATGTAACTATCATATCTTAGCGTTCTCATAGAGCACCTAGAGTTGTGACCTTGAACGCTCCTTCATAAGTAGATAACTCCTACACGATAGAAAAGACGTTCAAGAGAAAACGGTCTAAGTTTTACTGCAATTAGTATGCAGCAGAGCTTTCAAAGAGTGCCCAAATAATAAACACGTCAATTCGAACGCGTTTTGTACGCAAAGTAGCAATCCGCGGGCTATATAAGGCACTTCACGCTGTCTATCCAAGTTCTATACCATGCCAATGTAACTATCACATCTTAGCGTTCGTATAGAGCTCATAGAGTTGTGACCTTGAACTCTCCTTCATAAGTAGATATCTCCTACACGATATAAAAGACGTATAATAGAAAACGGACTAAGTTTTACTGCAATTAGTATGCAGCAGAGCTTTCAAAATGTGGCCAAATAATATACACGTCAATTCGAATGCGTTTTGTACGCAAAGTAGCAATCCGCGGGCTATATAAGGCACTTCGCGATATCTATCCATGTTCTATACCATGCCAATGTAACTATCATATCTTAGTTAGAGTTGTGACCTTGATCGCTCCTTCATTCGTAGATTACTGCTACACGATAGAAAAGACGTACAAGTGAAAATGGATTTAGTTTTACTGCAATTAGCATACAGCAGAGCTGCCAAATAATGCCCAGATGATATACACGAAAATTCGAATGCGTTTTGTAAACAAAGCAGCAATCCGTGGGCTATTGAGGACACTTCGCGATGCCTATCCATGTGCTATACCATGTCAATGTTACTATCATATCTTAGGGTTCGCATAGAGCACAAAGAGCTGTGACCTTGAACGCTCTTTCATTCGTAGATTACTGCTACAGAATAGAAAAGACGTACAAGTGAAAATGGACTAAGTTTTACTGCAATTAGCATGCAGTAGAGCTGCCAAATAGCGCCCAGGCGATATACACGTTAATTCGATCGCGTTTTGTACGCAAAGTAGCAATCCGTGGGATATATAGGGCACTTCGCGATGTCTATCCATGTTCTATACCATGCCATTGTAACTACCATATCTCAGCGTTCGCATACAGCACATAGAGTTGTGACCTTGAACGCTCCTTCATAAGTAGATATCCGTGTTCACGAGAACACGGTATAAGTTTTACTGCAATTAGAATGCAGCAGAGCTTTCAAAAAGTGCCCAAATAATATACACGTCAATTCCAACGCGTTTTGAACGCAAAGTAGCAATCCGCGGGCTATATAAGGCACTTCGCGATATCTATCCATGTTCTATACCATGCCAATATAACTATCATATCTTAGCGTTCGCATAGAGCATCTAGAGTTTTGACCTTGAACGCTCCTTCATAAGTAGATAACTACTACACAATAGAGAAGACGTACAAGTGAAAATGGATTTAGTTTTACTGCAATTAGCATGCAACAGAGCTGCCAAATAATGCCCAGATAATATACGCGTTAATTCGAATGCGTTTTGTAAACAAAGCAGCAATCCGTGGGCTATTGAGGACACTTCGCGATGCCTATCCATGTGCTATACCATGCCATTGTAACTACCATACCTTAGCGTTTGCATACAGCACCTAGAGTTGTGATCTTGAACGCTCCTTCATAAGTAGATAACTCCTACACGATAGAAAAGACGTTCAAGAGAAAACGGTCTAAGTTTTACTGCAATTAGTATGCAGCAGAGCTTTCAAAAAGTGCCCAAATAATATACACGTCAATTCGAACGCGTTTTGTACGCAAAGTAGCAATCCGCGGGCTATATAAAGCACTTCCCGATGTCTATCCAAGTTCTATACCAGGCCAATGTAACTATCACATCTTAGCGCCCGCATAGAGCACCTAGAGTTTTGACCTTGAACGCTCCATCATAAGTAGATAACTCCTAAACGATATAAAAGACGTACAATAGAAAACGGACTAACTTTTATTGCAATTAGTATGCAGCAGATCTTTCAAAAAGTGCCCAAATAATATACATGTCAATTCGAACGCGTTTTGTACGCAAAGTAGCAATCCGCGGGCAATATAAGGCACTTCGCGATGTCTATCCATGTTCTATACCATGCCAATGTAACTATCATATCTTAGCGTTCGCATACAGCACCTAGAGTTGTGACCTTGAACGCTCCTTCATAAGTAGATAACTCCTACACGATAGAAAAGACGTTCAGGAGAAAACGGTCTAAGTTTTACTGCAATTAGTATGCAGCAGAGCATTCAAAAATTGCCCAAATAATATACACGTTAATTCGAACGCGTTTTGTAAACAAAGCAGCAATCCGTGGGCTATTAAGAACTCTTCGCGATGCCTTTCCATGTTCTACACCATGTCAATGTTACTATCATACCTTAGGGTTCGCATAGAGCACAAAGAGCTGTGACCTTGAACGATCCTTCATTCGTAGATTACTGCTACACGATAGAAAAGACGTTCAAGTGAAAATGGATTTAGTTTTACTGCAATTAGTATGCAGCAGAGCTTTCAAAAAGTGCCCAAATAATATACACGTCAATTCGAACGCGTTTTGTACGCAAAGTAGCAATCCGCGGGCTATATTAGGCACTTTGCGATGTCTATCCATGTTCTATACCATGCCAATGTAACTATCATATCTTAGCGTTCGCATGGAGCACCTAGAGTTGTGACCTTGAACGCTCCTTCATAAATAGATAACTCCTACACGATAGAAAAGACGTTCAAGAGAAAACGGTCTAAGTTTTACTGCAATTAGTATGCAGCAGAGCTTTCAAAAAGTGACCAAATAATATACACGTCAATTCGAACGCGCTTTGTACGCAAAGTAGCAATCCGCGGGCTATATAAGGCACTTCCCGATGTCTATCCAAGTTCTATACCATGCCAATGTAACTATCACATCTTAGCGTTCGCATAGAGCACCTAGAGTTGCGACCTTGAACGCTCCTTCATAAGGAGATAACTCCTACACGATAGAAAAGACGTTCAAGAGAAAATGGATTTAGTTTTACTGCAATTAGCATGCAACAGAGCTGCCAAATAATTCCCAGATGATATACACGAAAATTCGAATGCGTTTTGTAAACAAAGCAGCAATCCGTGGGCTATTGAGGACACTTCGCGATGCCTATCCATGTGCTATACCATGTCAATGTTACTATCATATCTTAGGGTTCGCATAGAGCACAAAGAGCTGTGACCTTGAACCCTCCTTCATTCGTAGATTACTGCTACAGGATAGAAAAGATGTACAATGTGAAAATGGACTAAGTTTTACTGCAATTAGCATGCAGTAGAGCTGCCAAATAGCGCCTAGGCGATATACACGTTAATTCGATCGCGTTTTGTACGCAAAGTAGCAATCCGTGGGATATATAGGGCACTTCGCGATGTCTATCCATGTTCTATACCATGCCATTGTAACTACCATATCTTAGCGTTCGCACACAGCACCTAGAGTTGTGACCTTGAACGCTCCTTCATAAGTAGATAACTACTACACAATAGGGAAGACGTACAAGTGAAAATGGATTTAGTTTTACTGCAATTAGCATGCAGCAGAGCTGCCAAATATTGCCCAGATAATATACTCGTTAATTCGAATGCGTTTTGTAAACAAAGCAGCAATCCGTGGGCTATTAAGGACACTTCGCGATGCCCATCCATTTTCTATACCATGCCATTGTAACTCCCATACCTTATCGTTTGCACACAGCACCTAGAGTTGTGACCTTGAATGCTCCTTCATAAGTAGATAACTCCTACACGATAGAAAAGACGTTCAAGAGAAAACAGTCTAAGTTTTACTGCAATTAGTATGCAGCAGAGCTTTCAAAAAGTGCCCAAATAATATACACGTTAATTCGAACACGTTTTGTAGGCAAAGTAGCAATCCGCGGGCTATATAAGGCACTTCACGATGTCTATCCAAGTTCTATACCATGCCAATGTAACTATCACATCTTAGCGTTCGAATAGAGCTCATAGAGTTGTGACCTTGAATGCTCCTTCATAAGTAGATACCTCCTACACGATATAAAAGACGTACAATAGAAAACGGACTAAGTTTTACTGCAATTAGTATGCAGCAGAGCTTTTAAAAAGTGCCCAAATAATATACACGTCAATTCGAACGCGTTTTGTACTCAAAGTAGCAATCCGCGGACTATATAAGGCACTTTGCAATGTCTATCCATGTTCTATACCATGCCAATGTAACTATCATATCTTAGCGTTCTCATAGAGCACCTAGAGTTGTGACCTTGAACGCTCCTTCATAAGTAGATAACTCCTACACGATAGAAAAGACGTTCAAGAGAAAACGGTCTAAGTTTTACTGCAATTAGTATGCAGCAGAGCTTTCAAAAAGTGCCCAAATAATATACACGTCAATTCGAACGCGTTTTGTACGCAAAGTAGCAATCCGCGGGCTATATAAGGCACTTCCCGATGTCTATCCAAGTTCTATACCATGCCAATGTAACTATCACATCTTAGCGTTCGCATAGAGCACCTAGAGTTGTGACCTTGAACGCTCCTTCATAAGTAGATAACTCCTACACGATAGAAAAGACGTTCAAGAGAAAATGGATTTAGTTTTACTGCAATTAGCATGCTGCAGAGCTGCCAAATAATGCCCAGATGATATACACGAAAATTCGAATGCGTTTTGTAAACAAAGCAGCAATCCGTGGGCTATTGAGGACACTTCGCGATGCCTATCCATGTGCTATACCATGTCAATGTTACTATCATATCTTAGGGTTCGCATAGAGCACAAAGAGCTGTGACCTTGAACGCTCCTTCATTCGTAGATTACTGCTACAGGATAGAAAAGACGGACAAGTGAAAATGGACTAAGTTTTACTGCAATTAGCATGCAGTAGAGCTGCCAAATAGCGCCCAGGCGATATACACGTTAATTCGAACGCGTTTTGTATGCAAAGTACCAATCCGCGGGCTATATAAGGCACTTCACGATGTCTACCCATGTTCGATACCATGCCAATGTAACTATCACATCTTAGCGTTCGTATAGAGCTATAGAGTTGTGACCTTGAGCGCTCCTTCATAAGTAGATATCTCCTACACAATAGAAAAGACGTTCAAGAGAAAACGGTCTAAGTTTTACTGCAATTAGTATGCAGCAGAGCTTTCACAAAGTGCCCAAATAATATACACGTTAATTCGAACGCGTTTTGTACGCAAAGTAGCAATCCGTGGGCAATATAAAGCACTTCGCGATGTCTATCCATGTTCTATACCATGCCAATGTAATTATCATATCTTAGCGTTCGCATACAGCACCTAGAGTTGTGACCTTGAACGCTCCTTCATTCGTAGATTACTGCTACACGATAGAAAAGACGTACAAGTGAAAATGGATTTAGTTTTACTATAATTAGCATGCAGCAGAGCTGCTAAATAATGCTCAGATGATATACACGAAAATTCGAATGCGTTTTGTAAACAAAGCAGCAATCCGTGGGCTCTTGAGGACACTTCGCGATGCCTATCCATATGCTATACCATGTCAATGATACTATCATACCTTAGGGTTCGCATAGAGCACAAAGAGCTGTGAACTTGAACGATCCTTCATTCGTAGATTACTGCTACACGATAGAAAAGACGTACAAGTGAAAATGGAATAAGTTTTACTGCAATTAGCATGCAGCAGAGCTGCCTAATAATGCCCAGATGATATACACGAAAATTCGAATGCGTTTTGTAAACAAAGCAGCAATCCGTGGGCTATTAAAGACACTTCGCGATGCCTTTCCATGTTCTACAGCATGTCAATGTTACTATCACACCTTAGGGTTCGCATAGAACACAAAGAGCTGTGACCGTGAACGATCCTTCATTCGTAGATAACTGCTACACGATAGAAAAGACGTACAAGTGAAAATGGATTAAGTTTAACTGCAATTAGCATGCAGCAGAGCTGCCAAATAATGCCCAGATAATATACACGTTAGTTCGAATGCGTTTTGTAAACAAAGCCGCAATCCGTGGGCTATTAAAGACACTTCGCAATGCCTTTCCATGTTCTACACCATGTCAATGTTACTATCATACCTTAGGGTTCGCATAGAGCACAAAAAGCTGTGACCTTGAACGCTCCTTCATTCGTAGATTACTGCTACAGGATAGAAAAGAAGTACAAGTGAAAATGGACTAAGTTTTACTGCAATTAGCATGCAGTAGAGCTGCCAAATAGCGCCCAGGCGATATACACGTTAATTCGATCGCGTTTTGTACGCAAAGTAGCAATCCGTGGGATATATAGGGCCCTTCGCGATGTCTATCCATGTTCTATACCATGCCATTGTAACTACCATATCTTAGCGGTCGCACACAGCACATAGAGTAGTGACCTTGAACGCTCCTTCATAAGTAGATATCTCCTACACGATATAAAAGACGTACAATAGAAAACGGACTAAGTTTTACTGCAATTAGTATGCAGCAGAGCTTTCAAAAAGTGCCCAAATAATATACACGTCAATTCAAACGCGTTTTGTACGCAAAGTAGCAATCCGCGGGCTATATAAGGCACTTTGCGATGTCTATCCATGTTCTATACCATGCCAATATAAATATCATATCTTAGCGTTCGCATAGAGCACCTAGAGTTGTGACCTTGAACGCTCCTTCATAAGTAGATAACTCCTACACGATAGAAAAAACGTTCAAGAGAAAACGGTCTCAGTTTTACTGCGATTAGTATGCTGCAGAGCTTTCAGAAAATGCCCAAATAATATACACGTTAATTCGAACGCGTTTTGTACGCAAAGTAGCAATCCGCGGGCAATATAAAGCACTTCGCGATGTCTATCAATGTTCTATACCATGCCAATGTAACTATCATATCTTAGCGTTCGCATAGAGCACCTAGAGTTGTGACCTTGAACGCTAGTTCATAAGTAGATAACTACTACACAATAGAGAAGACGTACAAGTGAAAATGGAATTAGTTTTACTGCAATTAGCATGCAGCAGAGCTGCCAAATAATGCCCAGATAATATACGCGTTAATTCGAATGCGTTTTGTAAACAAAGCAGCAATCCGTGGGATATTAATGGATATGCCTATCCATTTTCTATACCATGCCATTGTAACTACCATACCTTAGCGTTTGCATACAGCTCCTAGAGTTGTGACATTGAACGCTCCTTTATAAGTAGATAACTCCTACACGATAGAAAAGACGTTCAAGAGAAAACGGTCTAAGTTTTACTGCAATTGGTATGCTGCAGAGCTTTCAGAAAATGCCCAAATAATATACACGTTAATTCGAACGCGTTTTGGACGCAAAGTAGCAATCCGCGGGCTATATAAGGCACTTCACGCTGTCTATCCAAGTTCTATACCATGCCAATGTAACTATCACATCTTAGCGTTCGTATAGAGCTCATAGAGTTGTGACCTTGAACTCTCCTTCATAAGTAGATATCTCCTACACGATATAAAAGACGTATAATAGAAAACGGACTAAGTTTTACTGCAATTAGTATGCAGCAGAGCTTTCAAAATGTGGCCAAATAATATACACGTCAATTCGAATGCGTTTTGTACGCAAAGTAGCAATCCGCGGGCTATATAAGGCACTTCGCGATATCTATCCATGTTCTATACCATGCCAATGTAACTATCATATCTTAGTTAGAGTTGTGACCTTGATCGCTCCTTCATTCGTAGATTACTGCTACACGATAGAAAAGACGTACAAGTGAAAATGGATTTAGTTTTACTGCAATTAGCATACAGCAGAGCTGCCAAATAATGCCCAGATGATATACACGAAAATTCGAATGCGTTTTGTAAACAAAGCAGCAATCCGTGGGCTATTGAGGACACTTCGCGATGCCTATCCATGTGCTATACCATGTCAATGTTACTATCATATCTTAGGGTTCGCATAGAGCACAAAGAGCTGTGACCTTGAACGCTCTTTCATTCGTAGATTACTGCTACAGAATAGAAAAGACGTACAAGTGAAAATGGACTAAGTTTTACTGCAATTAGCATGCAGTAGAGCTGCCAAATAGCGCCCAGGCGATATACACGTTAATTCGATCGCGTTTTGTACGCAAAGTAGCAATCCGTGGGATATATAGGGCACTTCGCGATGTCTATCCATGTTCTATACCATGCCATTGTAACTACCATATCTCAGCGTTCGCATACAGAACATAGAGTTGTGACCTTGAACGCTCCTTCATAAGTAGATATCCGTGTTCACGAGAACACGGTATAAGTTTTACTGCAATTAGAATGCAGCAGAGCTTTCAAAAAGTGCCCAAATAATATACACGTCAATTCCAACGCGTTTTGAACGCAAAGTAGCAATCCGCGGGCTATATAAGGCACTTCGCGATATCTATCCATGTTCTATACCATGCCAATATAACTATCATATCTTAGCGTTCGCATAGAGCATCTAGAGTTTTGACCTTGAACGCTCCTTCATAAGTAGATAACTACTACACAATAGAGAAGACGTACAAGTGAAAATGGATTTAGTTTTACTGCAATTAGCATGCAACAGAGCTGCCAAATAATGCCCAGATAATATACGCGTTAATTCGAATGCGTTTTGTAAACAAAGCAGCAATCCGTGGGCTATTAAGGACACTTCGCGATGCCTATCCATTTTCTATACCATGCCATTGTAACTACCATACCTTAGCGTTTGCATACAGCACCTAGAGTTGTGACCTTGAACGCTCCTTCATAAATAGATAACTCCTACACGATAGAAAAGACGTTCAAGAGAAAACGGTCTAAGTTTTACTGCAATTAGCATGCAGCAGAGCTGCCTAATAATGCCCAGATGATATACACGAAAATTCGAATGCGTTTTGTAAACAAAGCAGCAATCCGTGAGCTATTGAGGACACTTCGCGATGCCTTTCCATGTTCTACACCATGTCAATGTTACTATCATACCTTAGGGTTCGCATAGAGCACAAAGAGCTGTGACCTTGAACGCTCCTTCATTCGTAGATTACTGCTACAGGATAGAAAAGACGTACAAGTCAAAATGGACTAAGTTTTACTGCAATTAGCATGCAGTAGAGCTGCCAAATAGCGCCCAGGCG
The DNA here is from genome assembly GCA_964058915.1 of Tetropium fuscum. Taxonomy (NCBI): domain Eukaryota; kingdom Metazoa; phylum Arthropoda; class Insecta; order Coleoptera; family Cerambycidae; genus Tetropium; species Tetropium fuscum. The sequence continues at coordinate 825,156 of CAXKVY010018570.1, read as the reverse complement.
ATATACACGTTAACTCGATCGCGTTTTGTCCGCAAAGTAGCATTCCGTGGGATATATAGGGCACTTCGCGATGTCTATCCATGTTCTATACCATGCCATTGTAACTACCATATCTTAGCGTTATCATACAGCACATAGAGTTGTGACCTTGAACGCTCCTTCATAAGTAGATATCTCCAACACGATAGAAAAGACGTTCAAGAGAAAACGGTCTGTTTTACTGCAATTAGTATTAAGCAGAGCTTTCAAAAGTGCCCAATTAATATACACGTCAATTCGAACGCGTTTTGAACTCAAAGTAGCAATCCGCGATCTATATAAGGCACTTCTCGATATCTATCCATGTTCTATAGCATGCCAATGTAACTATCATATCTTAGCGTTCGCATAGAGCACCTAGAGTTGTGACCTTGAACGCTCCTTCATAAGTAGATAACTACCACACAATAGAGAAGACGTACAAGTGAAAATGGATTTAGTTTTACTGCAATTAGCATGCAGCAGAGCTGCCAAATAATGCCCAGATAATATACGCGTTAATTCGAATGCGTTTTGTAAACAAAGCAGCAATCCGTGGGCTATTATGGACACTTCGCGATGCCTATCCATTTTCTATACCATGCCATTGCAACTACCATACCTTAGCGTTTGCATACAGCACCTAGAGTTGTGACCTTGAACGCTCCTTCATAAGTAGATAACTCCTACACGATAGAAAAGACGTTCAAGAGAAAACGGTCTAAGTTTTACTGCAATTAGTATGCAGCAGAGCTTTCAGAAAATGCCCAAATAATATTCACGTTAATTCGAACGCGTTTTGTATGCAAAGTAGCAATCCGCGGGCAATATAAGGCACTGCGCGATGTCTATCCATATTCTATACCATGCCAATGTAACTATCATATCTTAGCGTTCGCATACAGCACCTAGAGTTGTGACCTTGAACGCTACTTCATAAGTAGATAACTCCTACACGATAGAAAAACATACAATAGAAAACGGACTTAGTTTTACTGCAATTAGTATGCAGCAGAGCTTTCAAAAAGTGCCCAAATAATATACACGTCAATTCGAACGCGTTTTGTACGCAAAGTAGCAAACCGCGGGCTATATAAGGCACTTTGCGATGGCTATCCATGTTCTATACCATGCCAATGTAACTATCATATCTTAGCGTTCGCATAGAGCACCTAGAGTTGTGACCTTGAACGCTCCTTCATAAGTAGATAACTCCTACACGATAGAAAAAACGTCCAAGAGAAATCGGTCTAAGTTTTACTGCAATTAGTATGCTGCAGAGCTTTCAGAAAATGCCCAAATAATATACACGTTAATTCGAACGCGTTTTGTACGCAATGTAGCAATCCGCGGGCTATATAAGGCACTTCACGTTGTCTATCCATGTTCTATACCATGCCAATGTAACTATCACATCTTAGCGTTCGTATAGAGTTCATAGAGTTGTGACCTTGAACGCTCCTTCATAAGTATATATCTCCTACACGATATAAAAGACAGACAATAGAAAACGGACTTAGCGTACCTTAGCGACTTAGTGTACCTTAGCGTTTGCATACAGCACCTAGAGTTGTGACCTTGAACGCTCCTTCATAAGTAGATAACTCCTACACGATAGAAAAGACGTTCAAGAGAAAACGGTCTAAGTTTTACTGCAATTAATATGCAGCAGAGCTTTCAAAAAGTGCCCAAATAATATACACGTCAATTCGAACGCGTTTTGTACGCTAAGTAGCAATCCGCGGGCTATAGAAGGCACTTCAAGATGTCTATCCATGTTCTATACAATGCCAATGTAACTATCATATCATAGCGTTCGCAAAGAGCACCTATAGTTGTGACCTTGAACGCTCCTTCATAAGTAGATAACTCCTACACGATAGAAAAGACGTTCAAGAGAAAACGGTCTATGTTTTACTGCAATTAGTATGCAGCAGAGCTTTCAAAAAGTGCCCAAATAATATACAAGTTACAAAGCAGCAATCCGCGGGCTATATAAGGCACTTCAAGATGTCTATCCATGTTCTATACAATGCCATTGTAACTACCATACCTTAGCGTTTGCATACAGCACCTAGAGTTGTGACCTTGAACGCTCCTTCATAAGTAGATAGCTCCTACACGATAGAAAAGACGTTCAAGAGAAAACGGTCTAAGTTTTACTGCAATTAGCATGCAGCCGAGCTGCCTAATAATGCCCAGATGATATACACGAAAATTCGAATGCGTTTTGTAAACAAAGCAGCAATCCGTGGGCTATTGAGGACACTTCGCGATGCCTTTCCATGTTCTACACAATGTCAATGTTACTATTATACCTTAGAGTTCGCATAGAGCACAAGGAGCTGTGACCTTGAACGATCCTTCATTCGTAGATTACTGCTACACGATAGAAAAGACGTACAAGTGAAAATGGATTTAGTTTTACTGCAATTAGTATGCAGCAGAGCTTTCAAAAAGTGCCCAAATAATATACACGTTAATTCGAACGCGTTTTTTACGCAAAGTAGCAATCCGCGGGCAATATAAGGCACTTCGCGATGTCTATCCATGTTCTATACCATGCCAATGTAACTATCATATCTTAGCGTTCGCTTACAGCACCTAGAGTTGTGACCTTGAACGCTCCTTCATAAGTAGATAACTCCTACACGATAGAAAAACGTACAATAGAAAACGGACTTAGTTTTACTGCAATTAGTATGCAGCAGAGCTTTCAAAAAGTCCCCAAATAATATACACGTCAATTCGAACGCGTTTTGTACGCAAAGTAGCAATCCGCGGGCTATATAAGGCACTTTGCGATGGCTATCCATGTTCTATACCATGCCAATGTAACTATCATATCTTAGCGTTCGCATAGAGCACCTAGAGTTGTGACCTTGAACGCTCCTTCATAAGTAGATAACTCCTACACGATAGAAAAAACGTTCAAGAGAAATCGGTCTAAGTTTTACTGCAATTAGTATGCTGCAGAGCTTTCAGAAAATGCCCAAATAATATACACGTTAATTCGAACGCGTTTTGTACGCAATGTAGCAATCCGCGGGCAATATAAGGCTCGTCGCGATGTCTCTCCATGTTCTATACCATGCCAATGTAACTATTATATCTTAGCGTTCGCATACAGCACCTAAAAAGTTTTACTGCATTTAGTATGCAGCAGAGCTTTCAAGAAGTGCCCAAATAATATACACGTCAGTTCGAACGCGTTTTCAACGCAAAGTAGCAATCCGCGGGCAATATAAGGCACTTCGCGATATCTATCCAAGTTCTATACCATGCCAATGTAACTATCATATATTAGCGTTCGCATAGAGCACCTAGAGTTGTGACCTTGAACGCTCCTTCATAAGTAGATAACTACTACACAATAGAGAAGACGTACAAGTGAAAATGGATTTAGTTTTGCTGCAATTAGCATGCAGCAGAGCTGCCAAATAATGCCTAGATAATATACGCGTTAATTCGAATGCGGTTTGTAAACAAAGCAGCAATCCGTGGGCTATTAAGGACACTTCGCGATTCCTTTTCATTTTCTATACCATGCCATTGTAACTACCATACCTTAGCGTTTGCATACAGCACCTAGAGTTGTGACCTTGAACGCTCCTTCATAAGTAGATAACTCCTACACGATAGAAAAGACGTTCAAGAGAAAACGGTCTAAGTTTTACTGCAATTAGTATGCAGCAGAGCTTTCAAAAAGTGCCCAAATAATATACACGTTAATTCGAACGCGTTTTGTACGCAAAGTAGCAATCCGCGGGCTATATAAGGCACTTCACGTTGGGTATCCATGTTCTATACCATGCCAATGTAACTATCACATCTTAGCGTTCGTTTAGAGTTCATAGAGTTGTGACCTTGAACGCACCTTCATAAGTATATATCTCCTACACGATATAAAAGACAGACAATAGAAAACGGACTAAGTTTTACTGCAATTAATATGCAGCAGAGCTTTCAAAAAGTGCCCAAATAATATACACGTCAATTCGAACGCGTTTTGTACGCTAAGTAGCAATCCGCGGGCTATAGAAGTCACTTCAAGATGTCTATCCATGTTCTATACAATGCCAATGTAACTATCATATCATAGCGTTCGCAAAGAGCACCTATAGTTGTGACCTTGAACGCTCCTTCATAAGTAGATAACTCCTACACGATAGAAAAGACGTTCAAGAGAAAACGGTCTATGTTTTACTGCAATTAGTATGCAGCAGAGCTTTCAAAAAGTGCCCAAATAATATACAAGTTACAAAGCAGCAATCCGCGGGCTATATAAGGCACTTCAAGATGTCTATCCATGTTCTATACAATGCCTATGTAACTATCATATCATAGCGTTCGCAAAGAGCACCTAGAGTTGTGACCTTGAACGCTCCTTCATAAGTAGATATCTCCTACACGATATAAAAGACGTACAATAGAAAACGGACTAAATTTTACTGCAATTAGCATGCAGCCGAGCTGCCTAATAATGCCCAGATGATATACACGAAAATTCGAATGCGTGTTGTAAACAAAGCAGCATTCCGTGGGCTATAGAGGACACTTCGCGGTGCCTATCCATGTTCTACACCATGTCAATGTTACTATCATATCTTAGGGTTCGCATAGAGCACAAAGAGCTGTGACCTCGAACGCTCCTTCATTCGTAGATTATTGCTACACGATAGAAAAGACGTACAAGTGAAAATGGATTTAGTTTTACTGCAATTAGCATGCAGCAGAGCTGCCAAATAATGCCCAGATGATATACACGAAAATTCGATGCGTTTTGGAAACAAAGCAGCAATCCGTGGGCTATTGAGGACACTTCGCGATGCCTATCCATTTTCTATACCATGCCATTTTAACTACCATATCTTAGCGTTCGCATACGGCACCTAGAGTTGTGACCTTGACCCCTCCTTCATAAGTAGATAACTCCTACACGATAGAAAAGACGTTCAAGAGAAAACGGTGTAAGATTTAATGCAATTAATATTCAGCAGAGCTTTCAAAAAGTGCCCAAATAATATACACGTTAATTTGAACGCGTTTTGTACGCAAAGTAGCAATCCGCGGGCTAAATAAGGCATTTCACGATGTCTATCCATGTTCTATACCATGCCATTGTAACTACCATCTCTTAACGTTCTCACACAGCACCTAGAGTTGTGACCTTGAACGCTCCTTCATAAGTAGATAACTCCTACACGATTGAAAAGACGTTCAAGAGAAAACGGTCTAAGTTTTACTGCAATTAGTAAGCAGCAGAGCTTTCAAAAAGTGCCCAAATAATATTCACGTCAATTCGAACGCGTTTTGTACGCAAAGTAGCAATCCGCGGGCTATATAAGGCACTTCGCGATATCTATCCATGTTCTATACCATGCCAATGTAACTATCATATCTTCTCGTTCGCATAGAGCACCTAGAGTTGTGACATTGAACGCTCCTTCATAAGTAGATAACTATTACACAATAGAGAAGACATAAAAGTGAAAATGGATTTAGTTTTACTGCAATTAGCATGCAGCAGAGCTGCCAAATAATGCCCAGATAATAAACGCGTTAATTCGAATGCGTTTTGTAAACAAAGCAGCAATCCGTGGGCTATTAAGGACACTTCGCGATGCCTATCCATTTTCTATACCATGCCATTGTAACTACCATACCTTAGCGTTTGCATACAGCACCTAGAGTTGTGACCTTGAACGCTCCTTCATAAGTAGATAGCTCCTACACGATAGAAAAGACGTTCAAGAGAAAACGGTCTAAGTTTTACTGCAATTAGCATGCGGCAGAGCTGCCTAATAATGCCCAGATGATATACACGAAAATTCGAATGCGTTTTGTAAACAAAGCAGCAATCCGTGGGCTATTGAGGACACTTCGCGATGCCTTTCCATGTTCTACACAATGTCAATGTTACTATTATACCTTAGAGTTCGCATAGAGCACAAGGAGCTGTGACCTTGAACGATCCTTCATTCGTAGATTACTGCTACACGATAGAAAAGACGTACAAGTGAAAATGGATTTAGTTTTACTGCAATTAGTATGCAGCAGAGCTTTCAAAAAGTGCCCAAATAATATACACGTTAATTCGAACGCGTTTTTTACGCAAAGTAGCAATCCGCGGGCAATATAAGGCACTTCGCGATGTCTATCCATGTTCTATACCATGCCAAAGTAACTATCATATCTTAGCGTTCGCATACAGCACCTAGAGTTGTGACCTTGAACGCTCCTTCATAAGTAGATAACTCCTACACGATAGAAATGACGTTCAAGAGAAAACGGTCTAAGTTTTACTGCAATTAGTATGCAGCAGAGCTTTCAAAAAGTGCCCAAATAATATACACGTCAATTCAAACGCGTTTTGAACGCAATGTAGCAATCCGCGGGCTATATAAAGCACTTCGCGTTATCTATCCATGTTCTATACCATGCCAATGTAACTATCACATCTTAGCGTTCGTATAGAGCTCATAGAGTTGTGGCCTTGAACGCTCCTTCATAAGTAGATATCTCCTACACGATATAAAAGACGTACAATAGAAAACGGACTGAGTTTTACTGCAATTAGTATGCAGCAGAGCTTTCAAAAAGTGCCCAAATAATATACACGTCAATTCGAACGCGTTTTGTACGCAAAGTAGCAATCCGCGGGCTATATAAGGCACTTCGCGATATCTATCCATGTTCTATACCAAGCCAATGTAACTATCATATCTTAGCGTTCGCATAGAGCACCTAGAGTTGTGACCTTGAACACTCCTTCATAAGTAGATAACTCCTACACGATAGAAAAGACGTTCAAGAGAAAACGGTCTAAGATTTACTGCAATTAATATTCAGCAGAGCTTTCAAGAACTGCCCAAATAATATACACGTTAATTCGAACGCGTTTTGTACGCAAAGTAGCAATCCGCGGGCTATATAAGGCACTTCGCGATATCTATCCATGTTCTATACCATGCCAATGTAACTATCATATCTTAGCGTTCGCATAGAGCACCTAGAGTTGTGACCTTGAACGCTCCTTCATAACTAGATAACCACTACACAATAGAGAAGTCGTACAAGTGAAAATGGATTTAGTTTTACTGCAATTAGCATGCAGCAGAGCTGCCAAATAATACCCAGATAATATACGCGTTAATTCGAATGCGTTTTGTAATCAAAGCAGCAATCCGTGGGCTATTGAGGACACTTCGCGATGCCTTTCCATGTTCTACACCATGTCAATGTTACTATCATACCTTAGGGTTCGCATAGAGCACAAGGAGCTGTGACCTTGAATGATCCTTCATTCGTAGATTACTGCTACACGATAGAAATGACGTACAAGTGAAAATGGATTTAGTTTTACTGCAATTAGCATGCAGTAGAGCTGCCAAATAATGCCCAGATAATATACACGTTAATTCGAATGCGTTTTTTAAACAAAGCAGCAATCTGTGGGCTATTAAGGACACTTCGCGATGCCTTTCCATGTTCTACACCATGTCAATGTTACTATCATACCTTAGGGTTCGCATAGAGCACAAAGAGCTGTGGCCTTGAACGATCCTTCATTCGTAGATTACTGCTACACAATAGAAAACACGTACAAGTGAAAATGGATTTAATTTCACTGCAATTAGCATGCAGCAGAGCTGCCAAATAATGCCCTTATAATATACGGGTTAATTCGAATGCGTTTTGTAAACAAAGCAGCAATCCGTGGGCTATTAAGGACACTTAGCGATGCCTATCCATTTTCTATACCATGCCATTGTAACTACCATTTCTTAGCGTTCGCATACAGCACCTAGAGTTGTGACCTTGAAGGCTCCTTCATAAGTAGATATCTCCTACACGATATAAAAGACGTACAATAGAAAACGGACTAACTTTTATTGCAATTAGGATGCAGCAGAGCTTTCAGAAAATGCCCAAATAATATACACGTCAATTCGAACGCGTTTTGTACGCAAAGTAGCAATCCGCGGGCTATATAAGGCACTTTGCGATGTCTATCCATGTTCTATACCATGCCAATGTAACTATCATATCTTAGCGTTCGCATAGAGCACCTAGAGTTGTGACCCGGAACGCTCCTTCATAAGTAGATATCTCCCACACGATAGAAAAGACGTTCAGGAGAAAACGGTATAAGTTTTACTGCAATTAGCATGCGGCAGAGCTGCCTAATAATGCCCAGATGATATACACGAAATTTCGAATGCGTTTTGTAAACAAAGCAGCAATCCGTGGGCTATTGAGGACACTTCGCGATACCTTTCCATGTTCTACACCATGTCAATGTTACTATCATACCTTAGGGTTTGCATAGAGCACAAAGAGCTGTGACCTTGAACGATTCTTCATTCGTAGATTACTGCTACACGATAGAAAAGACGTACAAGTGAAAATGGATTTAGTTTTACTGCAATTAGCATGCAGCAGAGCTGCCAAATAATGCCCAGATGATATACACGAAAATTCGAATGCGTTTTGTAAACAAAGCAGCAATCCGTGGGCTATTGAGGACACTTCGCGATGCCTATCCATATGCTATACCATGTCAATGTTACCATCATATCTTAGGGTTCGCATAGAGCACAAAGAGCTGTGACCTTGAACGCTCCTTCATTCGTAGATTACTGCTACAGCATAGAAAAGACGTTCAAGAGAAAACGGTCTAAGTTTTACTGCAATTAGTATGCAGCAGAGCTTTCAAAAAGTGCCCAAATAATATACACGTCAATTCGAACGCGTTTTGAACGCAAAGTAGCAATCCGCGGGCTATATAAGGCACTTCGCGATATCTATCCATGTTCTATACCATGCCAATGTAACTATCATATCTTAGCGTTCGCATAGAGCACCTAGAGTTGTGACCTTGAACGCTCCTTCATAAGTAGATAACTACTATACAATAGAGAAGACGTACAAGTGAAAATGGATTTAGTTTTCCTGCAATTAGCATGTAGCAGAGCTGCCAAATAATGCCCAGATAATATACGCGTTAATTCGAATGCGTTTTGTAAACAAAACAGCAATCCGTGGGCTATTAAGAACACTTTGCGATGCCTATCCATTTTCTATACCATGCCATTGTAACTACCATACCTTAGCGTTTGCATACAGCACCTAGAGTTGTGACCTTTAACGCTCCTTCATAAGTAGATAACTCCTACACGATAGAAAAGACGTTCAAGAGAAAACGGTCTAAGTTTTACTGCAATTAGTATGCAGCAGAGCTTTCAAAAATTGCCCAAATAATATACACGTTAATTCGAACGCGTTTTGTACGCAAAGTAACAATCCGCGGGCTATATAAGGCACTTCACGATGTCTATCCATGTTCTATACCATGCCAATGTAACTATCACATCTTAGCGTTCGTATAGAGCTCATAGAGTTGTGACCTTGAAGGCTCCTTCATAAGTAGATATCTCCTACACGATATAAAAGACGTACAATAGAAAACGGACTAACTTTTATTGCAATTAGTATGCAGCAGAGCTTTCAAAAAGTGCCCAAATAATATATACGTCAATTCGAACGCGTTTTGTACGCAAAGTAGCAATCCGCGGGCTATATAAGGCACTTTGCGATGTCTATCCATGTTCTATACCATGCCAATGTAACTATCATATCTTAGCGTTCGCATAGAGCACCTAGAGTTGTGACCTTGAACGCTCCTTCATAAGTAGATAACTCCTACACGATAGAAAAGACGTTCAAGAGAAAACGGTCTAAGTTTTACTGCAATTAGTATGCAGCAGAGCTTTCAGAAAATGCCCAAATAATATACACGTTAATTCGAACGCGTTTTGTACGCAAAGTAGCAATCCGCGGGCAATATAAGGCACTTCGCGATGTCTATCCATGTTCTATACCATGCCAATGTAACTATCATATCTTAGCGTTCGCATACAGCACCTAGAGTTGTGACCTTGAACGCTCCTTCATAAGTAGATAACTACTACACAATAGAGAAGACGTACAAGTGAAAATGGATTTAGTTTTCCTGCAATTAGCATGTAGCAGAGCTGCCAAATAATGCCCAGATAATATACGCGTTAATTCGAATGCGTTTTGTAAACAAAGCAGCAATCCGTGGGCTATTAAGAACACTTTGCGATGCCTATCCATTTTCTATACCATGCCATTGTAACTACCATACCTTAGCGTTTGCATACAGCACCTAGAGTTGTGACCTTTAACGCTCCTTCATAAGTAGATAACTCCTACACGATAGAAAAGACGTTCAAGAGAAAACGGTCTAAGTTTTACTGCAATTAGTATGCAGCAGAGCTTTCAAAAATTGCCCAAATAATATACACGTTAATTCGAACGCGTTTTGTACGCAAAGTAGCAATCCGCGGGATATATAAGGCACTTCACGATGTCTATCCATGTTCTATACCATGCCAATGTTACTATCAAATCTTAGCGTTCGCATACAGCACCTAGAGTTGTGACCTTGAACGCTCCTTCATAAGTAGATATCTCCTACACGATATAAAAGACGTACAATAGAAAACGGACTAACTTTTATTGCAATTAGTATGCAGCAGAGCTTTCAGAAAATGCCCAAATAATATACACGTTAATTCGAACGCGTTTTGTACGCAAAGTAGCAATCCGCGGGCAATATAAGGCACTTCGCGATGTCTATCCATGTTCTATACCATGCCAATGTAACTATCAAATCTTAGCGTTCGCATACAGCACCTAGAGTTGTGACCTTGAACGCTCCTTCATAAGTAGATAACTCCTACACGATAGAAAAGACGTTCAAGAGAAAACGGTCTGTTTTACTGCAATTAGTATGCAGCAGAGCTTTCAAAAAGTGCCCAAATAATATACACGTTAATTCGAACGCGTTTTTTACGCAAAGTAGCAATCCGCGGGCAATATAAGGCACTTCGCGATGTCTATCCATGTTCTATACCATGCCAATGTAACTATCATATCTTAGCGTTCGCATACAGCACCTAGAGTTGTGACCTTGAACGCTCCTTCATAAGTAGATAACTCCTACACGATAGAAATGACGTTCAAGAGAAAACGGTCTAAGTTTTACTGCAATTAGTATGCAGCAGAGCTTTCAAAATGTGCCCAAATAATATACACGTCAATTCGAAAGCGTTTTGAACGCAAAGCAGCAATCCGCGGGCTATATAAAGCACTTCGCGTTATCTATCCATGTTCTATACCATGCCAATGTAACTATCACATCTTAGCGTTCGTATAGAGCTCATAGAGTTGTGGCCTTGAACGCTCCTTCATAAGTAGATATCTCCTACACGATATAAAAGACGTACAATAGAAAACGGACTAAGTTTTACTGCAATTAGAATGCAGCAGAGCTTTCAGAAAATGCCCAAATAATATACACGTTAATTCGAACGCGTTTTGTACGCAAAGTAGCAATCCGCGGGCAATATAAGGCACTTCGCGATGTCTATCCATGTTCTATACCATGCCAATGTAACTATCAAATCTTAGCGTTCGCATAGAGCACCTAGAGATGTGACCTTGAACGCTCCTTCATAAGTAGATCACTACTACACAATAGAGAAGACGTACAAGTGAAAATGGATTTAGTTTTCCTGCAATTAGCATGTAGCAGAGCAGCCAAATAATGCCCAGATAATATACGCGTTAATTCGAATGCGTTTTGTAATCAAAGCAGCAATCCGTGGGCTATTAAGAACACTTCGCGATGCCTATCCATTTTCTATACCATGCCATTGTAACTACCATACCTTAGCGTTTGCATACAGCACCTAGAGTTGTGACCTTGAACGCTCCTTCATAAGTAGATCACTCCTACACGATAGAAAAGACGTTCAAGAGAAAACGGTCTAAGTTTTACTGCAATTAGTATGCAGCAGAGCTTTCAAAAATTGCCCAAATAATATACACGTTAATTCGAACGCGTTTTGTACGCAAAGTAGCAATCCGCGGGTTATATAAGGCACTTCACGATGTCTATCCATGTTCTATACCATGCCAATGTAACTATCACATCTTAGCGTTCGTATAGAGCTCATAGAGTTGTGACCTTGAACGCTCCTTCATAAGTACATCACTCCTACACGATAGAAAAGACGTTCAAGAGAAAACGGTCTAAGTTTTACTGCAATTAGTATGCAGCAGAGCTTTCAAAAATTGCCCAAATAATATACACGTTAATTCGAACGCGTATTGTACGCAAAGTAGCAATCCGTGGGCTATATAAGGCACTTTGCGATGTCTATCCATGTTCTATACCATGCCAATGTAACTATCATATCTTTGCGTTCGCAGACAGCACCTAAAGTTGTGACCTTGAACGCTCCTTCATAAGTAGATAACTCCTACACGATAGAAAATACGTTCAAGAGAAAACGGTCTGTTTTACTGCAATTAGTATGCAGCAGAGCTTTCAAAAAGTGCCCAAATAATATACACGTTAATTCGAACGCGTTTTTTACGCAAAGTAGCAATCCGCGGGCAATATAAGGCACTTCGCGATGTCTATCCATGTTCTATACCATGCCAATGTAACTATCATATCTTAGCGTTCGCATACAGAACCTAGAGTTGTGACCTTGAACGCTCCTTCATAAGTAGATAACTCCTACACGATATAAAAGACGTACAATAGAAAACGGACTAAGTTTTACTGCAATTAGTATGCAGCAGAGCTTTCAAAAAGTGCCCAAATAACATACACTTCAATTCGAACGCGTTTTGAACGCAAAGTAGCAATCCGCAGGCTATATATGGCACTTCGCGATATCTATCCATGTTCTATACCATGCCAATGTAACTATCATATCTTAGCGTTCGCATAGAACACCTAGAGTTGTGACCTTGAACGCTCCTTCATAAGGAGATAACTCCTACACGATAGAAAAGACGTTCAAGAGAAAATGGATTTAGTTTTACTGCAATTAGCATGCAACAGAGCTGCCAAATAATTCCCAGATGATATACACGAAAATTCGAATGCGTTTTGTAAACAAAGCAGCAATACGTGGGCTATTGAGGACACTTCGCGATGCCTATCCATGTGCTATACCATGTCAATGTTACTATCATATCTTAGGGTTCGCATAGAGCACAAAGAGCTGTGACCTTGAACGCTCCTTCATTCGTAGATTACTGCTACAGGATAGAAAAGAAGTACAAGTGAAAATGGACTAAGTTTTACTGCAATTAGCATGCAGTAGAGCTGCCAAATAGCGCCCAGGCGATATACACGTTAATTCGATCGCGTTTTGTACGCAAAGTAGCAATCCGTGGGATATATAGGGCACTTCGCGATGTCTATCCATGTTCTATACCATGCCATTGTAACTACCATATCTTAGCGTTCGCACACAGCACCTAGAGTTGTGACCTTGAACGCTCCTTCATAAGTAGATAACTACTACACAATAGGGAAGACGTACAAGTGAAAATGGATTTAGTTTTACTGCAATTAGCATGCAGCAGAGCTGCCAAATAATGCCCAAATAATATACTCGTTAATTCGAATGCGTTTTGTAAACAAAGCAGCAATCCGTGGGCTATTAAGGACACTTCGCGATGCCCATCCATTTTCTATACCATGCCATTGTAACTCCCATACCTTAGCGTTTGCATACAGCACCTAGAGTTGTGACCTTGAACGCTCCTTCATAAGTAGATAACTCCTACACGATAGAAAAGACGTTCAAGAGAAAACAGTCTAAGTTTTACTGCAATTAGTATGCAGCAGAGCTTTCAAAAAGTGCCCAAATAATATACACGTTAATTCGAACACGTTTTGTAGGCAAAGTAGCAATCCGCGGGCTATATAAGGCACTTCACGATGTCTATCCAAGTTCTGTACCATGCCAATGTAACTATCACATTTTAGCGTTCGTATAGAGCTCATAGAGTTGTGACCTTGAACGCTCCTTCATAAGTAGATATCTCCTACACGATATAAAAGACGTACAATAGAAAACGGACTAAGTTTTACTGCAATTAGTATGCAGCAGAGCTTTCAAAAATTGCCCAAATAATATACACGTTAATTCGAACGCGTTTTGTACGCAAAGTAACAATCCGCGGGCTATATAAGGCACTTCACGATGTCTATCCATGTTCTATACCATGCCAATGTAACTATCACATCTTAGCGTTCGTATAGAGCTCATAGAGTTGTGACCTTGAAGGCTCCTTCATAAGTAGATATCTCCCACACGATAGAAAAGACGATCAAGAGAAAACGGTCTAAGTTTTACTGCAATTAGTATGCAGCAGAGCTTTCAAAAAGTGCCCAAATAATAAACACGTCAATTCGAACGCATTTTGAACGCAAAGTAGCAATCCGCGGGCTATATAAGGCACTTCACGATGTCTATCCATGTTCTATACCATGCCAATGTAACTATCACATCTTAGCGTTCGTATAGAGCTCATAGAGTTGTGACCTTGAACGCTCCTTCATAAGTAGATATCTCCTACACGATATAAAAGACGTACAATAGAAAACGGACTAAGTTTTACTGCAATTAGTATGCAGCAGAGCTCTCAAAAAGTGCCCAAATAATATACACGTCAATTCAAACGCGTTTTGTACGCAAAGTAGCAATCCGCGGGCTATATAAGGCACTTTGCGATGTCTATCCATGTTCTATACCATGCCAAAATAAATATCATATCTTAGCGTTCGCATAGAGCACATAGAGTTGTGACCTTGAACGCTCCTTCATAAGTAGATAACTCCTACACGATAGAAAAAACGTTCAAGAGAAAACGGTCTAAGTTTTACTGCAATTAGTATGCTGCAGAGCTTTCAGAAAATGCCCAAATAATATATACACGTTAATTCGAACGCGTTTTGTACGCAAAGTAGCAATCCGCGGGCAATATAAGGCACTTCGCGATGTCTATCAATGTTCTATACCATGCCAATGAAACTATCATATCTTAGCGTTCGCATAGAGCACCTAGAGTTGTGACCTTGAACGCTCCTTCATAAGTAGATAACTACTACACCATAGAGAAGACGTACAAGTGAAAATGGATTTAGTTTTACTGCAATTAGCATGCAGCAGAGCTGCCAAATAATGCCCAGATAATATACGCGTTAATTCGAATGCGTTTTGTAAACAAAGCAGCAATCCGTGGGCTATTAAGGACACTTCGCGATGCCTATCCATTTTCTATACCATGCCATTGTAACTACCATACCTTAGCGTTTGCATACAGCACCTAGAGTTGTGACCTTGAACGCTCCTTCATAAGTAGATAACTCCTACACGATAGAAAAGACGTTCAAGAGAAAACGGTCTAAGTTTTACTGCAATTAGTATGTAGCAGAGCTTTCAAAAAGTGCCCAAATAATAAACACGTCAATTCGATCTCGTTTTGTACTCAAAGTAGCAATCCGCGGGCTATATAAGGCACTTTGCGATGTCTATCCATGTTCTATTCCATGCCAATGTAACTATCATACCTTAGCGTTCGCATTGAGCACCTAGAGTTGTGACCTTGGACGCTCCTTCATAAGTAGATTACTCCTACACGATAGAAAAAACGTTCAAGAGAAAACGGTCTAAGTTTTACTGCAATTAGTATGCAGCAGAGCTTTCAGAAAATGCCCAAATAATATACACGTTAATTCGAACGCGTTTTGTACGCAAAGTAGCAATCCGCGGGCAATATAAGGCACTTCGCGATGTCTATCCATGTTCTATACCATGCCAATGTAACTATCATATCTTAGAGTTCGCATACAGCACCTAGAGTTGTGACCTTGAACGCTCCTTCATAAGTAGATAACTCCTACACGATAGAGAAGACGTTCAAGAGAAAACGGTCTAAGTTTTACTGCAATTAGTATGCAGCAGAGCTTTCAAAAAGTGCCCAATTAATATACACGTTAATTTGAACGCGTTTTGTACGCAAAGTAGCAATCTGCGGGCTATATAAGGCACTTCCCGATGTCTATCCAAGTTCTATACCATGCCAATGTAACTATCACATCTTAGCGTTCGTATAGAGCTCATAGAGTTGTGACCTTGAACGCTCCTTTATAAGTAGATAACTCCTACACGATAGAAAAGACGTTCAAGAGAAAACGGTCTAAGTTTTACTGCAATTAGTATGCAGCAGAGCTTTCAAAAAGTGCCCAAATAATATACACGTCAATTCGAACGCGTTTTGTACGCAAAGTAGCAATCCGCGGGCTATATAAGGCACTTCCCGATGTCTATCCAAGTTCTATACCATGCCAATGTAACTATCACATCTTAGCGTTCGCATAGAGCACCTAGAGTTGTGACCTTGAACGCTCCTTCATAAGGAGATAACTCCTACACGATAGAAAAGACGTTCAAGAGAAAATGGATTTAGTTTTACTGCAATTAGCATGCAACAGAGCTGCCAAATAATTCCCAGATGATATACACGAAAATTCGAATGCGTTTTGTAAACAAAGCAGCAATCCGTGGGCTATTGAGGACACTTCGCGATGCCTATCCATGTGCTATACCATGCCATTGTAACTACCATACCTTAGCGTTTGCATACAGCACCTAGAGTTGTGATCTTGAACGCTCCTTCATAAGTAGATAACTCCTACACGATAGAAAAGACGTTCAAGAGAAAACGGTCTAAGTTTTACTGCAATTAGTATGCAGCAGAGCTTTCAAAAAGTGCCCAAATAATATACACGTCAATTCGAACGCGTTTTGTACGCAAAGTAGCAATCCGCGGGCTATATAAAGCACTTCCCGATGTCTATCCAAGTTCTATACCAGGCCAATGTAACTATCACATCTTAGCGCCCGCATAGAGCACCTAGAGTTTTGACCTTGAACGCTCCATCATAAGTAGATAACTCCTAAACGATATAAAAGACGTACAATAGAAAACGGACTAACTTTTATTGCAATTAGTATGCAGCAGATCTTTCAAAAAGTGCCCAAATAATATACATGTCAATTCGAACGCGTTTTGTACGCAAAGTAGCAATCCGCGGGCAATATAAGGCACTTCGCGATGTCTATCCATGTTCTATACCATGCCAATGTAACTATCATATCTTAGCGTTCGCATAGAGCACCTAGAGTTGTGACCTTGAACGCTCCTTCATAAGTAGATAACTACTACACAATAGAGAAGATGTACAAGTGAAAATGGATTTAGTTTTACTGCAATTAGCATGCAGCAGAGCTGCCAAATAATGCCCAGATAATATACACGTTAATTCGAATGAGTTTGGTAAACAAAGCAGCAATCCGTGGGCTATTAAGGACACTTCGCGATGACTTTCCATGTTCTACATCATGTCAATGTTACTATCATACCTTAGGGTTCGCCTAGAGCACAAAGAGGTGTGACCTTGAACGGTCCTTCATTCGTAGATTACTGCTACACGATAGAAAAGACGTACAAGTGAAAATGGATTTAGTTTTACTGCAATTAGTATGCAGCAGAGCTTTCAAAAAGTGCCTAAATAATATACACGTTAATTCGATCGTGTTTTGTACGCAAAGTAGCAATCCGTGGGATATATAGGGCCCTTCGCGATGTCTATCCATGTTCTATACCATGCCATTGTAACTACCATATCTTAGCGTTCGCACACAGCACCTAGAGTTGTGACCTTGAACGCTCCTTCATAAGTAGATAACTACTACACAATAGGGAAGACGTACAAGTGAAAATGGATTTAGTTTTACTGCAATTAGCATGCAGCAGAGCTGCCAAATAATGCCCAAATAATATACTCGTTAATTCGAATGCGTTTTGTAAACAAAGCAGCAATCCGTGGGCTATTAAGGACACTTCGCGATGCCCATCCATTTTCTATACCATGCCATTGTAACTCCCATACCTTAGCGTTTGCATACAGCACCTAGAGTTGTGACCTTGAATGCTCCTTCATAAGTAGATAACTCCTACACGATAGAAAAGACGTTCAAGAGAAAACAGTCTAAGTTTTACTGCAATTAGTATGCAGCAGAGCTTTCAAAAAGTGCCCAAATAATATACACGTTAATTCGAACACGTTTTGTAGGCAAAGTAGCAATCCGCGGGCTATATAAGGCACTTCACGATGTCTATCCAATTTCTATACCATGCCAATGTAACTATCACATCTTAGCGTTCGAATAGAGCTCATAGAGTTGTGACCTTGATTGCTCCTTCATAAGTAGATACCTCCTACACGATATAAAAGACGTACAATAGAAAACGGACTAAGTTTTACTGCAATTAGTATGCAGCAGAGCTTTTAAAAAGTGTCCAAATAATATACACGTCAATTCGAACGCATTTTGTACTCAAAGTAGCAATCCGCGGACTATATAAGGCACTTTGCGATGTCTATCCATGTTCTATACCATGCCAATGTAACTATCATATCTTAGCGTTCTCATAGAGCACCTAGAGTTGTGACCTTGAACACTCCTTCATAAGTAGATAACTCCTACACGATAGAAAAGACGTTCAAGAGAAAACGGTCTAAGATTTACTGCAATTAATATTCAGCAGAGTTTTCAGAAAATGCCCAAATAATATACACGTTAATTCGAACGCGTTTTGGACGCAAAGTAGCAATCCGCGGGCTATATAAGGCACTTCACGCTGTCTATCCAAGTTCTGTACCATGCCAATGTAACTATCACATTTTAGCGTTCGTATAGAGCTCATAGAGTTGTGACCTTGAACGCTCCTTCATAAGTAAATATCTCCTACACGATATAAAAGACGTACAATAGAAAACGGACTAAGTTTTACTGCAATTAGTATGCAGCAGAGCTTTCAAAATGTGGCCAAATAATATACACGTCAATTCGAAAGCGTTTTGTACGCAACGTAGCAATCCGCGGGCTATATAAGGCACTTCGCGATATCTATCCATGTTCTATACCATGCCAATGTAACTATCATATCTTAGCGTTCGCATACTGCACCTAGAGTTGTGACCTTGAACACTCCTTCATAAGTAGATAACTCCTACACGATAGAAAAGACATTCAAGAGAAAACGGTCTAAGATTTACTGCAATTAATATTCAGCAGAGCTTTCAAAAAGTGCCCAAATAATATACACGTTAATTCGAACGCGTTTTGTACGTAAAGTAGCAATCCGCGGGCTATATAAGGCACTTCGCGATATCTATCCATGTTCTATACCATGCCAATGTAACTATCATATCTTAACGTTCGCATAGAGCACCTAGAGTTGTGACCTTGAACGCTCCTTCATAAGTAGATAACTACTACACAATAGAAAAGACGTTCAAGAGAAAACGGTCTAAGTTTTACTGCAATTAGTATGCAGCAGAGCTTTCAAAAAGTGCCCAAATAATATACACGTCAATTCTAACGCGTTTTGTACGCAAAGTAGCAATCCGCGGGCTATATAAGGCACTTCCCGACGTCTATCCAAGTTCTATACCATGCCAATGTAACTATCACATCTTAGCGTTCGCATAGAGCACCTAGAGTTGTGACCTTGAACGCTCCTTCATAAGTAGATAACTCCTACGCGATAGAAAAGACGTTCAAGAGAAAATGGATTTAGTTTTACTGCAATTAGCATGCTGCAGAGCTGCCAAATAATGCCCAGATGATATGCACGAAAATTCGAATGCGTTTTGTAAACAAAGCAGCAATCCGTGGGCTATTGAGGACACTTCGCGATGCCTATCCATGTGCTATACCATGTCAATGTTACTATCATATCTTAGGATTCGCATAGAGCACAAAGAGCTGTGACCTTGAACGCTCCTTCATTCGTAGATTACTGCTACAGGATAGAAAAGACGTACAAGTGAAAATGGACTAAGTTTTACTGCAATTAGCATGCAGTAGAGCTGCCAAATAGCGCCCAGGCGATATACACGTTAATTCGAACGCGTTTTGTGTGCAAAGTAGCAATCCGCGGGCTATATAAGGCACTTCACGATGTCTACCCATGTTCGATACCATGCCAATGTAACTATCACATCTTAGCGTTCGTATAGAGCTATAGAGTTGTGACCTTGAGCGCTCCTTCATAAGTAGATATCTCCTACACGATAGAAAAGACGTTCAAGAGAAAACGGTCTAAGTTTTACTGCAATTAGTATGCAGCAGAGCTTTCAAAAAGTGCCCAAATAATATACTCGTCAATTCAAACGCGTTTTGTACGCAAAGTAGGAATCCGCGGGCTATATAAGGCACTTTGCGATGTCTATCCATGTTCTATACCATGCCAATATAAATATCATATCTTAGCGTTCGCATACAGCACCTAGAGTTGTGACCTTGAACGCTCCTTCATTCGTAGATTACTGCTACACGATAGAAAAGACGTACAAGTGAAAATGGATTTAGTTTTACTGCAATTAGCATACAGCAGAGCTGCCAAATAATGCCCAGATGATATACACGAAAATTCGAATGCGTTTTGTAAACAAAGCAGCAATCCGTGGGCTATTGAGGACACTTCGCGATGCCTATCCATGTGCTATACCATGTCAATGTTACTATCATATCTTAGGGTTCGCATAGAGCACAAAGAGCTGTGACCTTGAACGCTCCTTTATTCGTAGATTACTGCTACAGAATAGAAAAGACGTACAAGTGAAAATGGACTAAGTTTTACTGCAATTAGGATGCAGTAGAGCTGCCAAATAGCGCCCAGACGATATACACGTTAATTCGATCGCGTTTTGTACGCAAAGTAGCAATCCGTGGGATATATAGGGCCCTTCGCGATGTCTATCCATGTTCTATACCATGCCATTGTAACTACCATATCTTAGCGGTCGCATACAGCACATAGAGTAGTGACCTTGAACGCTCCTTCATAAGTAGATATCTCCCACACGATAGAAAAGACGATCAAGAGAAAACGGTCTAAGTTTTACTGCAATTAGTATGCAGCAGAGCTTTCAAAAAGTGCCCAAATAATAAACACGTCAATTCGAACGCATTTTGAACGCAAAGTAGCAATCCGCGGGCTATATAAGGCACTTCACGATGTCTATCCATGTTCTATACCATGCCAATGTAACTATCACATCTTAGCGTTCGTATAGAGCTCATAGAGTTGTGACCTTGAACGCTCCTTCATAAGTAGATATCTCCTACACGATATAAAAGACGTACAATAGAAAACGGACTAAGTTTTACTGCAATTAGTATGTAGCAGAGCTCTCAAAAAGTGCCCAAATAATATACACGTCAATTCAAACGCGTTTTGTACGCAAAGTAGCAATCCGCGGGCTATATAAGGCACTTTGCGATGTCTATCCATGTTCTATACCATGCCAAAATAAATATCATATCTTAGCGTTCGCATAGAGCACATAGAGTTGTGACCTTGAACGCTCCTTCATAAGTAGATAACTCCTACACGATAGAAAAAACGTTCAAGAGAAAACGGTCTAAGTTTTACTGCAATTAGTATGCTGCAGAGCTTTCAGAAAATGCCCAAATAATATATACACGTTAATTCGAACGCGTTTTGTACGCAAAGTAGCAATCCGCGGGCAATATAAGGCACTTCGCGATGTCTATCAATGTTCTATACCATGCCAATGAAACTATCATATCTTAGCGTTCGCATAGAGCACCTAGAGTTGTGACCTTGAACGCTCCTTCATAAGTAGATAACTACTACACCATAGAGAAGACGTACAAGTGAAAATGGATTTAGTTTTACTGCAATTAGCATGCAGCAGAGCTGCCAAATAATGCCCAGATAATATACGCGTTAATTCGAATGCGTTTTGTAAACAAAGCAGCAATCCGTGGGCTATTAAGGACACTTCGCGATGCCTATCCATTTTCTATACCATGCCATTGTAACTACCATACCTTAGCGTTTGCATACAGCACCTAGAGTTGTGACCTTGAACGCTCCTTCATAAGTAGATAACTCCTACACGATAGAAAAGACGTTCAAGAGAAAACGGTCTAAGTTTTACTGCAATTAGTATGTAGCAGAGCTTTCAAAAAGTGCCCAAATAATAAACACGTCAATTCGAACTCGCTTTGTACTCAAAGTAGCAATCCGCGGGCTATATAAGGCACTTTGCGATGTCTATCCATGTTCTATACCATGCCAATGTAACTATCATACCTTAGCGTTCGCATTGAGCACCTAGAGTTGTGACCTTGGACGCTCCTTCATAAGTAGATTACTCCTACACGATAGAAAAAACGTTCAAGAGAAAACGGTCTAAGTTTTACTGCAATTAGTATGCAGCAGAGCTTTCAGAAAATGCCCAAATAATATACACGTTAATTCGAACGCGTTTTGTACGCAAAGTAGCAATCCGCGGGCAATATAAGGCACTTCGCGATGTCTATCCATGTTCTATACCATGCCAATGTAACTATCATATCTTAGAGTTCGCATACAGCACCTAGAGTTGTGACCTTGAACGCTCCTTCATAAGTAGATAACTCCTACACGATAGAGAAGACGTTCAAGAGAAAACGGTCTAAGTTTTACTGCAATTAGTATGCAGCAGAGCTTTCAAAAAGTGCCCAAATAATATACACGTTAATTTGAACGCGTTTTGTACGCAAAGTAGCAATCTGCGGGCTATATAAGGCACTTCCCGATGTCTATCCAAGTTCTATACCATGCCAATGTAACTATCACATCTTAGCGTTCGTATAGAGCTCATAGAGTTGTGACCTTGAACGCTCCTTTATAAGTAGATAACTCCTACACGATAGAAAAGACGTTCAAGAGAAAACGGTCTAAGTTTTACTGCAATTAGTATGCAGCAGAGCTTTCAAAAAGTGCCCAAATAATATACACGTCAATTCGAACGCGTTTTGTACGCAAAGTAGCAATCCGCGGGCTATATAAGGCACTTCGCGATGTCTATCCATGTTCTATACCATGCCAATGTAACTATCATATTTTAGCGTTCGCATGCAGCACCTAGAATTGTGACCTTGAACGCTCCTTCATAAGTAGATAACTCCTACACGATAGAAAAGACGTTCAAGAGAAAACGGTCTAAGTTTTACTGCAATTAGTATGCAGCAGAGCTTTCAAAAAGTGCCCAAATAATATACACGTCAATTCGAACGCGTTTTGTACGCAAAGTAGCAATCCGCGGGCAATATAAGGCACTTCGCGATGTCTATCCATGTTCTATACCATGCCAATGTAACTATCATATCTTAGCGTTCGCATACAGCACCTAGAGTTGTGACCTTGAACGCTCCTTCATAAGTAGATAACTACTACACAATAGAGAAGACGTACAAGTGAAAATGGATTTAGTTTTCCTGCAATTAGCATGTAGCAGAGCTGCCAAATAATGCCCAGATAATATACGCGTTAATTCGAATGCGTTTTGTAAACAAAGCAGCAATCCGTGGGCTATTAAGAACACTTTGCGATGCCTATCCATTTTCTATACCATGCCATTGTAACTACCATACCTTAGCGTTTGCATACAGCATCTAGAGTTGTGACCTTTAACGCTCCTTCATAAGTAGATAACTCCTACACGATAGAAAAGACGTTCAAGAGAAAACGGTCTAAGTTTTACTGCAATTAGTATGCAGCAGAGCTTTCAAAAATTGCCCAAATAATATACACGTTAATTCGAACGCGTTTTGTACGCAAAGTAGCAATCCGCGGGCTATATAAGGCACTTCACGATGTCTATCCATGTTCTATACCATGCCAATGTAACTATCACATCTTAGCGTTCGTATAGAGCTCATAGAGTTGTGACCTTGAAGGCTCCTTCATAAGTAGATATCTCCTACACGATATAAAAGACGTACAATAGAAAACGGACTAACTTTTATTGCAATTAGTATGCAGCAGAGCTTTCAAAAAGTGCCCAAATAATATATACGTCAATTCGAACGCGTTTTGTACGCAAAGTAGCAATCCGCGGGCTATATAAGGCACTTTGCGATGTCTATCCATGTTCTATACCATGCCAATGTAACTATCATATCTTAGCGTTCGCATAGAGCACCTAGAGTTGTGACCTTGAACGCTCCTTCATAAGTAGATAACTCCTACACGATAGAAAAGACGTTCAAGAGAAAACGGTCTGTTTTACTGCAATTAGTATGCAGCAGAGCTTTCAAAAAGTGCCCAACATAGCAGCAATCCGTGTGCTATTAAGGACACTTCGCGATGCCTATCCATTTTCTATACCATGCCATTGTAACTACCATACCTTAGCGTTTGCATACAGCACCTAGAGTTGTGATATTGAACGCTCCTTCATAAGTAGATAACTCCTACACGATAGAAAAGACGTTCAAGAGAAAACGGTCTAAGTTTTACTGCAATTAGTATGCTGCAGAGCTTTCAGAAAATGCCCAAATAATATACACGTTAATTCGAACGCGTTTTGTACGCAAAGTAGCAATCCGCGGGCAATATAAGGCACTTCGCGATGTCTATCCATGTTCTATACCATGCCAATGTAACTATCATATTTTAGCGTTCGCATGCAGCACCTAGAGTTGTGACCTTGAACGCTCCTTCATAAGTAGATAACTCCTACACGATAGAAAAGACGTTCAAGAGAAAACGGTCTAAGTTTTACTGCAATTAGTATGCAGCAGAGCTTTCAAAAAGTGCCCAAATAATATACACGTCAATTCTAACGCGTTTTGTACGCAAAGTAGCAATCCGCGGGCTATATAAGGCACTTCCCGATGTCTATCCAAGTTCTATACCATGCCAATGTAACTATCACATCTTAGCGTTCGCATAGAGCACCTAGAGTTGTGACCTTGAACGCTCCTTCATAAGTAGATAACTCCTACACGATAGAAAAGACGTTCAAGAGAAAATGGATTTAGTTTTACTGCAATTAGCATGCTGCAGAGCTGCCAAATAATGCCCAGATGATATGCACGAAAATTCGAATGCGTTTTGTAAACAAAGCAGCAATCCGTGGGCTATTGAGGACACTTCGCGATGCCTATCCATGTGCTATACCATGTCAATGATACTATCATACCTTAGGGTTCGCATAGAGCACAAAGAGCTGTGACCTTGAACGCTCCTTCATTCGTAGATTACTGCTACAGGATAGAAAAGACGTACAAGTGAAAATGGACTAAGTTTTACTGCAATTAGCATGCAGTAGAGCTGCCAAATAGCGCCCAGGCGATATACACGTTAATTCGAACGCGTTTTGTGTGCAAAGTAGCAATCCGCGGGCTATATAAGGCACTTCACGATGTCTACCCATGTTCGATACCATGCCAATGTAACTATCACATCTTAGCGTTCGTATAGAGCTATAGAGTTGTGACCTTGAGCGCTCCTTCATAAGTAGATATCTCCTACAAGATAGAAAAGACGTTCAAGAGAAAACGGTCTAAGTTTTACTGCAATTAGTATGCAGCAGAGCTTTCACAAAGTGCGCAAATAATATTCACGTTAATTCGAACGCGTTTTGTACGCAAAGTAGCAATCCGTGGGCAATATAAAGCACTTCGCGATGTCTATCCACGTTCTATACCATGCCAATATAACTATCATATCTTAGAGTTCGCATACAGCACCTAGAGTTGTGACCTTGAACGCTCCTTCATTCGTAGATTACTGCTACACGATAGAAAAGACGTACAAGTGAAAATGGATTTAGTTTTACTGCAATTAGCATGCAGCAGAGCTGCTAAATAATGCTCAGATGATATACACGAAAATTCGAATGCGTTTTGTAAACAAAGCAGCAATCCGTGGGCTCTTGAGGACACTTCGCGATGCCTATCCATATGCTATACCATGTCAATGATACTATCATACCTTAGGGTTCGCATAGAGCACAAAGAGCTGTGAACTTGAACGATCCTTCATTCGTAGATTACTGCTACACGATAGAAAAGACGTACAAGTGAAAATGGAATAAGTTTTACTGCAATTAGCATGCAGCAGAGCTGCCTAATAATGCCCAGATGATATACACGAAAATTCGAATGCGTTTTGTAAACAAAGCAGCAATCCGTGGGCTATTGAGGACACTTCGCGATGCCTTTCCATGTTCTACAGCATGTCAATGTTACTATCACACCTTAGGGTTCGCATAGAACACAAAGAGCTGTGACCGTGAACGATCCTTCATTCGTAGATAACTGCTACACGATAGAAAAGACGTACAAGTGAAAATGGATTAAGTTTTACTGCAATTAGCATGCAGCAGAGCTGCCAAATAATGCCCAGATAATATACACGTTAGTTCGAATGCGTTTTGTAAACAAAGCCGCAATCCGTGGGCTATTAAAGACACTTCGCAATGCCTTTCCATGTTCTACACCATGTCAATGTTACTATCATACCTTAGTGTTCGCAGAGCACAAAGAGCTGTGACCTTGAACGCTCCTTCATTCGTAGATTACTGCTACAGGATAGAAAAGAAGTACAAGTGAAAATGGACTAAGTTTTACTGCAATTAGCATGCAGTAGAGCTGCCAAATAGCGGCCAGGCGATATACACGTTAATTCGATCGCGTTTTGTACGCAAAGTAGCAATCCGTGGGATATATAGGGCCCTTCGCGATGTCTATCCATGTTCTATACCATGCCATTGTAACTACCATATCTTAGAGGTCGCATACAGCACATAGAGTAGTGACCTTGAACGCTTCTTCATAAGTAGATATCTCCCACACGATAGAAAAGACGATCAAGAGAAAACGGTCTAAGTTTTACTGCAATTAGTATGCAGCAGAGCTTTCAAAGAGTGCCCAAATAATAAACACGTCAATTCGAACGCGTTTTGTACGCAAAGTAGCAATCCGCGGGCTATATAAGGCACTTCACGATGTCTATCCATGTTCTATACCATGCCAATGTAACTATCACATCTTAGCGTTCGTATAGAGCTCATAGAGTTGTGACCTTGAACGCTCCTTCATAAGTAGATATCTCCTACACGATATAAAAGACGTACAATAGAGAACGGACTATGTTTTACTGCAATTAGTATGCAGCAGAGCTTTCAAAAAGTGCCCAAATAATATACACGTCAATTCAAACGCGTTTTGTACGCAAAGTAGCAATCCGCGGGCTATATAAGGCACTTTGCGATGTCTATCCATGTTCTATACCATGCCAATATAAATATCATATCTTAGCGTTCGCATAGAGCACCTAGAGTTGTGACCTTGAACGCTCCTTCATAAGTAGATAACTCCTACACGATAGAAAAAACGTTCAAGAGAAAACGGTCTAAGTTTTACTGCAATTAGTATGCAGCAGAGCTTTCAAAAAGTGCTCAAATAATAAACACGTCAATTCGAACGCGTTTTGTACTCAAAGTAGCAATCCGCGGGCTATATAAGGCACTTTGCGATGTCTATCCATGTTCTATACCATGCCAATGTAACTATCATACCTTAGCGTTCGCATTGAGCACATAGAGTTGTGACCTTGGACGCTCCTTCATAAGTAGATTACTCCTACACGATAGAAAAAATGTTCAAGAGAAAACGGTCTAAGTTTTACTGCAATTAGTATGCAGCAGAGCTTTCAGAATATGCCCAAAATAATATACACGTTTATTCGAACGCGTTTTGTACGCAAAGTAGCAATCCGCGGGCAATATAAGGCACTTCGCGATGTCTATCCATGTTCTATACCATGCCAATGTAACTATCATATCTTAGAGTTCGCATACAGCACCTAGAGTTGTGACCTTGAACGCTCCTTCATAAGTAGATAACTCCTACACGATAGAGAAGACGTTCAAGAGAAAACGGTCTAAGTTTTACTGCAATTAGTATGCAGCAGAGCTTTCAGAAAATGCCCAAATAATATACACGTTAATTCGAACGCGTTTTGTACGCAAAGTAGCAATCCGCGGGCAATATAAGGCACTTCGCGATGTCTATCCAAGTTCTATACCATGCCAATGTAACTATCACATCTTAGCGTTCGCATAGAGCACCTAGAGTTGTGACCTTGACCGCTCCTTCATAAGTAGATAACTCCTACACGATAGAAAAGACGTTCAAGAGAAAATGGATTTAGTTTTACTGCAATTAGCATGCAGCAGAGCTGCCAAATAATGCCCAGATGATATACACGAAATGCCCAGATGCCTAATAATGCCCAGATAATATACACGTTAATTCGAATGCGTTTTGTAAACAAAACAGCAATCCGTGGGCTATTAGGATCACTTCGCGATGCCTTTCCACATTCTACACCATGTCAATGTTACTATCATACCTTAGGGTTCGCATAGAGCACATAGAGCTGTGACCTTGAACGATCCTTCATTCGTAGATTACTGCTACACGATAGAAAAGACGTTCAAGTGAAAATGGATTTAGTTTTACTGCAATTAGTATGCAGCAGAGCTTTCAAAAAGTGCCCAAATAATATACACGTCAATTCGAACGCGTCTTGTACGCAAAGTAGCTATCCGCGTGCTATATAAGGCACTTCGCGATATCTATCCATGTTCTATACCATGCCAATGTAACTATCACACCTTAGCGTTTGTATAGAGCTCATAGAGTTGTGACCTTGAACGCTCCTTCATAAGTAGATATTTCCTACACGATATAAAAGACGTACAATAGAAAACGGACTAAGTTTTACTGCAATTAGTATGCAGCAGAGCTATCAAAATGTGGCCAAATAATATACACGGCAATTCGAACGCGTTTTGTACGCAAAGTAGCAATCCGCGGGCTATATAAGGCACTTCGCGATATCTATCCATGTTCTATACCATGCCAATGTAACTATCATATCTTAGCGTTCGCATAGAGCACCTAGAGTTGTGACCTTGAACACTCCTTCATAAGTAGATAACTACTATACAATAGAGAAGACGTACAAGTGAAAATGGATTTAGTTTTACTGCAATTAGCATGCAGCAGAGCTGCCAAATAATGCCCAGATAATATACGCGTTAATTCGAATGCGTTTTATAAACAAAGCAGCAATCCGTGGGCTATTAAGGACACTTCGCGATGCCTATCCATTTTCTATACCATGCCATTGTAACTACCACACCTTAGAGTTTGCATACAGCACCTAGAGTTGTGACATTGAACGCTCCTTTTTAAGTAGATAACTCCTACACGATAGAAAAGACGTTCAAGAGAAAACGGTTTAAGTTTTACTGCAATTAGTATGCTACAGAGCTTTCAGAAAATGCCCAAATAATATACACGTTAATTCGAACGCGTTTTGGACGCAAAGTAGCAATCCGCGGGCTATATAAGGCACTTCACGCTGTCTATCCAAGTTCTATACCATGCCAATGTAACTATCACATCTTAGCGTTCGTATAGAGCTCATAGAGTTGTGACCTTGAACTCTCCTTCATAAGTAGATATCTCCTACACGATATAAAAGACGTACAATAGAAAACGGACTAAGTTTTACTGCAATTAGTATGCAGCAGAGCTTTCAAAATGTGGCCAAATAATATACACGTCAATTCGAACGCGTTTTGTACGCAAAGTAGCAATCCGCGGGCTATATAAGGCACTTCGCGATATCTATCCATGTTCTATACCATGCCAATGTAACTATCATATCTTAGCGTTCGCATACAGCACCTAGAGTTGTGACCTTGATCGCTCCTTCATTCGTAGATTACTGCTACACGATAGAAAAGACGTACAAGTGAAAATGGATTTACTTTTACTGCAATTAGCATGCAGCAGAGCTGCCAAATAATGCCCAGATGATATACACGAAAATTCGAATGCGTTTTGTAAACAAAGCAGCAATCCGTGAGCTATTGAGGACACTTCGCGATGCCTATCCATGTGCTATACCATGTCAATGTTACTATCATATCTTAGGGTCCGCATAGAGCACAAAGAGCTGTGACCTTGAACGCTCCTTCATTCGTAGATTACTGCTACAGAATAGAAAAGACGTACAAGTGAAAATGGACTAAGTTTTACTGCAATTAGCATGCAGTAGAGCTGCCAAATAGCGCCCAGGCGATATACACGTTAATTCGATCGCGTTTTGTACGCAAAGTAGCAATCCGTGGGATATATAGGGCACTTCGCGATGTCTATCCATGTTCTATACCATGCCATTGTAACTACCATATCTCAGCGTTCGCATACAGCACATAGAGTTGTGACCTTGAACGCTCCTTCATAAGTAGATATCTCCCACACGATAGAAAAGACGTTCACGAGAACACGGTATAAGTTTTACTGCAATTAGAATGCAGCAGAGCTTTCAAAAAGTGCCCAAATAATATACACGTCAATTCCAAAGCGTTTTAAACGCAAAGTAGCAATCCGCGGGCTATATAAGGCACTTCCCGATGTCTATCCAAGTTCTATAATATGCCAATGTAACTATCACATCTTAGCGTTCGCATAGAGCACCTAGAGTTGTGACCTTGAACGCTCCATCATAAGTAGATAACTCCTAAACGATATAAAAGACGTACAATAGAAAACGGACTAACTTTTATTGCAATTAGTATGCAGCAGAGCTTTCAAAAAGTGCCCAAATAATATACACGTCAATTCGAACGCGTTTTGTACGCAAAGTAGCAATCCGCGGGCAATATAAGGCACTTCGCGATGTCTATCCATGTTCTATACCATGCCAATGTAACTATCATATCTTAGCGTTCGCATAGAGCACCTAGAGTTGTGACCTTGAACGCTCCTTCATAAGTAGATAACTACTACACAATAGAGAAGATGTACAAGTGAAAATGGATTTAGTTTTACTGCAATTAGCATGCAGCAGAGCTGCCAAATAATGCCCAGATAATATACACGTTAATTCGAATGAGTTTGGTAAACAAAGCAGCAATCCGTGGGCTATTAAGGACACTTCGCGATGACTTTCCATGTTCTACATCATGTCAATGTTACTTTCATACCTTAGGGTTCGCCTAGAGCACAAAGAGCTGTGACCTTGAACGGTCCTTCATTCGTAGATTACTGCTACACGATAGAAAAGACGTACAAGTGAAAATGGATTTATTTCTACTGCAATTAGTATGCAGCAGAGCTTTCAAAAAGTGCCCAAATAATATACACGTTAATTCGATCGCGTTTTGTACGCAAAGTAGCAATCCGTGGGATATATAGGGCCCTTCGCGATGTCTATCCATGTTCTATACCATGCCATTGTAACTACCATATCTTAGTGGTCGCATACAGCACATAGAGTAGTGACCTTGAACGCTCCTTCATAAGTAGATATCTCCTACACGATATAAAAGACGTACAATAGAAAACGGACTAAGTTTTACTGCAATTAGTATGCAGCAGAGCTCTCAAAAAGTGCCCAAATAATATACACGTCAATTCAAACGCGTTTTGTACGCAAAGTAGCAATCCGCGGGCTATATAAGGCACTTTGCGATGTCTATCCATGTTCTATACCATGCCAATATAAATATCATATCTTAGCGTTCGCATAGAGCACCTAGAGTTGTGACCTTGAACGCTCCTTCATAAGTAGATAACTCCTACACGATAGAAAAAACGTTCAAGAGAAAACGGTCTAAGTTTTACTGCAATTAGTATGCTGCAGAGCTTTCAGAAAATGCCCAAATAATATATACACGTTAATTCGAACGCGTTTTGTACGCAAAGTAGCAATCCGCGGGCAATATAAGGCACTTCGCGATGTCTATCAATGTTCTATACCATGCCAATGTAACTATCATATCTTAGCGTTCGCATAGAGCACCTAGAGTTGTGACCTTGAACGCTCCTTCATAAGTAGATAACTACTACACCATAGAGAAGACGTACAAGTGATAATGGATTTAGTTTTACTGCAATTAGCATGCAGCAGAGCTGCCAAATAATGCCCAGATAATATACGCGTTAATTCGAATGCGTTTTGTAAACAAAGCAGCAATCTAACAAAGTGGGCTATTAAGGACACTTCGCGATGCCTATCCATTTTCTATACCATGCCATTGTAACTACCATACCTTAGCGTTTGCATACAGCACCTAGAGTTGTGACCTTGAACGCTCCTTCATAAGTAGATAACTCCTACACGATAGAAAAGACGTTCAAGAGAAAACGGTCTAAGTTTTACTGCAATTAGTATGCAGCAGAGCGTTCAAAAAGTGCCCAAATAATATACACGTTAATTTGAACGCGTTTTGTACGCAAAGTAGCAATCCGCGGGCTATATAAGGCACTTCCCGATGTCTATCCAAGTTCTATACCATGCCAATGTAACTATCACATCTTAGCGTTCGTATAGAGCTCATAGAGTTGTGACCTTGAACGCTCCTTCATAAGTAGATAACTCCTACACGATAGAAAAGACGTTCAAGAGAAAACGGTCTAAGTTTTACTGCAATTAGTATGCAGCAGAGCTTTCAAAAAGTGCCCAAATAATATACACGTTAATTTGAACGCGTTTTGTACGCAAATTAGCAATCCGCGGGCTATATAAGGCACTTCCCGATGTCTATCCAAGTTCGATACCATGCCAATGTAACTATCACATCTTAGCGTTCGCATAGAGCACCTAGAGTTGTGACCTTGACCGCTCCTTCATAAGTAGATAACTCCTACACGATAGAAAAGACGTTCAAGAGAAAATGGATTTAGTTTTACTGCAATTAGCATGCAGCAGAGCTGCCAAATAATGCCCAGATGATATACACGAAAATTCGAATGCGTTTTGTAAACAAAGCAGCAATCCGTGAGCTATTGAGGACACTTCGCGATGCCTATCCATATGCTATACCATGTCAATGTTACTATCATATCTTAGGGTTCGCATAGAGCACAAAGAGCTGTGACCTTGCACGCTCCTTCATTCGTAGATTACTGCTACAGGATAGAAAAGACGTACAAGTGAAAATGGACTAAGTTTTACTGCAATTAGCATGCAGTAGAGCTGCCAAATAGCGCCCAGGCGATATACACGTTAATTCGATCGCGTTTTGTACGCAAAGTAGCAATCCGTGGGATATATAGGGCACTTCGCGATGTCTATCCATGTTCTATACCATGCCAATGTAACTATCATATCTTAGCGTTCGCATAGAGCACCTAGAGTTGTGACCTTGAACGCTCCTTCATAAGTAGATAACTACTACACCATAGAGAAGACGTACAAGTGATAATGGATTTAGTTTTACTGCAATTAGTATGCAGCAGAGCTGCCAAAAAATGCCCAGATAATATACGCGTTAATTCGAATGCGTTTTGTAAACAAAGCAGCAATCCGTGGGCTATTAAGGACACTTCGCGATGCCTATCCATTTTCTATACCATGCCATTGTAACTCCCATACCTTAGCGTTTGCATACAGCACCTAGAGTTGTGACCTTGAACGCTCCTTCTTAAGTAGATAACTCCTACACGATAGAAAAGACGTTCAAGAGAAAACAGTCTAAGTTTTACTGCAATTAGTATGCAGCAGAGCTTTCAAAAAGTGCCCAATTAATATACACGTTAATTCGAACGCGTTTTGTAGGCAAAGTAGCAATCCGCGGGCTATATAAGGCACTTCACGATGTCTATCCAAGTTCTCTACCATGCCAATGTAACTATCACATCTTAGCGTTCGTATAGAGCTCATAGAGTTGTGACCTTGAACGCTCCTTCATAAGTAGATATCTCCTACACGATATAAAAGACGTACAATAGAAAACGGACTAAGTTTTACTGCAATTAGTATGCAGCAGAGCTTTCAAAAAGTGCCCAAATAATATACACATCAATTCGAACGCGTTTTGTACGCAAAGTAGCAATCCGCGGACTATATAAGGCACTTTGCGATGTCTATCTATGTTCTATACCATGCCAATGTAACTATCATATCTTAGCGTTCGCATAGAGCACCTAGAATTGTGACCTTGAACGCTCCTTTATAAGTAGAAAACTACTACACCATAGAAAAGACGTACAAGTGAAAATGGATTTAGTTTTACTGCAATTAGCATGCAGCAGAGCTGCCTAATAATGCCCAGATAATATACGCGTTAATTCGAATGCGTTTTGTAAACAAAGCAGCAATCCGTGGGATATTAAGGACACTTCGCGATGCCTATCCATTTTCTATACCATGCCATTGTAACTACCATACCTTAGCGTTTGCACACAGCTCCTAGAGTTGTGACATTGAACGCTCCTTTATAAGTAGATAACTCCTACACGATAGAAAAGACGTTCAAGAGAAAACGGTCTAAGTTTTACTGCAATTAGTATGCTGCAGAGCTTTCAGAAAATGCCCAAATAATATACACGTTAATTCGAACGCGTTTTGGACGCAAAGTAGCAATCCGCGGGCTATATAAGGCACTTCACGCTGTCTATCCAAGTTCTATACCATGCCAATGTAACTATCACATCTTAGCGTTCGTATAGAGCTCATAGAGTTGTGACCTTGAACTCTCCTTCATAAGTAGATATCTCCTACACGATATAAAAGACGTATAATAGAAAACGGACTAAGTTTTACTGCAATTAGTATGCAGCAGAGCTTTCAAAATGTGGCCAAATAATATACACGTCAATTCGAACGCGTTTTGTACGCAAAGTAGCAATCCGCGGGCTATATAAGGCACTTCGCGATATCTATCCATGTTCTATACCATGCCAATGTAACTATCATATCTTAGTTAGAGTTGTGACCTTGATCGCTCCTTCATTCGTAGATTACTGCTACACGATAGAAAAGACGTACAAGTGAAAATGGATTTAGTTTTACTGCAATTAGCATACAGCAGAGCTGCCAAATAATGCCCAGATGATATACACGAAAATTCGAATGCGTTTTGTAAACAAAGCAGCAATCCGTGGGCTATTGAGGACACTTCGCGATGCCTATCCATGTGCTATACCATGTCAATGTTACTATCATATCTTAGGGTTCGCATAGAGCACAAAGAGCTGTGACCTTGAACGCTCTTTCATTCGTAGATTACTGCTACAGAATAGAAAAGACGTACAAGTGAAAATGGACTAAGTTTTACTGCAATTAGCATGCAGTAGAGCTGCCAAATAGCGCCCAGGCGATATACACGTTAATTCGATCGCGTTTTGTATGCAAAGTAGCAATCCGTGGGATATATAGGGCACTTCGCGATGTCTATCCATGTTCTATACCATGCCATTGTAACTACCATATCTTAGCCTTCGCATACAGCACATAGAGTTGTGACCTTGAACGCTCCTTCATAAGTAGATATCTCCCACACGATAGAAAAGACGTTCACGAGAACACGGTATAAGTTTTACTGCAATTAGAATGCAGCAGAGCTTTCAAAAAGTGCCCAAATAATATACACGTCAATTCCAACGCGTTTTGAACGCAAAGTAGCAATCCGCGGGCTATATAAGGCACTTCGCGATATCTATCCATGTTCTATACCATGCCAATATAACTATCATATCTTAGCGTTCGCATAGAGCATCTAGAGTTTTGACCTTGAACGCTCCTTCATAAGTAGATAACTACTACACAATAGAGAAGACGTACAAGTGAAAATGGATTTAGTTTTACTGCAATTAGCATGCAACAGAGCTGCCAAATAATGCCCAGATAATATACGCGTTAATTCGAATGCGTTTTGTAAACAAAGCAGCAATCCGTGGGCTATTAAGGACACTTCGCGACGCCTATCCATTTTCTATACCATGCCATTGTAACTACCATACCTTAGCGTTTGCATACAGCACCTAGAGTTGTGACCTTGAAAGCACCTCAATAAGTAGATAACTCCTACACGATAGAAAAGACGTTCAAGAGAAAACGGTCTAAGTTTTACTGCAATTAGTATGCAGCAGAGCTTTCAGAAAATGCCCAAATAATATACATCTTAATTCGAACGCGTTTTGTACGCAAAGTAGCAATCCGCGGGCAATATAAGGCACTTCGGGAGGTCTATCCATGTTCTATACCATTCCAATGTAACTATCATATTTTAGCGTTCGCATACAGCACCTAGAGTTGTGACCTTGAACGCTCCTTCATAAGTAGATAACTCCTACACGATAGAAAAGACGTTCAAGAGAAAACGGTCTAAGTTTTACTGCAATTAGTATGCAGCAGAGCTTTCAAAAAGTGCCCAAATAATATACACGTTAATTCGAACGCGTTTTCTACGCAAAGTAGCAATCCGCGGGCTATATAAGGTACTTCCCGATGTCTATCCAAGTTCTATACCATGCCAATGTAACTATCACATCTTAGCGTTCGTATAGAGCTCATAGAGTTGTGACCTTGAACGCTCCTTCATAAGTAGATAACTCCTACACGATAGAAAAGACGTTCAAGAGAAAACGGTCTAAGTTTTACTGAAATTAGTATGCAGCAGAGCTTTCAAAAAGTGCCCAAATAATATACACGTCAATTAGAACGCGTTTTGTACGCAAAGTAGCAATCCGCGGGCTATATAAGGCACTTCCCGATGTCTATCCAAGTTCTATACCATGCCAATGTAACTATCATATCTTAGCGTTCGCATAGAGCACCTAGAGTTGTGACCTTGAACACTCCTTCATAAGGAGATAACTCCTACACGATAGAAAAGACGTTCAAGAGAAAATGGATTTAGTTTTACTGCAATTAGCATGCAACAGAGCTGCCAAATAATTCCCAGATGATATACACGAAAATTCGAATGCGTTTTGTAAACAAAGCAGCAATCCGTGGGCTATTGAGGACACTTCGCGATGCCTATCCATGTGCTATACCATGTCAATGTTACTATCATATCTTAGGGTTCGCATAGAGCACAAAGAGCTGTGACCTTGAACGCTCCTTCATTCGTAGATTACTGCTACAGGATAGAAAAGACTTACAAGTGAAAATGGACTAAGTTTTACTGCAATTAGCATGCAGTAGAGCTGCCAAATAGCGCCCAGGCGATATACACGTTAATTCGAACGCGTTTTGTATGCAAAGTAGCAATCCGCGGGCTATATAAGGCACTTCACGATGTCTACTCATGTTCTATACCATGCCAACGTAACTATCACATCTTAGCGTTCGTATAGAGCTATAGAGTTGTGACCTTGAGCGCTCCTTCATAAGTAGATATCTCCTACACGATAGAAAAGACGTTCAAGAGAAAACGGTCTAAGTTTTACTGCAATTAGAATGCAGCAGAGCTTTCACAAAGTGCCCAAATAATATACACGTTAATTCGAACGCGTTTTGTACGCAAAGTAGCAATCCGTGGGCAATATAAAGCACTTCGCGATGTCTGTCCATGTTCTATACCATGCCAATGTAATTATCATATCTTAGCGTTCGCATACAGCACCTAGAGTTGTGACCTTGAACGCTCCTTCATTCGTAGATTACTGCTACACGATAGAAAAGACGTACAAGTGAAAATGGATTTAGTTTTACTGCAATTAGCATGCAGCAGAGCTGCTAAATTATGCTCAGATGATATACACGAAAATTCGAATGCGTTTTGTAAACAAAGCAGCAATCCGTGGGCTCTTGAGGACACTTCGCGATGCCTATCCATATGCTATACCATGTCAATGATACTATCATACCTTAGGGTTCGCATAGAGCACAAAGAGCTGTGACCTTGAATGATCCTTCATTCGTAGATTACTGCTACACGATAGAAAAGACGTACAAGTGAAAATGGAATAAGTTTTACTGCAATTAGCATGCAGCAGAGCTGCCTAATAATGCCCAGATGATATAAACGAAAATTCGAATGCGTTTTGTAAACAAAGCAGCAATCCGTGGGCTATTGAGGACACTTCGCGATGCCTTTCCATGTTCTACAGCATGTCAATGTTACTATCACACCTTAGGGTCAGCATAGAACACAAAGTGCTGTGACCGTGAACGATCCTTCATTCGTAGATAACTGCTACACGATAGAAAAGACGTACAAGTGAAAATGGATTAAGTTTTACTGCAATTAGCATGCAGCAGAGCTGCCAAATAATGCCCAGATAATATACACGTTAATTCGAATGCGTTTTGTAAACAAAGCAGCAATCCGTGGGCTATTAAAGACACTTCGTGATGCCTTTCCATGTTCTACACCATGTCAATGTTACTATCAGACCTTAGGGTTCGCATAGAGCACAAAGAGCTGTGACTTTGAACGCTCCTTCATTCGTAGATTACTGCTACAGGATAGAAAAGAAGTACAAGTGAAAATGGACTAAGTTTTACTGCAATTAGCATGCAGTAGAGCTGCCAAATAGCGCCCAGGCGATATACACGTTAATTCGATCGCGTTTTGTACGCAAAGTAGCAATCCGTGAGATATATAGGGCACTTCGCGATGTCTATCCATGTTCTATACCATGCCATTGTAACTACCATATCTTAGCGTTTGCATACAGCACATAGAGTTGTGACCTTGAACGCTCCTTCATAAGTAGATATCTCCAACACGATAGAAAAGACGTTCAAGAGAAAGCGGTCTAAGTTTTACTGCAATTAGTATTAAGCAGAGCTTTCAAAAAGTGCCCAAATAATATACACGTCAATTCGAACGCGTTTTGAACGCAAAGTAGCAATCCGCGGGCTATATAAGGCACTTAGCGATAACTATCCATGTTCTATAACATGCCAATGTAACTATCATATCTTAGCGTTCGCATAGAGCACCTAGAGTTGTGACCTTGAACGCTCCTTCATAAGTAGATAACTACTACACAATAGAGAAGACGTACAAGTGAAAATGGATTTAGTTTTCCTGCAATTAGCATGTAGCAGAGCTGCCAAATAATGCCCAGATAATATACGCGTTAATTCGAATGCGTTTTGTAAACAAAGCAGCAATCCGTGGGCTATTAAGAACACTTCGCGATGCCTATCCATTTTCTATACCATGCCATTGTAACTACCATACCTTAGCGTTTGCATACAGCACCTAGAGTTGTGACCTTTAACGCTCCTTCATAAGTAGATAACTCCTACACGATAGAAAAGACGTTCAAGAGAAAACGGTCTAAGTTTTACTGCAATTAGTATGCAGCAGAGCTTTCAAAAATTGCCCAAATAATATACACGTTAATTCGAACGCGTTTTGTACGCAAAGTAGCAATCCGCGGGCTATATAAGGCACTTCACGATGTCTATCCATGTTCTATACCATGCCAATGTAACTATCACATCTTAGCGTTCGTATAGAGCCCATAGAGTTGTGACCTTGAAGGCTCCTTCATAAGTAGATATCTCCTACACGATATAAAAGACGTACAATAGAAAACGGACTAACTTTTATTGCAATTAGTATGCAGCAGAGCTTTCAAAAAGTGCCCAAATAATATATACGTCAATTCGAACGCGTTTTGTACGCAAAGTAGCAATCCGCGGGCTATATAAGGCACTTTGCGATGTCTATCCATGTTCTATACCATGCCAATGTAACTATCATATCTTAGCGTTCGCATAGAGCACCTAGAGTTGTGACCTTGAACGCTCCTTCATAAGTAGATAACTCCTACATGATAGAAAAGACGTTCAAGAGAAAACGGTCTAAGTTTTACTGCAATTAGTATGCAGCAGAGCTTTCAGAAAATGCCCAAATAATATACACGTTAATTCGAACGCGTTTTGTTCGCAAAGTAGCAATACGCGGGCAATATAAGGCACTTCGCGATGTCTATCCATGTTCTATACCATGCCAATGTAACTATCATATCTTAGCGTTCGCATACAGCACCTAGAGTTGCTGTAGATAACTCCTTCATAAGTAAATAACTCCTACACGATAGAAAAGACGTTCAAGAGAAAACGGTCTGTTTTACTGCAATTAGTATGCAGCAGAGCTTTCAAAAAGTGCCCAAATAATATACACGTTATTTCGAACGCGTTTTTTACGCAAAGTAGCAATCCGCGGGCAATATAAGGCACATCGCGATGTCTATCCATGTTCTATACCATGCCAATGTAACTATCATATCTTAGCGTTCGCATACAGCACCTAGAGTTGTGACCTTGAACGCTCCTTCATTAGTAGATAACTCCTACACGATAGAAATGACGTTCAAGAGAAAACGGTCTAAGTTTTACTGCAATTAGTATGCAGCAGAGCTTTCAAAATGTGCCCAAATAATATACACGTCAATTCGAAAGCGTTTTGAACGCAAAGCAGCAATCCGCGGGCTATATAAAGCACTTCGCGTTATCTATCCATTTTCTATACCATGCCAATGTAACTATCACATCTTAGCGTTCGTATAGAGCTCATAGAGTTGTGGCCTTGAACGCTCCTTCATAAGTAGATATCTCCTACACGATATAAAAGACGAACAATAGAAAACGGACTAAGTTTTACTGCGTTTTGTACGCAAAGTAGCAATCCGCGGGCTATATAAGGCACTTCGCGATATCTATCCATGTTCTATACCATGCCAATGTAACTATCATATCTTAGCGTTCGCATAGAGCACCTAGAGATGTGACCTTGAACGCTGCATAAGTAGATAACTACTACACAATAGAGAAGACGTACAAGTGAAAATGGATTTAGTTTTCCTGCAATTAGCATGTAGCAGAGCAGCCAAATAATGCCCAGATAATATACGCGTTAATTCGAATGCGCTTTGTAAACAAAGCAGCAATCCGTGGGCTATTAAGAACACTTCGCGATGCCTATCCATTTTCTATACCATGCCATTGTAACTACCATACCTTAGCGTTTGCATACAGCACCTAGAGTTGTGACCTTGAACGCTCCTTCATAAGTAGATCACTCCTACACGATAGAAAAGACGTTCAAGAGAAAACGGTCTAAGATTTACAGCAATTAATATTCAGCAGAGCTTTCAAAAAGTGCTCAAATAATATACACGTTAAATCGAACGCGTTTTATACGCAAAGTAGCAATCCGCGGGCTATAAAAGGCACTTCACGATATCTATCAATGTTCTATACCATGTTAATGTAACTATCATATCTTAACGTTCGCATAGAGCACCAAGAGTTGTGACCTTGAACGCTCCTTCATAAGTAGATAACTACTACACAATAGAGAAGACGTACAAGTGAAAATGGATTTAGTTTTACTGCAATTAGCATGCAGCAGAGCTGCCAAATAATGCCCAGATAATATACGCGTTAATTCGAATGCGTTTTGTAAACAAAGCAACAATCCGTGGGCTATTAAGGACACTTCGCGATGCCTATTTATTTTCTATACCATGCCATTGTAACTACCATACCTTAGCGTTTGCATACAGCACCTAGAGTTGTGACCTTGAACGCTCCTTCATAAGTAGATAACTCCTACATGATAGAAAAGACGTTCAATAGAAAACGGTCTAAGTTTTACTGCAATTAGTATGCAGCAGAGCTTTCAAAAAGTGCCCAAATAATATACACGTTAATTCGAACGCGTTTTGGACGCAAAGTAGCATTCCGCGGGCTATATAAGGCACTTCACGCTGTCTATCCAAGTTCTATACCATGCCAATGTAACTATCACATCTTAGCGTTTGTATAGAGCTCATAGAGTTGTGACCTTGAACGCTCCTTCATAAGTAGATATTTCCTACACGATATAAAAGACGTACAATAGAAAACGGACTAAGTTTTACTCCAATTAGTATGCAGCAGAGCTTTCAAAATGTGGCCAAATAATATACACGTCAATTAGAACGCGTTTTGTACGCAAAGTAGCAATCCGCGGGCTATATAAGGCACTTCGCGATATCTATCCATGTTCTATACCATGCCAATGTAACTATCATATCTTAGCGTTCGCATAGAGCACCTAGAGTTGTGACCTTGAACACTCCTTCATAAGTAGATAACTCCTACACGATATAAAAGACGTTCAAGAGAAAACAGTCTAAGATTTACTGCAATTAATATTCAGCAGGGCTTTCAAAAAGTGCCCAAATAATATACACGTTAATTCGAACGCAATTTGTACGCAAAGTAGCAATCCGCGGGCTATATAAGGCACTTCGCGATATCTATCCATGTTCTATACCATGCCAATGTAACTATCATATCATAACGTTCGCATAGAGCACCTAGAGTTGTGACCTTGAACGCTCCTTCATAAGTAGATATTTCCTACACGATATAAAAGACGTACAATAGAAAACGGACTAAGTTTTACTGCAATTAGTATGCAGCAGAGCTTTCAAAATGTGGCCAAATAATATACACGTCAATTCGAACGCGTTTTGTACGCAAAGTAGCAATCCGCGGGCTATATAAGGCACTTCGCGATATCTATCCATGTTCTATACCATGCCAATGTAACTATCATATCTTAGCGTTCGCATACAGCACCTAGAGTTGTGACCTTGAACGCTCCTTCATAAGTAGATAACTCCTACACGATAGAAAAGACGTTCAAGAGAAAACGGTCTAAGTTTTACTGCAATTAGTATGCAGCAGAGCTTTCAAAAAGTGCCCAAATAATATACACGTTAATTCGAACGCGTTTTCTACGCAAAGTAGCAATCCGCGGGCTATATAAGGTACTTCCCGATGTCTATCCAAGTTCTATACCATGCCAATGTAACTATCACATCTTAGCGTTCGTATAGAGCTCATAGAGTTGTGACCTTGAACGCTCCTTCATAAGTAGATAACTCCTACACGATAGAAAAGACGTTCAAGAGAAAACGGTCTAAGTTTTACTGAAATTAGTATGCAGCAGAGCTTTCAAAAAGTGCCCAAATAATATACACGTCAATTAGAACGCGTTTTGTACGCAAAGTAGCAATCCTCGGGCTATATAAGGCACTTCCCGATGTCTATCCAAGTTCTATACCATGCCAATGTAACTATCACATCTTAGCGTTCGAATAGAGCATCTAGAGTTGTGACCTTGAACGCTCCTTCATAAGTAGATAACTCCTACACGATAGAAAAGACGTTCAAGAGAAAATGGATTTAGTTTTACTGCAATTAGCATGCAGCAGAGCTGCCAAATAATGCCCAGATGATATACACGAAAATTCGAATGCGTTTTGTAAACAAAGCAGCAATCCGTGGGCTATTGACGACACTTCGCGATGCCTATCCATGTGCTATACCATGTCAATGTTACTATCATATCTTAGGGTTCGCATAGAGCACAAAGAGCTGTGACCTTGAACGCTCCTTTATTCGTAGATTATTGCTACAGGATAGAAAAGACATACAAGTGAAAATGGACTAAGTTTTACTGCAATTAGCATGCAGTAGAGCTGCCAAATAGCGCCCAGGCGATATACACGTTAATTCGATCGCGTTTTGTACGCAAAGTAGCAATCCGCGGGCTATATAAGGCACTTCCCGGTGTCTATCCAAGTTCTATACCATGCCAATGTAACTATCACATCTTAGCGTTCGAATAGAGC
This sequence comes from Tetropium fuscum, assembly GCA_964058915.1. NCBI lineage: Eukaryota > Metazoa > Arthropoda > Insecta > Coleoptera > Cerambycidae > Tetropium > Tetropium fuscum. The sequence continues at coordinate 781,900 of CAXKVY010018570.1, read as the reverse complement.
TCATAGAGTTGTGACCTTGAACACTCCTACATAAGTAGATAACTACTACACAATAGCGAAGACGTACAAGTGAAAATGGATTTAGTTTTACTGCAATTAGCATGCAGCAGAACTGCCAAATAATGCCCAGATAATATATGCGTTAATTCGAATGCGTTTTGTCAACAAAGCAGCAATCCGTGGGCTATTAAGGACACTTCGCGATGCCTATCCAAGTTCTTTACCATGCCAATGTAACTATCACATCTTAGCGTTCGCATAGAGCACCTAGAGTTGTGACCTTGAACGCTTCATCATAAGTAGATAACTCCTAAACGATATAAAAGACGTACAATAGAAAACGGACTAACTTTTATTGCAATTAGTATGCAGCAGAGCTTTCAAAAAGTGCCCAAATAATATACACGTCAATTCGAACGCGTTTTGTACGCAAAGTAGCAATCCGCGGGCAATATAAGGCACTTCGCGATGTCTATCCATGTTCTATACCATGCCAATGTAACTATCATATCGTAGCGTTCGCATAGAGCACCTAGAGTTGTGACCTTGAACGCTCCTTCATAAGTAGATAACTACTACACAATAGAGAAGATGTACAAGTGAAAATGGATTTAGTTTTACTGCAATTAGCATGCAGCAGAGCTGCCAAATAATGCCCAGATAATATACGCGTTAATTCGAATGCGTTTTGTAAACAAAGCAGCAATCTGTGGGCTATTAAGGACACTTCGCGATGCCTTTCCATGTTCTACACCATGTCAATGTTACTATCATACCTTAGGGTTCGCATAGAGCACAAAGAGCTGTGACCTTGAAGGCTCCTTCATAAGTAGATAACTCCTACACGATAGAAAAGACGTTCAAGAGAAAACGGTCTAAGTTTTAATGCAATTAGTATGCAGCAGAGCTTTCAGAAAATGCCCAAATAATATACACGTTAATTCGAACGCGTTTTGTACGCAAAATAGCAATCCGCGGGCTATATAAGGCACTTTGCGATGTCTATCCATGTTCTATACCATACCAATGTAACTATCATATCTTAGCGTTCGCATAGAGCACCTAGAGTTGTGACCCGGAACGCTCCTTCATAAGTAGATAACTCCTACACGATAGAAAAAAACGTTCAAGAGAAAACGGTCTAAGTTTTACTGCAATTAGTATGCAGCAGAGCTTTCAGAAAATGCCCAAATAATATATACGTTAATTCGAACGCGTTTTGTACGCAAAGTAGCAATCCGCGGGCAATATAAGATACTTCGCGATGTCATCCATGTTCTATACCATGCCAATGTAACTATCATATCTTAGCGTTCGCATACAGCACCTAGAGTTGTGACCTTGAACGCTCCTTCATACGTAGATTACTGCTACACGATAGAAAAGACGTACAAGTGAAAATGGATTTAGTTTTACTGCAATTAGCATGCAGCAGAGCTGCCAAATAATGCCCAAATGATATACACGAAAATTTGAATGCGTTTTGTAAACAAAGCAGCAATCCGTGGGCTATTGAGGACACTTCGCGATGCCTATCCATGTGCTATACCATGTCAATGTTACTATCATATCTTAGGGTTCGCATAGAGCACAAAGAGCTGTGACGTTGAACGCTCCTTCATTCGTAGATTATTGCTACAGAATAGAAAAGACGTACAAGTGAAAATGAACTAAGTTTTACTGCAATTAGCATGCAGTAGAGCTGCCAAATAGCGCCCAGGCGATATACACGTTAATTCGATCGCGTTTTGTACGCAAAGTAGCAATCCGTGGGATATATAGGGCACTTCGCGATGTCTATCCATGTTCTATACCATGCCATTGTAACTACCATTTCTCAGCGTTCGCATACAGCACATAGAGTTGTGACCTTGAACGCTCCTTCATAAGTAGATATCTCCAACACGATAGAAAAGACGTTCAAGAGAAAACGGTCTAAGTTTTACTGCAATTAGTATGCAGCAGAGCTTTCAAAAAGTGCCCAAATAATATACACGTCAATTCGAACGCGTTTTGAACGCAAAGTAGCAATCCGCGGGCTATATAAGGCACTTCGCGATATCTATCCATGTTCTATACCATGCCAATGTAACTATCATATCTTAGCGTTCGCATAGAGCACCTAGAGTTGTGACCTTGAACGCTCCTTCATAAGTAGATAACTACTACACAATAGAGAAGACGTACAAGTGAAAATGGATTTAGTTTTCCTGCAATTAGCATGTAGCAGAGCTGCCAAATAATGCCCAGATAATATACGCGTTAATTCGAATGCGTTTTGTAAACAAAGCAGCAATCCGTGGGCTATTAAGAACACTTCGCGATGCCTATCCATTTTCTATACCATGCCATTGTAACTACCATACCTTAGCGTTTGCATACAGCACCTAGAGTTGTGACCTTTAACGCTCCTTCATAAGTAGATAACTCCTACACGATAGAAAAGACGTTCAAGAGAAAACGGTCTAAGTTTTACTGCAATTAGTATGCAGCAGAGCTTTCAAAAATTGCCCAAATAATATACACGTTAATTCGAACGCGTTTTGTACGCAAAGTAGCAATCCGCGGGCTATATAAGGCACTTCACGATGTCTATCCATGTTCTATACCATGCCAATGTAACTATCACATCTTAGCGTTCGTATAGAGCCCATAGAGTTGTGACCTTGAAGGCTCCTTCATAAGTAGATATCTCCTACACGATATAAAAGACGTACAATAGAAAACGGACTAACTTTTATTGCAATTAGTATGCAGCAGAGCTTTCAAAAAGTGCCCAAATAATATATACGTCAATTCGAACGCGTTTTGTACGCAAAGTAGCAATCCGCGGGCTATATAAGGCACTTTGCGATGTCTATCCATGTTCTATACCATGCCAATGTATAGAACTCTCCTTCATATGTAGATAACTCCTACACGATAGAAAAGACGTTCAAGAGAAAACGGTCTAAGTTTTACTGCAATTAGTATGCAGCAGAGCTTTCAGAAAATGCCCAAATAATATACACGTTAATTCGAACGCGTTTTGTACGCAAAGTAGCAATACGCGGGCAATATAAGGCACTTCGCGATGTCTATCCATGTTCTATACCATGCCAATGTAACTATCATATCTTAGCGTTCGCATACAGCACCTAGAGTTGCTGTAGATAACTCCTTCATAAGTAGATAACTCCTACACGATAGAAAAGACGTTCAAGAGAAAACGGTCTGTTTTACTGCAATTAGTATGCAGCAGAGCTTTCAAAAAGTGCCCAAATAATATACACGTTATTTCGAACGCGTTTTTTACGCAAAGTAGCAATCCGCGGGCAATATAAGGCACATCGCGATGTCTATCCATGTTCTATACCATGCCAATGTAACTATCATATCTTAGCGTTCGCATACAGCACCTAGAGTTGTGACCTTGAACGCTCCTTCATTAGTAGATAACTCCTACACGATAGAAATGACGTTCAAGAGAAAACGGTCTAAGTTTTACTGCAATTAGTATGCAGCAGAGCTTTCAAAATGTGCCCAAATAATATACACGTCAATTCGAAAGCGTTTTGAACGCAAAGCAGCAATCCGCGGGCTATATAAAGCACTTCGCGTTATCTATCCATTTTCTATACCATGCCAATGTAACTATCACATCTTAGGGTTCGTATAGAGCTCATAGAGTTGTGGCCTTGAACGCTCCTTCATAAGTAGATATCTCCTACACGATATAAAAGACGAACAATAGAAAACGGACTAAGTTTTACTGCGTTTTGTACGCAAAGTAGCAATCCGCGGGCTATATAAGGCACTTCGCGATATCTATCCATGTTCTATACCATGCCAATGTAACTATCATATCTTAGCGTTCGCATAGAGCACCTAGAGATGTGACCTTGAACGCTCCTTCATAAGTAGATAACTACTACACAATAGAGAAGACGTACAAGTGAAAATGGATTTAGTTTTCCTGCAATTAGCATGTAGCAGAGCAGCCAAATAATGCCCAGATAATATACGCGTTAATTCGAATGCGCTTTGTAAACAAAGCAGCAATCCGTGGGCTATTAAGAACACTTCGCGATGCCTATCCATTTTCTATACCATGCCATTGTAACTACCATACCTTAGCGTTTGCATACAGCACCTAGAGTTGTGACCTTGAACGCTCCTTCATAAGTAGATCACTCCTACACGATAGAAAAGGCGTTCAAGAGAAAACGGTCTAAGTTTTACTGCAATTAGTATGCAGCAGAGCTTTCAAAAATTGCCCAAATAATATACACGTTAATTCGAACGCGTTTTGTACCCAAAGTAGCAATCCGCGGGCTATATAAGGCACTTCACGATGTCTATCCATGTTCTATACCATGCCAATGTAACTATCACATCTTAGCGTTCGTATAGAGCTCATAGAGTTGTGACCTTGAAGGCTTCTTCATAAGTAGATATCTCCTACACGATATAAAAGACGTACAATAGAAAACGGACTAACTTTTATTGCAATTAGTATGCAGCAGAGCTTTCAAAAAGTGCCCAAATAATATACACGTCAATTCGAACGCGTTTTCAACGCAAATTAGCAATCCGCGGGCTATATACGTCACTTCGCGATATCTATCCATGTTCTATACCATGCCAATGTAACTATCATATCTTAGCGTTCGCATAGAGCACCTAGAGTTGTGACCTTGAACGCTCCTTTATAAGTAGATAACTACTACACGATAGAAAAGACGTACAAGTGAAAATGGATTTAGTTTTACTGCAATTAGCATGCAGCCGAGCTGCCTAATAATGCCCAGATAATATACACGTTAATTCGAATGCGTTTTGTAAACAAAGCAGCAATCCGTGGGCTATTAAGAACTCTTCGCGATGCCTTTCCATGTTCTACACCATGTCAATGTTACTATCATACCTTAGGGTTCGCATAGAGCACAAAGAGCTGTAACCTTGAACGATCTTTCATTCGTAGATTACTGCTACACGATAGAAAAGACGTTCAAGAGAAAACGGTCTAAGTTTTACTGCAAATAGTATGCAGCAGAGCTTTCAAAAAGTGCCCAAATAATATACACGTTAATTCGAACGCGTTTTGGATGCAAAGTAGCAATCCGCGGGCTATATAAGGCACTTCACGCTGTCTATCCAAGTTCTATACCATGCCAATGTAACTATCACAACTTAGTGTTCGTATAGAGCTCATAGAGTTGTGACCTTGAACGCTCCTTCATAAGTAGATAACTCCTGCACGATAGAAAAGACGTTCAAGAGAAAACGGTCTAAGTTTTACTGCAATTAGTATGCAGCAGAGCTTTCAGAAAATGCCCAAATAATATACACGTTAATTCGAACGCGTTTTGTACGCAAAGTAGCAATCCGCGGGCTATATAAGGCACTTCCCGATGTCTATCCAAGTTCTATACCATGCCAATGTAACTATCACATCTTAGCGTTCGTATAGAGCTCATAGAGTTGTGACCTTGAACGCTCCTTCATAAGTAGATAACTCCTGCACGATAGAAAAGACGTTCAAGAGAAAACGGTCTAAGTTTTACTGCAATTAGTATGCAGCAGAGCTTTCAAAAAGTGCCCAAATAATATACACGTCAATTCGAACGCGTTTTGTACGAAAAGTAGCAATCCGCGGGCTATATAAGGCACTTCCCGATGTCTATCCAAGTTCTATACCATGCCAATGTAACTATCACATCTTAGCGTTCGCATAGAGCACCTAGAGTTGTGACCTTGACCGCTCCTTCATAAGTACATAACTCCTACACGATAGAAAAGACGTTCAAGAGAAAATGGATTTAGTTTTACTGCAATTAGCATGCAGCAGAGCTGCCAAATAATGCCCAGATGATATACACGAAAATTCGAATGCGTTTTGTAAACAAAGCAGCAATCCGTGGGCTATTGAGGACACTTCGCGATGCCTATCCATGTGCTATACCATGTCAATGTTACTATCATATCTTAGGGTTCGCATAGAGCACAAAGAGCTGTGACCTTGAACGCTCCTTCATTCGTAGATTACTGCTACAGGATAGAAAAGACGTACAAGTGAAAATGGACTAAGTTTTACTGCAATTAGCATGCAGTAGAGCTGCCAAATAGCGCCCAGGCGATAAACACGTTAATTCGATCGCGTTTTGTACGCAAAGTAGCAATCCGTGGGATATATAGGGCACTTCGCGATGTCTATCCATGTTCTATACCATGCCAATGTAACTATCACATCTTAGCGTTCGTATAGAGCTCATAGAGTTGTGACCTTGAACGCTCCTTCATAAGTATATATCTCCTACACGATAGAAAAGACGTTCAAGAGAAAACAGTCTAAGTTTTACTGCAATTAGTATGCAGCAGAGCTGCCAAATAATGCCCAGATAATATACGCGTTAATTCGAATGCGTTTTGTAAACAAAGCAGCAATCCGTGGGCTATTGACGACACTTCGCGATGCCTATCCATGTGCTATACCATGTCAATGTTACTATCATATCTTAGGGTTCGCATAGAGCACAAAGAGCTGTGACCTTGAACGCTCCTTTATTCGTAGATTATTGCTACAGGATAGAAAAGACATACAAGTGAAAATGGACTAAGTTTTACTGCAATTAGCATGCAGTAGAGCTGCCAAATAGCGCCCAGGCGATATACACGTTAATTCGATCGCGTTTTGTACGCAAAGTAGCAATCCGCGGGCTATATAAGGCACTTCCCGGTGTCTATCCAAGTTCTATACCATGCCAATGTAACTATCACATCTTAGCGTTCGAATAGAGCTCATAGAGTTGTGACCTTGAACACTCCTACATAAGTAGATAACTACTACACAATAGCGAAGACGTACAAGTGAAAATGGATTTAGTTTTACTGCAATTAGCATGCAGCAGAACTGCCAAATAATGCCCAGATAATATATGCGTTAATTCGAATGCGTTTTGTCAACAAAGCAGCAATCCGTGGGCTATTAAGGACACTTCGCGATGCCTATCCAAGTTCTTTACCATGCCAATGTAACTATCACATCTTAGCGTTCGCATAGAGCACCTAGAGTTGTGACCTTGAACGCTTCATCATAAGTAGATAACTCCTAAACGATATAAAAGACGTACAATAGAAAACGGACTAACTTTTATTGCAATTAGTATGCAGCAGAGCTTTCAAAAAGTGCCCAAATAATATACACGTCAATTCGAACGCGTTTTGTACGCAAAGTAGCAATCCGCGGGCAATATAAGGCACTTCGCGATGTCTATCCATGTTCTATACCATGCCAATGTAACTATCATATCGTAGCGTTCGCATAGAGCACCTAGAGTTGTGACCTTGAACGCTCCTTCATAAGTAGATAACTACTACACAATAGAGAAGATGTACAAGTGAAAATGGATTTAGTTTTACTGCAATTAGCATGCAGCAGAGCTGCCAAATAATGCCCAGATAATATACGCGTTAATTCGAATGCGTTTTGTAAACAAAGCAGCAATCTGTGGGCTATTAAGGACACTTCGCGATGCCTTTCCATGTTCTACACCATGTCAATGTTACTATCATACCTTAGGGTTCGCATAGAGCACAAAGAGCTGTGACCTTGAAGGCTCCTTCATAAGTAGATAACTCCTACACGATAGAAAAGACGTTCAAGAGAAAACGGTCTAAGTTTTAATGCAATTAGTATGCAGCAGAGCTTTCAGAAAATGCCCAAATAATATACACGTTAATTCGAACGCGTTTTGTACGCAAAATAGCAATCCGCGGGCTATATAAGGCACTTTGCGATGTCTATCCATGTTCTATACCATACCAATGTAACTATCATATCTTAGCGTTCGCATAGAGCACCTAGAGTTGTGACCCGGAACGCTCCTTCATAAGTAGATAACTCCTACACGATAGAAAAAAACGTTCAAGAGAAAACGGTCTAAGTTTTACTGCAATTAGTATGCAGCAGAGCTTTCAGAAAATGCCCAAATAATATATACGTTAATTCGAACGCGTTTTGTACGCAAAGTAGCAATCCGCGGGCAATATAAGATACTTCGCGATGTCATCCATGTTCTATACCATGCCAATGTAACTATCATATCTTAGCGTTCGCATACAGCACCTAGAGTTGTGACCTTGAACGCTCCTTCATACGTAGATTACTGCTACACGATAGAAAAGACGTACAAGTGAAAATGGATTTAGTTTTACTGCAATTAGCATGCAGCAGAGCTGCCAAATAATGCCCAAATGATATACACGAAAATTTGAATGCGTTTTGTAAACAAAGCAGCAATCCGTGGGCTATTGAGGACACTTCGCGATGCCTATCCATGTGCTATACCATGTCAATGTTACTATCATATCTTAGGGTTCGCATAGAGCACAAAGAGCTGTGACGTTGAACGCTCCTTCATTCGTAGATTACTGCTACAGAATAGAAAAGACGTACAAGTGAAAATGAACTAAGTTTTACTGCAATTAGCATGCAGTAGAGCTGCCAAATAGCGCCCAGGCGATATACACGTTAATTCGATCGCGTTTTGTACGCAAAGTAGCAATCCGTGGGATATATAGGGCACTTCGCGATGTCTATCCATGTTCTATACCATGCCATTGTAACTACCATTTCTCAGCGTTCGCATACAGCACATAGAGTTGTGACCTTGAACGCTCCTTCATAAGTAGATATCTCCAACACGATAGAAAAGACGTTCAAGAGAAAACGGTCTAAGTTTTACTGCAATTAGTATGCAGCAGAGCTTTCAAAAAGTGCCCAAATAATATACACGTCAATTCGAACGCGTTTTGAACGCAAAGTAGCAATCCGCGGGCTATATAAGGCACTTCGCGATATCTATCCATGTTCTATACCATGCCAATGTAACTATCATATCTTAGCGTTCGCATAGAGCACCTAGAGTTGTGACCTTGAACGCTCCTTCATAAGTAGATAACTACTACACAATAGAGAAGACGTACAAGTGAAAATGGATTTAGTTTTCCTGCAATTAGCATGTAGCAGAGCTGCCAAATAATGCCCAGATAATATACGCGTTAATTCGAATGCGTTTTGTAAACAAAGCAGCAATCCGTGGGCTATTAAGAACACTTCGCGATGCCTATCCATTTTCTATACCATGCCATTGTAACTACCATACCTTAGCGTTTGCATACAGCACCTAGAGTTGTGACCTTTAACGCTCCTTCATAAGTAGATAACTCCTACACGATAGAAAAGACGTTCAAGAGAAAACGGTCTAAGTTTTACTGCAATTAGTATGCAGCAGAGCTTTCAAAAATTGCCCAAATAATATACACGTTAATTCGAACGCGTTTTGTACGCAAAGTAGCAATCCGCGGGCTATATAAGGCACTTCACGATGTCTATCCATGTTCTATACCATGCCAATGTAACTATCACATCTTAGCGTTCGTATAGAGCTCATAGAGTTGTGACCTTGAAGGCTCCTTCATAAGTAGATATCTCCTACACGATATAAAAGACGTACAATAGAAAACGGACTAACTTTTATTGCAATTAGTATGCAGCAGAGCTTTCAAAAAGTGCCCAAATAATATATACGTCAATTCGAACGCGTTTTGTACGCAAAGTAGCAATCCGCGGGCTATATAAGGCACTTTGCGATGTCTATCCATGTTCTATACCATGCCAATGTATAGAACTCTCCTTCATAAGTAGATAACTCCTACACGATAGAAAAGACGTTCAAGAGAAAACGGTCTAAGTTTTACTGCAATTAGTATGCAGCAGAGCTTTCAGAAAATGCCCAAATAATATACACGTTAATTCGAACGCGTTTTGTACGCAAAGTAGCAATACGCGGGCAATATAAGGCACTTCGCGATGTCTATCCATGTTCTATACCATGCCAATGTAACTATCATATCTTAGCGTTCGCATACAGCACCTAGAGTTGCTGTAGATAACTCCTTCATAAGTAGATAACTCCTACACGATAGAAAAGACGTTCAAGAGAAAACGGTCTGTTTTACTGCAATTAGTATGCAGCAGAGCTTTCAAAAAGTGCCCAAATAATATACACGTTATTTCGAACGCGTTTTTTACGCAAAGTAGCAATCCGCGGGCAATATAAGGCACATCGCGATGTCTATCCATGTTCTATACCATGCCAATGTAACTATCATATCTTAGCGTTCGCATACAGCACCTAGAGTTGTGACCTTGAACGCTCCTTCATTAGTAGATAACTCCTACACGATAGAAATGACGTTCAAGAGAAAACGGTCTAAGTTTTACTGCAATTAGTATGCAGCAGAGCTTTCAAAATGTGCCCAAATAATATACACGTCAATTCGAAAGCGTTTTGAACGCAAAGCAGCAATCCGCGGGCTATATAAAGCACTTCGCGTTATCTATCCATTTTCTATACCATGCCAATGTAACTATCACATCTTAGGGTTCGTATAGAGCTCATAGAGTTGTGGCCTTGAACGCTCCTTCATAAGTAGATATCTCCTACACGATATAAAAGACGAACAATAGAAAACGGACTAAGTTTTACTGCGTTTTGTACGCAAAGTAGCAATCCGCGGGCTATATAAGGCACTTCGCGATATCTATCCATGTTCTATACCATGCCAATGTAACTATCATATCTTAGCGTTCGCATAGAGCACCTAGAGATGTGACCTTGAACGCTCCTTCATAAGTAGATAACTACTACACAATAGAGAAGACGTACAAGTGAAAATGGATTTAGTTTTCCTGCAATTAGCATGTAGCAGAGCAGCCAAATAATGCCCAGATAATATACGCGTTAATTCGAATGCGCTTTGTAAACAAAGCAGCAATCCGTGGGCTATTAAGAACACTTCGCGATGCCTATCCATTTTCTATACCATGCCATTGTAACTACCATACCTTAGCGTTTGCATACAGCACCTAGAGTTGTGACCTTGAACGCTCCTTCATAAGTAGATCACTCCTACACGATAGAAAAGGCGTTCAAGAGAAAACGGTCTAAGTTTTACTGCAATTAGTATGCAGCAGAGCTTTCAAAAATTGCCCAAATAATATACACGTTAATTCGAACGCGTTTTGTACCCAAAGTAGCAATCCGCGGGCTATATAAGGCACTTCACGATGTCTATCCATGTTCTATACCATGCCAATGTAACTATCACATCTTAGCGTTCGTATAGAGCTCATAGAGTTGTGACCTTGAAGGCTTCTTCATAAGTAGATATCTCCTACACGATATAAAAGACGTACAATAGAAAACGGACTAACTTTTATTGCAATTAGTATGCAGCAGAGCTTTCAAAAAGTGCCCAAATAATATACACGTCAATTCGAACGCGTTTTCAACGCAAATTAGCAATCCGCGGGCTATATACGTCACTTCGCGATATCTATCCATGTTCTATACCATGCCAATGTAACTATCATATCTTAGCGTTCGCATAGAGCACCTAGAGTTGTGACCTTGAACGCTCCTTTATAAGTAGATAACTACTACACGATAGAAAAGACGTACAAGTGAAAATGGATTTAGTTTTACTGCAATTAGCATGCAGCCGAGCTGCCTAATAATGCCCAGATAATATACACGTTAATTCGAATGCGTTTTGTAAACAAAGCAGCAATCCGTGGGCTATTAAGAACTCTTCGCGATGCCTTTCCATGTTCTACACCATGTCAATGTTACTATCATACCTTAGGGTTCGCATAGAGCACAAAGAGCTGTAACCTTGAACGATCTTTCATTCGTAGATTACTGCTACACGATAGAAAAGACGTTCAAGAGAAAACGGTCTAAGTTTTACTGCAAATAGTATGCAGCAGAGCTTTCAAAAAGTGCCCAAATAATATACACGTTAATTCGAACGCGTTTTGGATGCAAAGTAGCAATCCGCGGGCTATATAAGGCACTTCACGCTGTCTATCCAAGTTCTATACCATGCCAATGTAACTATCACAACTTAGTGTTCGTATAGAGCTCATAGAGTTGTGACCTTGAACGCTCCTTCATAAGTAGATAACTCCTGCACGATAGAAAAGACGTTCAAGAGAAAACGGTCTAAGTTTTACTGCAATTAGTATGCAGCAGAGCTTTCAGAAAATGCCCAAATAATATACACGTTAATTCGAACGCGTTTTGTACGCAAAGTAGCAATCCGCGGGCTATATAAGGCACTTCCCGATGTCTATCCAAGTTCTATACCATGCCAATGTAACTATCACATCTTAGCGTTCGTATAGAGCTCATAGAGTTGTGACCTTGAACGCTCCTTCATAAGTAGATAACTCCTGCACGATAGAAAAGACGTTCAAGAGAAAACGGTCTAAGTTTTACTGCAATTAGTATGCAGCAGAGCTTTCAAAAAGTGCCCAAATAATATACACGTCAATTCGAACGCGTTTTGTACGAAAAGTAGCAATCCGCGGGCTATATAAGGCACTTCCCGATGTCTATCCAAGTTCTATACCATGCCAATGTAACTATCACATCTTAGCGTTCGCATAGAGCACCTAGAGTTGTGACCTTGACCGCTCCTTCATAAGTACATAACTCCTACACGATAGAAAAGACGTTCAAGAGAAAATGGATTTAGTTTTACTGCAATTAGCATGCAGCAGAGCTGCCAAATAATGCCCAGATGATATACACGAAAATTCGAATGCGTTTTGTAAACAAAGCAGCAATCCGTGGGCTATTGAGGACACTTCGCGATGCCTATCCATGTGCTATACCATGTCAATGTTACTATCATATCTTAGGGTTCGCATAGAGCACAAAGAGCTGTGACCTTGAACGCTCCTTCATTCGTAGATTACTGCTACAGGATAGAAAAGACGTACAAGTGAAAATGGACTAAGTTTTACTGCAATTAGCATGCAGTAGAGCTGCCAAATAGCGCCCAGGCGATAAACACGTTAATTCGATCGCGTTTTGTACGCAAAGTAGCAATCCGTGGGATATATAGGGCACTTCGCGATGTCTATCCATGTTCTATACCATGCCAATGTAACTATCACATCTTAGCGTTCGTATAGAGCTCATAGAGTTGTGACCTTGAACGCTCCTTCATAAGTATATATCTCCTACACGATAGAAAAGACGTTCAAGAGAAAACAGTCTAAGTTTTACTGCAATTAGTATGCAGCAGAGCTGCCAAATAATGCCCAGATAATATACGCGTTAATTCGAATGCGTTTTGTAAACAAAGCAGCAATCCGTGGGCTATTGAGGACACTTCGCGATGCCTATCCATGTGCTATACCATGCCAATGTAACTATCACATCTTAGCGTTCGCATAGAGCTTCAAGAGTTGTGACCTTGAACGCTCCTTCATAAGTAGATAACTCCTACATGATAGAAAAGACGTTCAAGAGAAAATGGATTTAGTTTTACTGCAATTAGCATGCAGCAGAGCTGCCAAATAATGCCCAGATGATATACACGAAAATTCGAATGCGTTTTGTAAACAAAGCAGCAATCCGTGGGCTATTGAGGACACTTCGCGATGCCTATCCATGTGCTATACCATGTCAATGTTACTATCATATCTTAGGGTTCGCATAGAGCACAAAGAGCTGTGACCTTGAACGCTTCTTCATTCGTAGATTACTGCTACAGGATAGAAAAGACATACAAGTGAAAATGGACTAAGTTTTACTGCAATTAACATGCAGTAGAGCTGCCAAATAGCGCCCAGGCGATATACACGTTAATTCGATCGCGTTTTGTACGCAAAGTAGCAATCCGTGGGATATATAGGGCACTTCGCGATGTCTATCCATGTTCTATACCATGCCATTGTAACTACCATATCTTAGCGTTCGTATACAGCACCTAGAGTTGTGACCTTGAACGCTCCCTCATAAGTAGATAACTCCTACACGATAGAAAAGACGTTCAAGAGAAAACGGACTAACTTTTATCGCAATTAGTATGCAGCAGAGCTTTCAGAAACTGCCCAAATAATATACACGTTAATTCGAACGCGTTTTGGACGCAATGTAGCAATCCGCGGGCAATATATATTGAACGCTCCTTCATAAGTAGATAACTCCTACACGATAGAAAAGACGTTCAAGAGAAAACGGTCTAAGTTTTACTGCAATTAGTATGCAGCAGAGCTTTCAAAAAGTGCCCAAATAATATACACGTTAATTTGAACGCGTTTTGTACGCAAAGTAGCAATCCGCGGGCTATATAAGGCACTTCCCGATGTCTATCCAAGTTCTATACCATGCCAATGTAACTATCACATCTTAGCGTTCGTATAGAGCTCATAGAGTTGTGACCTTGAACGCTCCTTCATAAGTAGATAACTCCTACACGATAGAAAAGACGTTCAAGAGAAAACGGTCTAAGTTTTACTGCAATTAGTATGCAGCAGAGCTTTCAAAAAGTGCCCAAATAATATACACGTCAATTCGAACGCGTTTTGTAAGCAAAGTAGCAATCCGCGGGCTATATAAGGCACTTCCCGATGTCTATCCAAGTTCTGTACCATGCCAATGTAACTATCACATCTTAGCGTTCGCATAGGGCACCTAGAGTTGTGACCTTGAACGCTCCTTCATAAGTAGATAACTCCTACACGATAGAAAAGACGTTCAAGAGAAAATGGATTTAGTTTTACTGCAATTAGCATGCAACAGAGCTCCCAAATAATTCCCAGAGGATATACACGAAAATTCGAATGCGTTTTGTAAACAAAGCAGCAATCCGTGGGCTAATGAGGACACTTCGCGATGCCTATCCATGTGCTATACCATGTCAATGTTACTATCATATCTTAGGGTTCGCATAGAGCACAAAGAGCTGTGACCTTGATCGCTCCTTCATTCGTAGATTACTGCTACAGGATAGAAAAGATGTACAAGTGAAAATGGACTAAGTTTTACTGCAATTAGCATGCAGTAGAGCTGCCAAATAGCGCCTAGGCGATATACACGTTAATTCGATCGCGTTTTGTACGCAAAGTAGCAATCCGCGGGCTATATAAGGCACTTCCCGATGTCTATCCAAGTTCTATACCATGCCAATGTAACTATCACATCTTAGCGTTCGAATAGAGCTCATAGAGTTGTGACCTTGAACACTCCTACATAAGTAGATAACTACTACACAATAGCGAAGACGTACAAGTGAAAATGGATTTAGTTTTACTGCAATTAGCATGCAGCAGAACTGCCAAATAATGCCCAGATAATATTTGCGTTAATTCGAATGCGTTTTGTCAACAAAGCAGCAATCCGTGGGCTATTAAGGACACTTCGCGATGCCTATCCAAGTTCTATACCAGGCCAATGTAACTATCACATCTTAGTGTTCGCATAGAGCACCTAGAGTTGTGACCTTGAACGCTCCATCATAAGTAGATAACTCCTAAACGATATAAAAGACGTACAATAGAAAACGGACTAACTTTTATTGCAATTAGTATGCAGCAGAGCTTTCAAAAAGTGCCCAAATAATATACACGTCAATTCGAACGCGTTTTGTACGCAAAGTAGCAATCCGCGTGCAATATAAGGCACTTCGCGATGTCTATCCATGTTCTATACCATGCCAATGTAACTATCATATCGTAGCGTTCGCATAGAGCACCTAGAGTTGTGACCTTGAACGCTCCTTCATAAGTAGATAACTACTACACAATAGAGAAGATGTACAAGTGAAAATGGATTTAGTTTTACTGCAATTAGCATGCAGCAGAGCTGCCAAATAATGCCCAGATAATATACACGTTAATTCGAATGAGTTTGGTAAACAAAGCAGCAATCCGTGGGCTATTAAGGACACTTCGCGATGACTTTCCATGTTCTACATCATGTCAATGTTACTATCATACCTTAGGGTTCGCCTAGAGCACAAAGAGCTGTGACCTTGAACGGTCCTTCATTCGTAGATTACTGCTACACGATAGAAAAGACGTACAAGTTAAAATGGATTTAGTTTTACTGCAATTAGTATGCAGCAGAGCTTTCAAAAAGTGCCCAAATAATATACACGTTAATTCGATCGCGTTTTGTACGCAAAATTGCATCCGTGGGATATATAGGGCCCTTCGCGATGTCTATCCATGTTCTATACCATGCCATTGTAACTACCATATCTTAGCGGTCGCAAACAGCACATAGAGTAGTGACCTTGAACGCTCCTTCATAAGTAGATATCTCCCACACGATAGAAAAGACGATCAAGAGAAAACGGTCTAAGTTTTACTGCAATTAGTATGCAGCAGAGCTTTCAAAAAGTGCCCAAATAATAAACACGTCAATTCGAACGCATTTTGTACGCAAAGTAGCAATCCGCGGGCTATATAAGGCACTTCAAGATGTCTATCCATGTTCTATACCATGCCAATGTAACTATCACATCTTAGCGTTCGTATAGAGCTCATAGAGTTGTGACCTTGAACGCTCCTTCATAAGTAGATATATCCTACACGATATAAAAGACGTACAATAGAAAACGGACTAAGTTTTACTGCAATTAGTATGCAGCAGAGCTCTCAAAAAGTGCCCAAATAATAAACACGTCAATTCAAACGCGTTTTGTACGCAAAGTAGCAATCCGCGGGCTATATAAGGCACTTTGCGATGTCTATCCATGTTCTATACCATGCCAATATAAATATCATATCTTAGCGTTCGCATAGAGCACCTAGAGTTGTGACCTTGAACGCTCCTTCATAAGTAGATAACTCCTACACGATAGAAAAAACGTTCAAGAGAAAACCGTCTAAGTTTTACTGCAATTAGTATGCTGCAGAGCTTTCAGAAAATGCCCAAATAATATATACACGTTAATTCGAACGCGTTTTGTACGCAAAGTAGCAATCCGCGGGCAATATAAGGCACTTCGCGATGTCTATCAATGTTCTATACCATGCCAATGTAACTATCATATCTTAGCGTTCGCATAGAGCACCTAGAGTTGTGACCTTGAACGCTCCTTCATAAGTAGATAACTACTACACCATAGAGAAGACGTACAAGTGAAAATGGATTTAGTTTTACTGCAATTAGCATGCAGCAGAGCTGCCAAATAATGCCCAGATAATATACACGTTAATTCGAATGAGTTTGGTAAACAAAGCAGCAATCCGTGGGCTATTAAGGACACTTCGCGATGACTTTCCATGTTCTACATCATGTCAATGTTACTATCATACCTTAGGGTTCGCCTAGAGCACAAAGAGCTGTGACCTTGAACGGTCCTTCATTCGTAGATTACTGCTACACGATAGAAAAGACGTACAAGTGAAAATGGATTTAGTTTTACTGCAATTAGTATGCAGCAGAGCTTTCAAAATGTGCCCAAATAATATACACGTTAATTCGATCGCGTTTTGTACGCAAAGTAGCAATCCGTGGGATATATAGGGCCCTTCGCGATGTCTATCCATGTTCTATACCATGCCATTGTAACTACCATATCTTAGCGGTCGCATACAGCACATAGAGTAGTGACCTTGAACGCTCCTTCATAAGTAGATATCTCCCACACGATAGAAAAGACGATCAAGGGAAAACGGTCTAAGTTTTACTGCAATTAGTATGCAGCAGAGCTTTCAAAAAGTGCCCAAATAATAAACACGTCAATTCGAACGCATTTTGTACGCAAAGTAGCAATCCGCGGGCTATATAAGGCACTTCACGATGTCTATCCATGTTCTATACCATGCCAATGTAACTATCACATCTTAGCGTTCGTATAGAGCTCATAGAGTTGTGACCTTGAACGCTCCTTCATAAGTAGATATCTCCTACACGATATAAAAGACGTACAATAGAAAACGGACTAAGTTTTACTGCAATTAGTATGCAGCAGAGCTCTCAAAAAGTGCCCAAATAATATACACGTCAAATCAAACGCGTTTTGTACGCAAAGTAGCAATCCGCGGGCTATATAAGGCACTTTGCGATGTCTATCCATGTTCTATACCATGCCAATATAAATATCATATCTTAGCGTTCGCATAGAGCACCTAGAGTTGTGACCTTGAACGCTCCTTCATAAGTAGATAACTCCTACACGATAGAAAAAACGTTCAAGAGAAAACGGTCTAAGTTTTACTGCAATTAGTATGCAGCAGAGCTTTCAAAAAGTGCCCAAATAATATACACGTCAATTCGAACGCGTCTTGTACGCAAAGTAGCAATCCGCGGGCTATATAAGGCACTTCGCGATGTCTATCCATGTTCTATACCATGCCAATGTAACTATCATATCTCAGCGTTCGCATACAGCACCTAGAGTTGTGACCTTGAACGCTCCTTCATAAGTAGATAACTCCTACATGATAGAAAAGACGTTCAAGAGAAAACGGTCTAAGTTTTACTGCAATTAGTATGCAGCAGAGCTTTCAAAAAGTGCCCAAATAATATACACGTTAATTCGAACGCGTTTTGGACGCAAAGTAGCAATCCGCGGGCTATATAAGGCACTTCACGCTGTCTATCCAAGTTCTATACCATGCCAATGTAACTATCACATCTTAGCGTTTGTATAGAGCTCATAGAGTTGTGACCTTGAACGCTCCTTCATAAGTAGATATTTCCTACACGATATAAAAGACGTACAATAGAAAACGGACTAAGTTTTACTGCAATTAGTATGCAGCAGAGCTTTCAAAATGTGGCCAAATAATATACACGTCAATTCGAACGCGTTTTGTACGCAAAGTAGCAATCCGCGGGCTATATAAGGCACTTCGCGATATCTATCCATGTTCTATACCATGCCAATGTAACTATCATATCTTAACGTTCGCATAGAGCACCTAGAGTTGTGACCTTGAACGCTCCTTCATAAGTAGATAACTCCTACATGATAGAAAAGACGTTCAAGAGAAAATGGATTTAGTTTTACTGCAATTAGCATGCAGCAGAGCTGCCAAATAATGCCCAGATGATATACACGAAAATTCGAATGCGTTTTGTAAACAAAGCAGCAATCCGTGGGCTATTAAGGACACTTCGCGATGCCTATCCATTTTCTATACCATACCATTGTAACTACCATACCTTAGCGTTTGCATACAGCACCTAGAGTTGTGACATTGAACGCTCCTTTATAAGTAGATAACTCCTACACGATAGAAAAGACGTTCAAGAGAAAACGGTCTAAGTTTTACTGCAATTAGTATGCTGCAGAGCTTTCAGAAAATGCCCAAATAATATACACGTTAATTCGAACGCGTTTTGGACGCAAAGTAGCAATCCGCGGGCTATATAAGGCACTTCACGCTGTCTATCCAAGTTCTATACCATGCCAATGTAACTATCACATCTTAGCGTTCGTATAGAGCTCATAGAGTTGTGACCTTGAACGCTCCTTCATAAGTAGATATCTCCTACACGATATAAAAGACGTACAATAGAAAACGGACTATGTTTTACTGCAATTAGTATGCAGCAGAGCTTTCAAAATGTGGCCAAATAATATACACGTCAATTCGAACGCGTTTTGTACGCAAAGTAGCAATCCGCGGGCTATATAAGGCACTTCGCGATATCTATCCATGTTCTATACCATGCCAATGTAACTATCATATCTTAGCGTTCGCATACAGCACCTAGAGTTGTGACCTTGAACGCTCCTTCATAAGTAGATAACTCCTACACGATAGAAAAGACGTTCAAGAGAAAACGGTCTAAGTTTTACTGAAATTAGTATGCAGCAGAGCTTTCAAAAAGTGCCCAAATAATATACACGTCAATTAGAAAGCGTTTTGTACGCAAAGTAGCAATCCGCGGGCTATATAAGGCACTTCCCGATGTCTATCCAAGTTCTATACCATGCCAATGTAACTATCACATCTTAGCGTTCGCATAGAGCATCTAGAGTTGTGACCTTGAACGCTCCTTCATAAGTAGATAACTCCTACATGATAGAAAAGACGTTCAAGAGAAAATGGATTTAGTTTTACTGCAATTAGCATGCAGCAGAGCTGCCAAATAATGCCCAGATGATATACACGAAAATTCGAATGCGTTTTGTAAACAAAGCAGCAATCCGTGGGCTATTGAGGACACTTCGCGATGCCTATCCATGTGCTATACCATGTCAATGTTACTATCATATCTTAGGGTTCGCATAGAGCACAAAGAGCTGTGACCTTGAACGCTTCTTCATTCGTAGAATACTGCTACAGGATAGAAAAGACATACAAGTGAAAATGGACTAAGTTTTACTGCAATTAGCATGTAGTAGAGCTGCCAAATAGCGCCCAGGCGATATACACGTTAATTCGATCGCGTTTTGTACGCAAAGTAGCAATCCGTGGGATATATAGGGCACTTCGCGATGTCTATCCATGTTCTATACCATGCCATTGTAACTACCATATCTTAGCGTTCGCATACAGCACCTAGAGTTGTGACCTTGAACGCTCCCTCATAAGTAGATAACTCCTACACGATAGAAAAGACGTTCAAGAGAAAACGGACTAACTTTTATCGCAATTAGTATGCAGCAGAGCTTTCAGAAACTGCCCAAATAATATACACGTTAATTCGAACGCGTTTTGGACGCAATGTAGCAATCCGCGGGCAATATATATTGAACGCTCCTTCATAAGTAGATAACTCCTACACGATAGAAAAGACGTTCAAGAGAAAACGGTCTTAGTTTTACTGCAATTAGTATGCAGCAGAGCTTTCAAAAAGTGCCCAAATAATATACACGTTAATTTGAACGCGTTTTGTACGCAAAGTAGCAATCCGCGGGCTATATAAGGCACTTCCCGATGTCTATCCAAGTTCTATACCATGCCAATGTAACTATCACATCTTAGCGTTCGTATAGAGCTCATAGAGTTGTGACCTTGAACGCTCCTTCATAAGTAGATAACTCCTACACGATAGAAAAGACGTTCAAGAGAAAACGGTCTAAGTTTTACTGCAATTAGTATGCAGCAGAGCTTTCAAAAAGTGCCCAAATAATATACACGTCAATTTGAACGCGTTTTATACGCAAAGTAGCAATCCGCGGGCTATATAAGGCACTTCCCGATGTCTATCCAAGTTCTATACCATGCCAATGTAACTATCACATCTTAGCGTTCGCATAGAGCACCTAGAGTTGTGACCTTGAACGCTCCTTCATAAGTAGATAACTCCTACACGATAGAAAAGACGTTCAAGAGAAAATGGATTTAGTTTTACTGCAATTAGCATGCAACAGAGCTCCCAAATAATTCCCAGAGGATATACACGAAAATTCGAATGCGTTTTGTAAACAAAGCAGCAATCCGTGGGCTAATGAGGACACTTCGCGATGCCTATCCATGTGCTATACCATGTCAATGTTACTATCATATCTTAGGGTTCGCATAGAGCACAAAGAGCTGTGACCTTGATCGCTCCTTCATTCGTAGATTACTGCTACAGGATAGAAAAGATGTACAAGTGAAAATGGACTAAGTTTTACTGCAATTAGCATGCAGTAGAGCTGCCAAATAGCGCCCAGGCGATATACACGTTAATTCGATCGCGTTTTGTACGCAAAGTAGCAATCCGTGGGATATATAGGGCACTTCGCGATGTCTATCCATGTTCTATACCATGCCATTGTAACTACCATATCTTAGCGTTCGCATACAGCACCTAGAGTTGTGACCTTGAAAGCTCCTTCATAAGTAGATAACTACTACACAATAGGGAAGACGTACAAGTGAAAATGGATTTAGTTTTACTGCAATTAGCATGCAGCAGAGCTGCCTAATAATGCTCAGATAAAATACACGTTAATTCGAATGCGTTTTGAAAACAAAGCAGCAATCCGTGGGCTATTAAGAACTCTTCGCGATGCCTTTCCATGGTCTACACCATGTCAATGTTACTATCATACCTTAGGGTTCGCATAGAGCACAAAGAGCTGTGACCTTGAACGATCCTTCATTCGTAGATTACTGCTACACGATAGAAAAGACGTTCAAGTGAAAAAGGATTTAGTTTTACTGCAATTAGTATGCAGCAGAGCTTTCAAAAGGTGCCCAAATAATATACACGTCAATTCGAACGCGTTTTGTACGCAAAGTAGCAATCCGCGGGCTATATAAGGAACTTTGCGATGTCTATCCATGTTCTATACCATGCCAATGTAACTATCATATCTTAGCGATCGCATACAGCACCTAGAGCTGTGACCTTGAACGCTCCTTCATAAGTAGATAATTCCTTCATGATAGAAAAGACGTTCAGGAGAAAACGGTCTAAGTTTTACTGCAAATAGTATGCAGCAGAGCTTTCAAAAAGTGCTCAAATAATATACACGTTAATTCGAACGCGTTTTGGATTGCAAAGTAGCAATCCGCGGGCTATATAAGGCACTTCACGCTGTCTATCCAAGTTCTATACCATGCCAATATAACTATCACATCTTAGCGTTCGTATAGAGCTCATAGAGTGGTGACCTTGAACGCTCCTTCATAAGTAGATTTCTCCTACACGATATAAAAGACGTACAATAGAAAACGGACTAAGTTTTACTGCAATTAGTATGCAGCAGAGCTTTCAAAAAGTGCCCAAATAACATACACTTCAATTCGAACGCGTTTTGAACGCAAAGTAGCAATCCGTGGGCTATATATGGCACTTCGCGATATCTATCCATGTTCTATACCATGCCAATGTAACTATCATATCTTAGCGTTCGCATAGAACACCTAGAGTTGTGACCTTGAACGCTCCTTCATAAGTAGATAACTTCTACACGTTAGAGAAGACGTTCAAGTAAATATGGATTTAGTTTTACTGCAATTAGCATGCAGCAGAGCTGCCAAATAATGCTCAGATAATATACGCGTTAATTCGAATGCGTTTTGTAAACAAAGCAGCAATCCGTGGGCTATTAAGGACACTTCGCGATGCCTATCCATTTTGTATACCATGCCATTGTAACTACCATACCTTAGCGTTTGCATACAGCACCTAGAGTTGTGACCTTGAACGCTCCGTCATAAGTAGATAACTCCTACACGATAGAAAAGACCTTCAAGAGAAAACGGTCTAAGTTTTACTGCAACTAGTATGCAACAGAGCTTTCAGAAAATGCCTAAATACTATACACGTTAATTCGAACGCGTTTTGTACGCAAAGTAGCAATCCGCGGGCTATATAAGGTACTTCCCGATGTCTATCCAAGTTCTATACCATGCCAATGTAACTATCACACCTTAGCGTTCGCATAGAGCACCTAGAGTTGCGACCTTGAACGCTCCTTCATAAGGAGATAACTCCTACACGATAGAAAAGACGTTCAAGAGAAAATGGATTTAGTTTTACTGCAATTAGCATGCAACAGAGCTGCCAAATAATTCCCAGATGATATACACGAAAATTCGAATGCGTTTTGTAAACAAAGCAGCAATCCGTGGGCTATTGAGGACACTTCGCGATGTCTATCCATGTGCTATACCATGTCAATGTTACTATCATATCTTAGGGTTCGCATAGAGCACAAAGAGCTGTGACCTTGAACGCTGCTTCATTCGTAGATTACTGCTACAGGATAGAAAAGACGTACAAGTGAAAATGGACTAAGTTTTACTGCAATTAGCATGCAGTAGAGCTGCCAAATAGCGCCCAGGCAATATACACGTTAACTCGATCGCGTTTTGTCCGCAAAGTAGCATTCCGTGGGATATATAGGGCACTTCGCGATGTCTATCCATGTTCTATACCATGCCATTGTAACTACCATATCTTAGCGTTCGCATACAGCACATAGAGTTGTGACCTTGAACGCTCCTTCATAAGTAGATATCTCCAACACGATAGAAAAGACGTTCAAGAGAAAACGGTCTAAGTTTTACTGCAATTAGTATTAAGCAGAGCTTTCAAAAAGTGCCCAATTAATATACACGTCAATTCGAACGCGTTTTGAACGCAAAGTAGCAATCCGCGATCTATATAAGGCACTTCGCGATATCTATCCATGTTCTATACCATGCCAATGTAACTATCATATCTTAGCGTTCGCATAGAGCACCTAGAGTTGTGACCTTGAACGCTCCTTCATAAGTAGATAACTACTACACAATAGAGAAGACGTACAAGTGAAAATGGATTTAGGTTTACTGCAATTAGCATGCAGCAGAGCTGCCAAATAATGTCCAGATAATATACGCGTTAATTCGAATGCGTTTTGTAAACAAAGCAGCAATCCGTGGGCTATTATGGACACTTCGCGATGCCAATCCATTTTCTATACCATGCCATTGTAACTACCATACCTTAGCGTTTGCATACAGCACCTAGAGTTGTGACCTTGAACGCTCCTTCATAAGTAGATAACTCCTACACGATAGAAAAGACGTTCAAGAGAAAACGGTCTAAGTTTTACTGCAATTAGTATGCAGCAGAGCTTTCAGAAAATGCCCAAATAATATTCACGTTAATTCGAACGCGTTTTGTACGCAAAGTAGCAATCCGCGGGCAATATAAGGCACTGCGCGATGTCTATCCATATTCTATACCATGCCAATGTAACTATCATATCTTAGCGTTCGCATACAGCACCTAGAGTTGTGACCTTGAACGCTCCTTCATAAGTAGATAACTCCTACACGATAGAAAAACGTACAATAGAAAACGGACTTAGTTTTACTGCAATTAGTATGCAGCAGAGCTTTCAAAAAGTGCCCAAATAATATACACGTCAATTCGAACGCGTTTTGTACGCCAAGTAGCAATCCGCGGGCTATATAAGGCACTTTGCGATGTCTATCCATGTTCTATACCATGCCAATGTAACTATCATATCTTAGCGTTCGCATAGAGCACCTAGAGTTGTGACCTTGAACGCTCCTTCATAAGTAGATAACTCCTACACGATAGAAAAAACGTTCAAGAGAAATCGGTCTAAGTTTTACTGCAATTAGCATGCGGCAGAGCTGCCTAATAATGCCCAGATGATATACACGAAAATTCGAATGCGTTTTGTAAACAAAGCAGCAATCCGTGGGCTATTGAGGACACTTCGCGATGCCTTTCCATGTTCTACACAATGTCAATGTTACTATTATACCTTAGAGTTCGCATAGAGCACAAGGAGCTGTGACCTTGAACGATCCTTCATTCGTAGATTACTGCTACACGATAGAAAAGACGTACAAGTGAAAATGGATTTAGTTTTACTGCAATTAGTATGCAGCAGAGCTTTCAAAAAGTGCCCAAATAATATACACGTTAATTCGAAAGCGTTTTTTACGCAAAGTAGCAATCCGCGGGCAATATAAGGCACTTCGCGATGTCTATCCATGTTCTATACCATGCCAAAGTAACTATCATATCTTAGCGTTCGCATACAGCACCTAGAGTTGTGACCTTGAACGCTCCTTCATAAGTAGATAAATCCTATGCGATAGAAATGACGTTCAAGAGAAAACGGTCTAAGTTTTACTGCAATTAGTATGCAGCAGAGCTTTCAAAAAGTACCCAAAATGGATACACGTCAATTCAAACGCGTTTTGAACGCAATGTAGCAATCCGCGGGCTATATAAAGCACTTCGCGTTATCTATCCATGTTCTATACCATGCCAATGTAACTATCACATCTTAGCGTTCGTATAGAGCTCATAGAGTTGTGGCCTTGAACGCTCCTTTATAAGTAGATATCTCCTACACGATATAAAAGACGTACAATAGAAAACGGACTAAGTTTTACTGCAATTAGTATGCAGCAGAGCTTTCAAAAAGTGCCCAAATAATATACACGTCAATTCGAACGCGTTTTGTACGCAAAGTAGCAATCCGCGGGTTATATAAGGCACTTCGCGATATCTATCCATATTCTATACCATGCCAATGTAACTATCATATCTTAGCGTTCGCATAAAGCACCTAGAGTTGTGACCTTGAACACTCCTTCATAAGTAGATAACTCCTACACGATAGAAAAGACGTTCAAGAGAAAACGGTCTAAGATTTACTGCAATTAATATTCAGCAGAGCTTTCAAAAAGTGCCCAAATAATATACACGTTAATTCGAACGCGTTTTGTACGCAAAGTAGCAATCCGCGAGCTATATAAGGCACTTCGGGATATCTATCCATGTTCTATACCATGCCAATGTAACTATCATATCTTAGCGTTCGCATAGAGCACCTAGAGTTGTGACCTTGAACGCTCCTTCATAAGTAGATAACCACTACACAATAGAGAAGTCGTACAAGTGAAAATGGATTTAGTTTTACTGCAATTAGCATGCAGCAGAGCTGCCAAATAATGCCCAGATAATATACGCGTTAATTCGAATGCGTTTTGTAAACAAAGCAGCAATCCGTGAGCTATTGAGGACACTTCGCGATGCCTTTTCATGTTCTACACCATGTCAATGTTACTATCATACCTTAGGGTTCGCATAGAGCACAAGGAGCTGTGACCTTGAACGATCCTTCATTCGTAGATTACTGCTACACGATAAAAAAGACGTACAAGTGAAAATGGATTTAGTTTTACTGCAATTAGCATGCAGCAGAGCTGCCAAATAATTCCCAGATAATATACACGTTAATTCGAATGCGTTTTTTAAACAAAGCAGCAATCTGTGGGCTATTAAGGACACTTCGCGATGCCTTTCCATGTTCTACACCATGTCAATGTTACTATCATACCTTAGGTTTCGCATAGAGCACAAAGAGCTGTGACCTTGAACGATCCTTCATTCGTAGATTACTGCTACACAATAGAAAACACGTACAAGTGAAAATGGATTTAATTTTACTGTAATTAGCATGCAGCACAGCTGCCAAATAATGCCCTGATAATATACGGGTTAATTCGAATGCGTTTTGTAAACAAAGCAGCAATCCGTGGGCTATTAAGGACACTTAGCGATGCCTATCCATTTTCTATACCATGCCATTGTAACTACCATTTCTTAGCGTTCGCATACAGCACCTAGAGTTGTGACCTTGAAGGCTCCTTCATAAGTAGATATCTCCTACACGATATAAAAGACGTACAATAGAAAACTGACTAACTTTTATTGCAATTAGTATGCAGCAGAGCTTTCAGAAAATGCCCAAATAATATACACGTCAATTCGAACGCGTTTTGTACGCGAAGTAGCAATCCGCGGGCTATATAAGGCACTTTGCGATGTCTATCCATGTTCTATACCATGCCAATGTAACTATCATATCTTAGCGTTCGCATAGAGCACCTAGAGTTGTGACCTTGAACGCTCCTTCATAAGTAGATAACTCCTACACGATAGAAAAGACGTTCAAGAGAAAACGGTCTAAGTTTTAATGCAATTAGTATGCAGCAGAGCTTTCAGAAAATGCCCAAATAATATACACGTTAATTCGAACGCGTTTTGTACGCAAAGTAGCAATCCGCGGGCTATATAAGGCACTTTGCGATGTCTATCCATGTTCTATACCATACCAATGTAACTATCATATCTTAGCGTTCGCATAGAGCACCTAGAGTTGTGACCTTGAACGCTCCTTCATAAGTAGATAACTCCTACACGATAGAAATGACGTTCAAGAGAAAACGGTCTAAGTTTTACTGCAATTAGTATGCAGCAGAGCTTTCAAAAATTGCCCAAATAATATACAAGTCAATTCAAACGCGTTTTGAACGCAATGTAGCAATCCGCGGGCTATATAAAGCACTTCGCGTTATCTATCCATGTTCTATACCATGCCAATGTAACTATTACATCTTAGCGTTCGTATAGAGCTCATAGAGTTGTGGCCTTGAACGCTCCTTCATAAGTAGATATCTCCTACACGATATAAAAGACGTACAATAGAAAACGGACTAAGTTTTACTGCAATTTGTATGCAGCAGAGCTTTCAAAAAGTGCCCAAATAATATACACGTCAATTCGAACGCGTTTTGTACGCAAAGTAGCAATCCGCGGGCTATATAAGGCACTTCGCGATATCTATCCATATTCTATACCATGCCAATGTAACTATCATATCTTAGCGTTCGCATAGAGCACCTAGAGTTGTGACCTTGAACACTCCTTCATAAGTAGATAACTCCTACACGATAGAAAAGACGTTCAAGAGAAAACGGTCTAAGATTTACTGCAATTAATATTCAGCAGAGCTTTCAAAAAGTGCCCAAATAATATACACGTTAATTCGAACACGTTTTGTAGGCAAATTAGCAATCCGCGGGCTATATAATGCACTTCATGATGTCTATCCAAGTTCTATACCATGCCAATGTAACTATCACATCTTAGCGTTCGAATAGAGCTCATAGAGTTGTGACCTTGAATGCTCCTTCATAAGTAGATACCTCCTACACGATATAAAAGACGTACAATAGAAAACGGACTAAGTTTTACTGCAATTAGTATGCAGCAGAGCTTTTAAAAAGTGCCCAAATAATATACACGTCAATTCGAACGCGTTTTGTACGCAAAGTAGCAATCCGCGGACTATATAAGGCACTTTGCGATGTCTATCCATGTTCTATACCATGCCAATGTAACTATCATATCTTAGCGTTCGCATAGAGCACCTAGAGTTGTGACCTTGAACACTCCTTCATAAGTAGATAACTCCTACACGATAGAAAAGACGTTCAAGAGAAAACGGTCTAAGATTTACAGCAATTAATATTCAGCAGAGCTTTCAAAAAGTGCTCAAATAATATACACGTTAAATCGAACGCGTTTTATACGCAAAGTAGCAATCCGCGGGCTATAAAAGGCACTTCGCGATATCTATCAATGTTCTATACCATGTTAATGTAACTATCATATCTTAACGTTCGCATAGAGCACCAAGAGTTGTGACCTTGAACGCTCCTTCATAAGTAGATAACTACTACACAATAGAGAAGACGTACAAGTGAAAATGGATTTAGTTTTACTGCAATTAGCATGCAGCAGAGCTGCCAAATAATGCCCAGATAATATACGCGTTAATTCGAATGCGTTTTGTAAACAAAGCAACAATCCGTGGGCTATTAAGGACACTTCGCGATGCCTATTTATTTTCTATACCATGCCATTGTAACTACCATACCTTAGCGTTTGCATACAGCACCTAGAGTTGTGACCTTGAACGCTCCTTCATAAGTAGATAACTCCTACATGATAGAAAAGACGTTCAATAGAAAACGGTCTAAGTTTTACTGCAATTAGTATGCAGCAGAGCTTTCAAAAAGTGCCCAAATAATATACACGTTAATTCGAACGCGTTTTGGACGCAAAGTAGCAATCCGCGGGCTATATAAGGCACTTCATGCTGTCTATCCAAGTTCTATACCATGCCAATGTAACTATCACATCTTAGCGTTTGTATAGAGCTCATAGAGTTGTGACCTTGAACGCTCCTTCATAAGTAGATATTTCCTACACGATATAAAAGACGTACAATAGAAAACGGACTAAGTTTTACTCCAATTAGTATGCAGCAGAGCTTTCAAAATGTGGCCAAATAATATACACGTCAATTCGAACGCGTTTTGTACGCAAAGTAGCAATCCGCGGGCTATATAAGGCACTTCGCGATATCTATCCATGTTCTATACCATACCAATGTAACTATCATATCTTAGCGTTCGCATAGAGCACCTAGAGTTGTGACCTTGAACACTCCTTCATAAGTAGATAACTCCTACACGATATAAAAGACGTTCAAGAGAAAACAGTCTAAGATTTACTGCAATTAATATTCAGCAGGGCTTTCAAAAAGTGCCCAAATAATATACACGTTAATTCGAACGCAATTTGTACGCAAAGTAGCAATCCGCGGGCTATATAAGGCACTTCGCAATATCTATCCATGTTCTATACCATGCCAATGTAACTATCATATCATAACGTTCGCATAGAGCACCTAGAGTTGTGACCTTGAACGCTCCTTCATAAGTAGATATTTCCTACACGATATAAAAGACGTACAATAGAAAACGGACTAAGTTTTACTGCAATTAGTATGCAGCAGAGCTTTCAAAATGTGGCCAAATAATATACACGTCAATTCGAACGCGTTTTGTACGCAAAGTAGCAATCCGCGGGCTATATAAGGCACTTCGCGATATCTATCCATGTTCTATACCATGCCAATGTAACTATCATATCTTAGCGTTCGCATACAGCACCTAGAGTTGTGACCTTGAACGCTCCTTCATAAGTAGATAACTCCTACACGATAGAAAAGACGTTCAAGAGAAAACGGTCTAAGTTTTACTGCAATTAGTATGCAGCAGAGCTTTCAAAAAGTGCCCAAATAATATACACGTTAATTCGAACGCGTTTTCTACGCAAAGTAGCAATCCGCGGGCTATATAAGGTACTTCCCGATGTCTATCCAAGTTCTATACCATGCCAATGTAACTATCACATCTTAGCGTTCGTATAGAGCTCATAGAGTTGTGACCTTGAACGCTCCTTCATAAGTAGATAACTCCTACACGATAGAAAAGACGTTCAAGAGAAAACGGTCTAAGTTTTACTGAAATTAGTATGCAGCAGAGCTTTCAAAAAGTGCCCAAATAATATACACGTCAATTAGAACGCGTTTTGTACGCAAAGTAGCAATCCTCGGGCTATATAAGGCACTTCCCGATGTCTATCCAAGTTCTATACCATGCCAATGTAACTATCACATCTTAGCGTTCGAATAGAGCATCTAGAGTTGTGACCTTGAACGCTCCTTCATAAGTAGATAACTCCTACACGATACAAAAGACGTTCAAGAGAAAATGGATTTAGTTTTACTGCAATTAGCATGCAGCAGAGCTGCCAAATAATGCCCAGATGATATACACGAAAATTCGAATGCGTTTTGTAAACAAAGCAGCAATCCGTGGGCTATTGACGACACTTCGCGATGCCTATCCATGTGCTATACCATGTCAATGTTACTATCATATCTTAGGGTTCGCATAGAGCACAAAGAGCTGTGACGTTGAACGCTCCTTTATTCGTAGATTACTGCTACAGGATAGAAAAGACATACAAGTGAAAATGGACTAAGTTTTACTGCAATTAGCATGCAGTAGAGCTGCCAAATAGCGCCCAGGCGATATACACGTTAATTCGATCGCGTTTTGTACGCAAAGTAGCAATCCGCGGGCTATATAAGGCACTTCCCGATGTCTATCCAAGTTCTATACCATGCCAATGTAACTATCACATCTTAGCGTTCGAATAGAGCTCATAGAGTTGTGACCTTGAACACTCCTACATAAGTAGATAACTACTACACAATAGCGAAGACGTACAAGTGAAAATGGATTTAGTTTTACTGCAATTAGCATGCAGCAGAACTGCCAAATAATGCCCAGATAATATATGCGTTAATTCGAATGCGTTTTGTCAACAAAGCAGCAATCCGTGGGCTATTAAGGACACTTCGCGATGCCTATCCAAGTTCTATACCATGCCAATGTAACTATCACATCTTAGCGTTCGCATAGAGCACCTAGAGTTGTGACCTTGAACGCTCCATCATAAGTAGATAACTCCTAAACGATATAAAAGACGTACAATAGAAAACGGACTAACTTTTATTGCAATTAGTATGCAGCAGAGCTTTCAAAAAGTGCCCAAATAATATACACGTCAATTCGAACGCGTTTTGTACGCAAAGTAGCAATCCGCGGGCAATATAAGGCACTTCGCGATGTCTATCCATGTTCTATACCATGCCAATGTAACTATCATATCGTAGCGTTCGCATAGAGCACCTAGAGTTGTGACCTTGAACGCTCCTTCATAAGTAGATAACTACTACACAATAGAGAAGATGTACAAGTGAAAATGGATTTAGTTTTACTGCAATTAGCATGCAGCAGAGCTGCCAAATAATGCCCAGATAATATACGCGTTAATTCGAATGCGTTTTGTAAACAAAGCAGCAATCTGTGGGCTATTAAGGACACTTCGCGATGCCTTTGCATGTTCTACACCATGTCAATGTTACTATCATACCTTAGGGTTCGCATAGAGCACAAAGAGCTGTGACCTTGAAGGCTCCTTCATAAGTAGATAACTCCTACACGATAGAAAAGACGTTCAAGAGAAAACGGTCTAAGTTTTAATGCAATTAGTATGCAGCAGAGCTTTCAGAAAATGCCCAAATAATATACACGTTAATTCGAACGCGTTTTGTACGCAAAGTAGCAATCCGCGGGCTATATAAGGCACTTTGCGATGTCTATCCATGTTCTATACCATACCAATGTAACTATCATATCTTAGCGTTCACATAGAGCACCTAGAGTTGTGACCCGGAACGCTCCTTCATAAGTAGATAACTCCTACACGATAGAAAAAAACGTTCAAGAGAAAACGGTCTAAGTTTTACTGCAATTAGTATGCAGCAGAGCTTTCAGAAAATGCCCAAATAATATATACGTTAATTCGAACGCGTTTTGTACGCAAAGTAGCAATCCGCGGGCAATATAAGATACTTCGCGATGTCATCCATGTTCTATACCATGCCAATGTAACTATCATATCTTAGCGTTCGCATACAGCACCTAGAGTTGTGACCTTGAACGCTCCTTCATACGTAGATTACTGCTACACGATAGAAAAGACGTACAAGTGAAAATGGATTTAGTTTTACTGCAATTAGCATGCAGCAGAGCTGCCAAATAATGCCCAAATGATATACACGAAAATTTGAATGCGTTTTGTAAACAAAGCAGCAATCCGTGGGCTATTGAGGACACTTCGCGATGCCTATCCATGTGCTATACCATGTCAATGTTACTATCATATCTTAGGGTTCGAATAGAGCACAAAGAGCTGTGACGTTGAACGCTCCTTCATTCGTAGATTACTGCTACAGAATAGAAAAGACGTACAAGTGAAAATGAACTAAGTTTTACTGCAATTAGCATGCAGTAGAGCTGCCAAATAGCGCCCAGGCGATATACACGTTAATTCGATCGCGTTTTGTACGCAAAGTAGCAATCCGTGGGATATATAGGGCACTTCGCGATGTCTATCCATGTTCTATACCATGCCATTGTAACTACCATTTCTCAGCGTTCGCATACAGCACATAGAGTTGTGACCTTGAACGCTCCTTCATAAGTAGATATCTCCCACACGATAGAAAAGACGTTCAAGAGAAAACGGTATAAGTTTTACTGCAATTAGCATGCGGCAGAGCTGCCTAATAATGCCCAGATGATATACACGAAAATTCGAATGCGTTTTGTAAACAAAGCAGCAATCCGTGGGCTATTGAGGACACTTCGCGATGCCTTTCCATGTTCTACACCATGTCAATGTTACTATCATACCTTAGGGTTCGCATAGAGCACAAAGAGCTGTGACCTTGAACGATTCTTCATTCGTAGATTACTGCTACACGATAGAAAAGACGTACAAGTGAAAATGGATTTAGTTTTACTGCAATTAGCATGCAGCAGAGCTGCCAAATAATGCCCAGATGATATACACGAAAATTCGAATGCGTTTTGTAAACAAAGCAGCAATCCGTGGGCTATTGAGGACACTTCGCGATGCCTATCCATATGCTATACCATGTCAATGTTACCATCATATCTTAGGGTTCGCATAGAGCACAAAGAGCTGTGACCTTGAACGCTCCTTCATTCGTAGATTACTGCTACAGCATAGAAAAGACGTACAAGTGAAAATGGACTAAGTTTTACTGCAATTAGCATGCAGTAGAGCTGCCAAATAGCGCCCAGGCGATATACACGTTAATTCGATCGCGTTTTGTACGAAAAGTAGCAATCCGTGGGATATATAGGGCACTTCGCGATGTCTATCCATGTTATATACCATGCCATTGTAACTACCATATCTTAGCGTTCGCATACAGCACCTAGAGTTGTGACCTTGAACGCTCCTTCATAAGTAGATATCTCCAACACGATAGAAAAGACGTTCAAGAGAAAACGGTCTAAGTTTTACTGCAATTAGTATGCAGCAGAGCTTTCAAAAAGTGCCCAAATAATATACACGTCAATTCGAACGCGTTTTGAACGCAAAGTAGCAATCCGCGGGCTATATAAGGCACTTCGCGATATCTATCCATGTTCTATACCATGCCAATGTAACTATCATATCTTAGCGTTCGCAAAGAGCACCTAGAGTTGTGACCTTGAACGCTCCTTCATAAGTAGATAACTACTACACAATAGAGAAGACGTACAAGTGAAAATGGATTTAGTTTTCCTGCAATTAGCATGTAGCAGAGCTGCCAAATAATGCCAAGATAATATACGCGTTAATTCGAATGCGTTTTGTAAACAAAGCAGCAATCCGTGGGCTATTAAGAACACTTCGCGATGCCTATCCATTTTCTATACCATGCCATTGTAACTACCATACCTTAGCGTTTGCATACAGCACCTAGAGTTGTGACCTTTAACGCTCCTTCATAAGTAGATAACTCCTACACGATAGAAAAGACGTTCAAGAGAAAACGGTCTAAGTTTTACTGCAATTAGTATGCAGCAGAGCTTTCAAAAATTGCCCAAATAATATACACGTTAATTCGAACGCGTTTTGTACGCAAAGTAGCAATCCGCGGGCTATATAAGGCACTTCACGATGTCTATCCATGTTCTATACCATGCCAATGTAACTATCACATCTTAGCGTTCGTATAGAGCCCATAGAGTTGTGACCTTGAAGGCTCCTTCATAAGTAGATAAGTAGATATCTCCTACACGATATAAATGACGTACAATAGAAAACGGACTAACTTTTATTGCAATTAGTATGCAGCAGAGCTTTCAAAAAGTGCCCAAATAATATATACGTCAATTCGAACGCGTTTTGTACGCAAAGTAGCAATCCGCGGGCTATATAAGGCACTTTGCGATGTCTATCCATGTTCTATACCATGCCAATGTAACTATCATATCTTAGCGTTCGCATAGAGCACCTAGAGTTGTGACCTTGAACGCTCCTTCATAAGTAGATAACTCCTACACGATAGAAAAGACGTTCAAGAGAAAACGGTCTAAGTTTTACTGCAATTAGTATGCAGCAGAGCTTTCAGAAAATGCCCAAATAATATACACGTTAATTCGAACGCGTTTTGTACGCAAAGTAGCAATACGCGGGCAATATAAGGCACTTCGCGATGTCTATCCATGTTCTATACCATGCCAATGTAACTATCATATCTTAGCGTTCGCATACAGCACCTAGAGTTGCTGTAGATAACTCCTTCATAAGTAGATAACTCCTACACGATAGAAAAGACGTTCAAGAGAAAACGGTCTGTTTTACTGCAATTAGTATGCAGCAGAGCTTTCAAAAAGTGCCCAAATAATATACACGTTAATTCGAACGCGTTTTTTACGCAAAGTAGCAATCCGCGGGCAATATAAGGCACATCGCGATGTCTATCCATGTTCTATACCATGCCAATGTAACTATCATATCTTAGCGTTCGCATACAGCACCTAGAGTTGTGACCTTGAACGCTCCTTCATTAGTAGATAACTCCTACACGATAGAAATGACGTTCAAGAGAAAACGGTCTAAGTTTTACTGCAATTAGTATGCAGCAGAGCTTTCAAAATGTGCCCAAATAATATACACGTCAATTCGAAAGCGTTTTGAACGCAAAGCAGCAATCCGCGGGCTATATAAAGCACTTCGCGTTATCTATCCATTTTCTATACCATGCCAATGTAACTATCACATCTTAGCGTTCGTATAGAGCTCATAGAGTTGTGGCCTTGAACGCTCCTTCATAAGTAGATATCTCCTACACGATATAAAAGACGAACAATAGAAAACGGACTAAGTTTTACTGCAATTAGTATGCAGCAGAGCTTTCAAAAAGTGCCCAAATAATATACAGGTCAATTCGAACGCGTTTTGTACGCAAAGTAGCAATCCGCGGGCTATATAAGGCACTTCGCGATATCTATCCATGTTCTATACCATGCCAATGTAACTATCATATCTTAGCGTTCGCATAGAGCACCTAGAGATGTGACCTTGAACGCTCCTTCATAAGTAGATAACTACTACACAATAGAGAAGACGTACAAGTGAAAATGGATT
The DNA here is from genome assembly GCA_964058915.1 of Tetropium fuscum. Lineage (NCBI taxonomy): Eukaryota > Metazoa > Arthropoda > Insecta > Coleoptera > Cerambycidae > Tetropium > Tetropium fuscum. The sequence continues at coordinate 745,904 of CAXKVY010018570.1, read as the reverse complement.
TAGTTTTCCTGCAATTAGCATGTAGCAGAGCAGCCAAATAATGCCCAGATAATATACGCGTTAATTCGAATGCGCTTTGTAAACAAAGCAGCAATCCGTGGGCTATTAAGAACACTTCGCGATGCCTATCCATTTTCTATACCATGATATTGTAACTACCATACCTTAGCGTTTGCATACAGCACCTAGAGTTGTGACCTTGAACGCTCCTTCATAAGTAGATCACTCCTACACGATAGAAAAGGCGTTCAAGAGAAAACGGTCTAAGTTTTACTGCAATTAGTATGCAGCAGAGCTTTCAAAAATTGCCCAAATAATATACACGTTAATTCGAACGCGTTTTGTACGCAAAGTAGCAATCCGCGGGCTATATAAGGCACTTCACGATGTCTATCCATGTTCTATACCATGCCAATGTAACTATCACATCTTAGCGTTCGTATAGAGCTCATAGAGTTGTGACCTTGAAGGCTCCTTCATAAGTAGATATCTCCTACACGATATAAAAGACGTACAATAGAAAACGGACTAACTTTTATTGCAATTAGTATGCAGCAGAGCTTTCAAAAAGTGCCCAAATAATATACACGTCAATTCGAACGCGTTTTCAACGCAAATTAGCAATCCGCGGGCTATATACGTCACTTCGCGATATCTATCCATGTTCTATACCATGCCAATGTAACTATCATATCTTAGCGTTCGCATAGAGCACCTAGAGTTGTGACCTTGAACGCTCCTTTATAAGTAGATAAAGAAGATGTACGATAGAAAAGACGTACAAGTGAAAATGGATTTAGTTTTACTGCAATTAGCATGCAGCCGAGCTGCCTAATAATGCCCAGATAATATACACGTTAATTCGAATGCGTTTTGTAAACAAAGCAGCAATCCGTGGGCTATTAAGAACTCTTCGCGATGCCTTTCCATGTTCTACACCATGTCAATGTTACTATCATACCTTAGGGTTCGCATAGAGCACAAAGAGCTGTGACCATGAACGATCTTTCATTCGTAGATTACTGCTACACGATAGAAAAGACGTTCAAGAGAAAACGGTCTAAGTTTTACTGCAAATAGTATGCAGCAGAGCTTTCAAAAAGTGCCCAAATAATATACACGTTAATTCAAACGCGTTTTGGATGCAAAGTAGCAATCCGCGGGCTATATAAGGCACTTCATGCTGTCTATCCAAGTTCTATACCATGCCAATGTAACTATCACAACTTAGTGTTCGTATAGAGCTCATAGAGTTGTGACCTTGAACGCTCCTTCATAAGTAGATAACTCCTGCACGATAGAAAAGACGTTCAAGAGAAAACGGTCTAAGTTTTACTGCAATTAGTATGCAGCAGAGCTTTCAAAAAGTGCCCAAATAATATACACGTCAATTCGAACGCGTTTTGTACGAAAAGTAGCAATCCGCGGGCTATATAAGGCACTTCCCGATGTCTATCCAAGTTCTATACCATGCCAATGTAACTATCACATCTTAGCGTTCGCATAGAGCACCTAGAGTTGTGACCTTGACCGCTCCTTCATAAGTAGATAACTCCTGCACGATAGAAAAGACGTTCAAGAGAAAACGGTCTAAGTTTTACTGCAATTAGTATGCAGCAGAGCTTTCAAAAAGTGCCCAAATAATATACACGTCAATTCGAACGCGTTTTGTACGAAAAGTAGCAATCCGCGGGCTATATAAGGCACTTCCCGATGTCTATCCAAGTTCTATACCATGCCAATGTAACTATCACATCTTAGCGTTCGCATAGAGCACCTAGAGTTGTGACCTTGACCGCTCCTTCATAAGTAGATAACTCCTACACGATAGAAAAGACGTTCAAGAGAAAATGGATTTAGTTTTACTGCAATTAGCATGCAGCAGAGCTGCCAAATAATGCCCAGATGATATACACGAAAATTCGAATGCGTTTTGTAAACAAAGCAGCAATCCGTGAGCTATTGAGGACACTTCGCGATGCCTATCCATGTGCTATACCATGTCAATGTTACTATCATATCTTAGGGTTCGCATAGAGCACAAAGAGCTGTGACCTTGAACGCTCCTTCATTCGTAGATTACTGCTACAGGATAGAAAAGACGTACAAGTGAAAATGGACTAAGTTTTACTGCAATTAGCATGCAGTAGAGCTGCCAAATAGCGCCCAGGCGATATACACGTTAATTCGATCGCGTTTTGTACGCAAAGTAGCAATCCGTGGGATATATAGGGCACTTCGCGATGTCTATCCATGTTCTATACCATGCCAATGTAACTATCACATCTTAGCGTTCGTATAGAGCTCATAGAGTTGTGACCTTGAACGCTCCTTCATAAGTAGATATCTCCTACACGATAGAAAAGACGTTCAAGAGAAAACAGTCTAAGTTTTACTGCAATTAGTATGCAGCAGAGCTGCCAAATAATGCCCAGATAATATACGCGTTAATTCGAATGCGTTTTGTAAACAAAGCAGCAATCCGTGGGCTATTGAGGACACTTCGCGATGCCTATCCATGTGCTATACCATGCCAATGTAACTATCACATCTTAGCGTTCGCATAGAGCTTCTAGAGTTGTGACCTTGAACGCTCCTTCATAAGTAGATAACTCCTACATGATAGAAAAGACGTTCAAGAGAAAATGGATTTAGTTTTACTGCAATTAGCATGCAGCAGAGCTGCCAAATAATGCCCAGATAATATACACGTTAATTCGAATGAGTTTGGTAAACAAAGCAGCAATCCGTGGGCTATTAAGGACACTTCGCGATGACTTTCCATGTTCTACATCATGTCAATGTTACTATCATACCTTAGGGTTCGCCTAGAGCACAAAGAGCTGTGACCTTGAACGGTCCCTCATTCGTAGATTACTGCTACACGATAGAAGAGACGTACAAGTGAAAATGGATTTAGTTTTACTGCAATTAATATGCAGCAGAGCTTTTAAAATGTGCCCAAATAATATACACGTTAATTCGATCGCGTTTTGTACGCAAAGTAGCAATCCGTGGGATATATAGGGCCCTTCGCGATGTCTATCCATGTTCTATACCATGCCATTGTAACTACCATATCTTAGTGGTCGCATACAGCACATAGAGTAGTGACCTTGAACGCTCCTTCATAAGTAGATATCTCCCACACGATAGAAAAGACGATCAAGGGAAAACGGTCTAAGTTTTACTGCAATTAGTATGCAGCAGAGCTTTCAAAAAGTGCCCAAATAATAAACACGTCAATTCGAACGCATTTTGTACGCAAAGGAGCAATCCGCGGGCTATATAAGGCACTTCACGATGTCTATCCATGTTCTATACCATGCCAATGTAACTATCACATCTTAGCGTTCGTATAGAGCTCATAGAGTTGTGACCTTGAACGCTCCTTCATAAGTAGATATCTCCTACACGATATAAAAGACGTACAATAGAAAACGGACTAAGTTTTACTGCAATTAGTATGCAGCAGAGCTCTCAAAAAGTGCCCAAATAATATACACGTCAATTCAAACGCGTTTTGTACGCAAAGTAGCAATCCGCGGGCTATATAAGGCACTTTGTGATGTCTATCCATGTTCTATACCATGCCAATATAAATATCATATCTTAGCGTTCGCATAGAGCACCTAGAGTTGTGACCTTGAACGCTCCTTCATAAGTAGATAACTCCTACACGATAGAAAAAACGTTCAAGAGAAAACGGTCTAAGTTTTACTGCAATTAGTATGCAGCAGAGCTTTCAAAAAGTGCCCAAATAATATACACGTCAATTCGAACGCGTCTTGTACGCAAAGTAGCAATCCGCGGGCTATATAAGGCACTTCGCGATGTCTATCCATGTTCTATACCATGCCAATGTAACTATCATATCTCAGCGTTCGCATACAGCACCTAGAGTTGTGACCTTGAACGCTCCTTCATAAGTAGATAACTCCTACATGATAGAAAAGACGTTCAAGAGAAAACGGTCTAAGTTTTACTGCAATTAGTATGCAGCAGAGCTTTCAAAAAGTGCCCAAATAATATACACGTTAATTCGAACGCGTTTTGGACGCAAAGTAGCAATCCGCGGGCTATATAAGGCACTTCACGCTGTCTATCCAAGTTCTATACCATGCCAATGTAACTATCACATCTTAGCGTTTGTATAGAGCTCATAGAGTTGTGACCTTGAACGCTCCTTCATAAGTAGATATTTCCTACACGATATAAAAGACGTACAATAGAAAACGGACTAAGTTTTACTGCAATTAGTATGCAGCAGAGCTTTCAAAATGTGGCCAAATAATATACACGTCAATTCGAACGCGTTTTGTACGCAAAGTAGCAATCCGCGGGCTATATAAGGCACTTCGCGATATCTATCCATGTTCTATACCATGCCAATGTAACTATCATATCTTAGCGTTCGCATAGAGCACCTAGAGTTGTGACCTTGAACACTCCTTCATAAGTAGATAACTCCTACACGATATAAAAGACGTTCAAGAGAAAATGGTCTAAGATTTACTGCAATTAATATTCAGCAGAGCTTTCAAAAAGTGCCCAAATAATATACACGTTAATTCGAACGCGATTTGTACGCAAAGTAGCAATCCGCGGGCTATATAAGGCACTTCGCGATATCTATCCATGTTCTATACCATGCCAATGTAACTATCATATCTTAACGTTCGCATAGAGCACCTAGAGTTGTGACCTTGAACGCTCCTTCATAAGTAGATAACTCCTACATGATAGAAAAGACGTTCAAGAGAAAATGGATTTAGTTTTACTGCAATTAGCATGCAGCAGAGCTGCCAAATAATGCCCAGATGATATACACGAAAATTCGAATGCGTTTTGTAAACAAAGCAGCAATCCGTGGGCTATTAAGGACACTTCGCGATGCCTATCCATTTTCTATACCATACCATTGTAACTACCATACCTTAGCGTTTGCATACAGCACCTAGAGTTGTGACATTGAACGCTCCTTTATAAGTAGATAACTCCTACACGACAGAAAAGACGTTCAAGAGAAAACGGTCTAAGTTTTACTGCAATTAGTATGCTGCAGAGCTTTCAGAAAATGCCCAAATAATATACACGTTAATTCGAACGCGTTTTGGACGCAAAGTAGCAATCCGCGGGCTATATAAGGCACTTCACGCTGTCTATCCAAGTTCTATACCATGCCAATGTAACTATCACATCTTAGCGTTCGTATAGAGCTCATCGAGTTGTGACCTTGAACGCTCCTTCATAAGTAGATATCTCCTACACGATATAAAAGACGTACAATAGAAAACGGACTATGTTTTACTGCAATTAGTATGCAGCAGAGCTTTCAAAATGTGGCCAAATAATATACACGTCAATTCGAACGCGTTTTGTACGCAAAGTAGCAATCCGCGGGCTATATAAGGCACTTCGCGATATCTATCCATGTTCTATACCATGCCAATGTAACTATCATATCTTAGCGTTCGCATACAGCACCTAGAGTTGTGACCTTGAACGCTCCTTCATAAGTAGATAACTCCTACACGATAGAAAAGACGTTCAAGAGAAAACGGTCTAAGTTTCACTGAAATTAGTATGCAGCAGAGCTTTCAAAAAGTGCCCAAATAATATACACGTCAATTAGAAAGCGTTTTGTACGCAAAGTAGCAATCCGCGGGCTATATAAGGCACTTCCCGATGTCTATCCAAGTTCTATACCATGCCAATGTAACTATCACATCTTAGCGTTCGCATAGAGCATCTAGAGTTGTGACCTTGAACGCTCCTTCATAAGTAGATAACTCCTACATGATAGAAAAGACGTTCAAGAGAAAATGGATTTAGTTTTACTGCAATTAGCATGCAGCAGAGCTGCCAAATAATGCCCAGATGATATACACGAAAATTCGAATGCGTTTTGTAAACAAAGCAGCAATCCGTGGGCTATTGAGGACACTTCGCGATGCCTATCCATGTGCTATACCATGTCAATGTTACTATCATATCTTAGGGTTCGCATAGAGCACAAAGAGCTGTGACCTTGAACGCTTCTTCATTCGTAGATTACTGCTACAGGATGGAAAAGACATACAAGTGAAAATGGACTAAGTTTTACTGCAATTAGCATGCAGTAGAGCTGCCAAATAGCGCCCAGGCGATATACACGTTAATTCGATCGCGTTTTGTACGCAAAGTAGCAATCCGTGGGATATATAGGGCACTTCGCGAAGTCTATCCATGTTCTATACCATGCCATTGTAACTACCATATCTTAGCGTTCGCATACAGCACCTAGAGTTGTGACCTTGAACGCTCCCTCATAAGTAGATAACTCCTACACGATAGAAAAGACGTTCAAGAGAAAACGGACTAACTTTTATCGCAATTAGTATGCAGCAGAGCTTTCAGAAACTGCCCAAATAATATACACGTTAATTCGAACGCGTTTTGGACGCAATGTAGCAATCCGCGGGCAATATATATTGAACGCTCCTTCATAAGTAGATAACTCCTACACGATAGAAAAGACGTTCAAGAGAAAACGGTCTTAGTTTTACTGCAATTAGTATGCAGCAGAGCTTTCAAAAAGTGCCCAAATAATATACACGTTAATTTGAACTCGTTTTGTACGCAAAGTAGCAATCCGCGGGCTATATAAGGCACTTCCCGATGTCTATCCAAGTTCTATACCATGCCAATGTAACTATCACATCTTAGCGTTCGTATAGAGCTCATAGAGTTGTGACCTTGAACGCTCCTTCATAAGTAGATAACTCCTACACGATAGAAAAGACGTTCAAGAGAAAACTGTATAAGTTTTACTGCAATTAGTATGCAGCAGAGCTTTCAAAAAGTGCCCAAATAATATACACGTCAATTTGAACGCGTTTTATACGCAAAGTAGCAATCCGCGGGCTATATAAGGCACTTCCCGATGTCTATCCAAGTTCTATACCATGCCAATGTAACTATCACATCTTAGCGTTCGCATAGAGCACCTAGAGTTGTGACCTTGAACGCTCCTTCATAAGTAGATAACTCCTACACGATAGAAAAGACGTTCAAGAGAAAATGGATTTAGTTTTACTGCAATTAGCATGCAACAGAGCTCCCAAATAATTCCCAGAGGATATACACGAAAATTCGAATGCGTTTTGTAAACAAAGCAGCAATCCGTGGGCTAATGAGGACACTTCGCGATGCCTATCCATGTGCTATACCATGTCAATGTTACTATCATATCTTAGGGTTCGCATAGAGCACAAAGAGCTGTGACCTTGATCGCTCCTTCATTCGTAGATTTCTGCTACAGGATAGAAAAGATGTACAAGTGAAAATGGACTAAGTTTTACTGCAATTAGCATGCAGTAGAGCTGCCAAATAGCGCCCAGGCGATATACACGTTAATTCGATCGCGTTTTGTACGCAAAGTAGCAATCCGTGGGATATATAGGGCACTTCGCGATGTCTATCCATGTTCTATACCATGCCATTGTAACTACCATATCTTAGCGTTCGCATACAGCACCTAGAGTTGTGACCTTGAAAGCTCCTTCATAAGTAGATAACTACTACACAATAGGGAAGACGTACAAGTGAAAATGGATTTAGTTTTACTGCAATTAGCATGCAGCAGAGCTGCCAAATAATGCCCAGATAATATACTCGTTAATTCGAATGCGTTTTGTAAACAATGCAGCAATCCGTGGGCTATTAAGGACACTTCGCGATGCCTATCCATTTTCTATACCATGCCATTGTAACTCCCATACCTTAGCGTTTGCATACAGCACCTAGAGTTGTGACCTTGTATGCTCCTTCATAAGTAGATAACTCCTACACGATAGAAAAGACGTTCAAGAGAAAACAGTCTAAGTTTTACTGCAATTAGTATGCAGCAGAGCTTTCAAAAAGTGCCCAAATAATATACACGTTAATTCGAACACGTTTTGTAGGCAAAGTAGCAATCCGCGGGCTATATAAGGCACTTCATGATGTCTATCCAAGTTCTATACCATGCCAATGTAACTATCACATCTTAGCGTTCGAATAGAGCTCATAGAGTTGTGACCTTGAATGCTCCTTCATAAGTAGTTACCTCCTACAGGATATAAAAGACGTACAATAGAAAACAGTCTAAGTTTTACTGCAATTAGTATGCAGCAGAGCTTTCAAAAAGTGCCCAAATAATATACACGTTAATTCGAACACGTTTTGTAGGCAAAGTAGCAATCCGCGGGCTATATAAGGCACTTCATGATGTCTATCCAAGTTCTATACCATGCCAATGTAACTATCATATCTTAGCGTTCGCATAGAGCACCTAGAGTTGTGACCTTGAACACTCCTTCATAAGTAGATAACTCCTACAAGATAGAAAAGACGTTCAAGAGAAAACGGTCTAAGATTTACAGCAATTAATATTCAGCAGAGCTTTCAAAAAGTGCTCAAATAATATACACGTTAAATCGAACGCGTTTTATACGCAAAGTAGCAATCCGCGGGCTATAAAAGGCACTTCGCGATATCTATCAATGTTCTATACCATGTTAATGTAACTATCATATCTTAACGTTCGCATAGAGCACCAAGAGTTGTGACCTTGAACGCTCCTTCATAAGGAGATAACTCCTACACGATAGAAAAGACGTTCAAGAGAAAATGGATTTAGTTTTACTGCAATTAGCATGCAGCAGAGCTGCCAAATAATGCCCAGATGATATACACGAAAATTCGAATGCGTTTTGTAAACAAAGCAGCAATCCGTGGGCTATTGAGGACACTTCGCGATGCTTATCCATGTGCTATACCATGTCAATGTTACTATCATATCTTAGGGTTCGCATAGAGCACAAAGAGCTGTGACCTTGAACGCTCCTTCATTGGTAGATTACTGCTACAGGATAGAAAAGACATACAAGTGAAAATGGACTAAGTTTTACTGCAATTAGCATGCAGTAGAGCTGCCAAATAGCGCCCAGGCGATATACACGTTAATTCGATCGCGTTTTGTACGCAAAGTAGCAATCCGCGGGCTATATAAGGCACTTCCCGATGTCTATCCAAGTTCTATACAATGCCAATGTAACTATCACATCTTAGCGTTCGAATAGAGCTCATAGAGTTGTGACCTTGAACACTCCTACATAAGTAGATAACTACTACACAATAGCGAAGACGTACAAGTGAAAATGGATTTAGTTTTACTGCAATTAGCATGCAGCAGAACTGCCAAATAATGCCCAGATAATATATGCGTTAATTCGAATGCGTTTTGTCAACAAAGCAGCAATCCGTGGGCTATTAAGGCCACTTCGCGATGCCTATCCAAGTTCTATATCATGCCAATGTAACTATCACATCTTAGCGTTCGCATAGAGCACCTAGAGTTGTGACCTTGAACGCTCCATCATAAGTAGATAACTCCTAAACGATATAAAAGACGTACAATAGAAAACGGACTAACTTTTATTGCAATTAGTATGCAGCAGAGCTTTCAAAAAGTGCCCAAATAATATACACGTCAATTCGAACGCATTTTGTACGCAAAGTAGCAATCCGCGGGCTATATAAGGCACTTCAAGATGTCTATCCATGTTCTATACCATGCCAATGTAACTATCACATCTTAGCGTTCGTATAGAGCTCATGGAGTAGTGACCTTGAACGCTCCTTCATAAGTAGATATCTCCTACACGATATAAAAGACGTACAATAGAAAACGGACTAAGTTTTACTGCAATTAGTATGCAGCAGAGCTCTCAAAAAGTGCCCAAATAATATACACGTCAATTCAAACGCGTTTTCTACGCAAAGTAGCAATCCGCGGGCTATATAAGGCACTTCGCGATATCTATCCATGTTCTATACCATGCCAATGTAACTATCATATCTTAGCGTTCGCATACAGCACCTAGAGTTGTGACCTTGAACGCTCCTTCATAAGTAGATAACTCCTACACGATAGAAAAGACGTTCAAGAGAAAACGGTCTAAGTTTTACTGCAATTAGTATGCAGCAGAGCTTTCAAAAAGTGCCCAAATAATATACACGTTAATTCGAACGCGTTTTCTACGCAAAGTAGCAATCCGCGGGCTATATAAGGTACTTCCCGATGTCTATCCAAGTTCTATACCATGCCAATGTAACTATCACATCTTAGCGTTCGTATAGAGCTCATAGAGTTGTGACCTTGAACGCTCCTTCATAAGTAGATAACTCCTACACGATAGAAAAGACGTTCAAGAGAAAACGGTCTAAGTTTTACTGAAATTAGTATGCAGCAGAGCTTTCAAAAAGTGCCCAAATAATACACGTCAATTAGAACGCGTTTTGTACGCAAAGTAGCAATCCGCGGGCTATATAAGGCACTTCCCGATGTCTATCCAAGTTCTATACCATGCCAATGTAACTATCACATCTTAGCGTTCGCATAGAGCATCTAGTGTTGTGACCTTGAACGCTCCTTCATAAGTAGATAACTCCTACACGATAGAAAAGACGTTCAAGAGAAAATGGATTTAGTTTTATTGCAATTAGCATGCAGCAGAGCTGCCAAATAATGCCCAGATGATATACACGAAAATTCGAATGCGTTTTGTAAACAAAGCAGCAATCCGTGGGCTATTGAGGACACTTCGCGATGCCTATCCATGTGCTATACCATGTCAATGTTACTATCATATCTTAGGGTTCGCATAGAGCACAAAGAGTTGTGACCTTGAACGCTCCATCATAAGTAGATAACTCCTAAACGATATAAAAGACGTACAATAGAAAACGGACTAACTTTTATTGCAATTAGTATGCAGCAGAGCTTTCAAAAAGTGCCCAAATAATATACACGTCAATTCGAACGCGTTTTGTACGCAAAGTAGCAATCCGCGTGCAATATAAGGCACTTCGCGATGTCTATCCATGTTCTATACCATGCCAATGTAACTATCACATCTTAGCGTTCGAATAGAGCTCATAGAGTTGTGACCTTGAACACTCCTACATAAGTAGATAACTACTACACAATAGCGAAGACGTACAAGTGAAAATGGATTTAGTTTTACTGCAATTAGCATGCAGCAGAGCTGCCAAATAATGCCCAGATAATATACACGTTAATTCGAATGAGTTTGGTAAACAAAGCAGCAATCCGTGGGCTATTAAGGACACTTCGCGATGACTTTCCATGTTCTACATCATGTCAATGTTACTATCATACCTTAGGGTTCGCCTAGAGCACAAAGAGCTGTGACCTTGAACGGTCCTTCATTCGTAGATTACTGCTACACGATAGAAAAGACGTACAAGTTAAAATGGATTTAGTTTTACTGCAATTAGTATGCAGCAGAGCTTTCAAAAAGTGCCCAAATAATATACACGTTAATTCGATCGCGTTTTGTACGCAAAGTAGCAATCCGTGGGATATATAGGGCCCTTCGCGATGTCTATCCATGTTCTATACCATGCCATTGTAACTACCATATCTTAGCGTCGCATACAGCACATAGAGTAGTGACCTTGAACGCTCCTTCATAAGTAGATATCTCCCACACGATAGAAAAGACGATCAAGAGAAAACGGTCTAAGTTTTACTGCAATTAGTATGCAGCAGAGCTTTCAAAAAGTGCCCAAATAATAAACACGTCAATTCCAACGCATTTTGTACGCAAAGTAGCAATCCGCGGGCTATATAAGGCACTTCAAGATGTCTATCCATGTTCTATACCATGCCAATGTAACTATCACATCTTAGCGTTCGTATAGAGCTCATAGAGTTGTGACCTTGAACGCTCCTTCATAAGTAGATATCTCCTACACGATATAAAAGACGTACAATAGAAAACGGACTAAGTTTTACTGCAATTAGTATGCAGCAGAGCTCTCAAAAAGTGCCGAAATAATATACACGTCAATTCAAACGCGTTTTGTACGCAAAGTAGCAATCCGCGGGCTATATAAGGCACTTTGCGATGTCTATCCATGTTCTATACCATGCCAATATAAATATCATATCTTAGCGTTCGCATAGAGCACCTAGAGTTGTGACCTTGAACGCTCCTTCATAAGTAGATAACTCCTACACGATAGAAAAAACGTTCAAGAGAAAACGGTCTAAGTTTTACTGCAATTAGTATGCTGCAGAGCTTTCAGAAAATGCCCAAATAATATACACGTTAATTCGAACGCGTTTTGTACGCAAAGTAGCAATCCGCGGGCTATTAAGGACACTTCGCGATGCCTATCCATTTTCTATACCATGCCATTGTAACTCCCATACCTTAGCGTTTGCATACAGCACCTAGAGTTGTGACCTTGAACGCTCCTTCTTAAGTACATAACTCCTACACGATAGAAAAGACGTTCAAGAGAAAACAGTCTAAGTTTTACTGCAATTAGTATGCAGCAGAGCTTTCAGAAAATGCCCAAATAATATACACGTTAATTCGAACGCGTTTTGTACGCAAAGTAGCAATCCGCGGGCTATATAAGGCACTTCCCGATGTCTATCCAAGTTCTATACCATACCAATGTAACTATCACATCTTAGCGTTCGCATAGAGCACCTAGAGTTGTGACCTTGAACGCTCCTTCATAAGTAGATAACTCCTACACGATAGAAAAGACGTTCAAGAGAAAACGGTCTAAGTTTTACTGCAATTAGTATGCAGCAGAGCTTTCAAAAAGTGCCCAAATAATATACACGTCAATTCGAACTCGTTTTGTACGCAAAGTAGCAATCCGCGGGCAATATAAAGCACTTCGCGATGTCTATCAATGTTCTATACCATGCCAATGTAACTATCATATCTTAGCGTTCGCATAGAGCACCTAGAGTTGTGACCTTGAACGCTAGTTCATAAGTAGATAACTACTACACAATAGAGAAGACGTACAAGTGAAAATGGATTTAGTTTTACTGCAATTAGCATGCAGCAGAGCTGCCAAATAATGCCCAGATAATATACGCGTTAATTCGAATGCGTTTTGTAAACAAAGCAGCAATCCGTGGGCTATTAAGGACACTTCGCGAAGCCTATCCATTTTCTATACCATGCCATTGTAACTACCATACCTTAGCGTTTGCATACAGCACCTAGAGTTGTGACCTTGAACGCTCCTTCATAAGTAGATAACTCCTACACGATAGAAAAGACGTTCAAGAGAAAACGGTCTAAGTTTTACTACAATTAGTATGCAGCAGAGCTTTCAAAAAGTGCCCAAATAATAAACACGTCAATTCGAACGCGTTTTGTACTCAAAGTAGCAATCCGCGGGCTATATAAGGCACTTTGCGATGTCTATCCATGTTCTATACCATGCCAATGTAATTATCATATCTTAGCGTTCGCATTGAGCACCTAGAGTTGTGACCTTGGACGTTCCTTCATAAGTAGATTACTCCTACACGATAGAAAAAACGTTCAAGAGAAAACGGTCTAAGTTTTACTGCAATTAGTATGCAGCAGAGCTTTCAAAAAGTGCCTAAATAATATACACGTCAATTTGAACGCGTTTTGTACGCAAAGTAGCAATCCGCGGGCTATATAAGGCACTTCGCGATATCTATCCATGTTCTATACCATGCCAATGTAACTATCATATCTTAGCGTTCGCTTAGAGCACCTAGAGTTGTGACCTTGAACGCTCCTTCATAAGTAGATAACTACTACACAATAGAGAAGACGTACAAGTGAAAATGGATTTAGTTTTACTGCAATTAGCATGCAGCAGAGCTGCCAAATAATACCCAGATAATATACGCGTTAATTCGAATGCGTTTTGTAAACAAAGCAGCAATCCGTGGGCTATTAAGGACACTTCGCGATGCCTATCCATTTTTTATACCATGCCATTGTAACTACCATACCTTAGCGTTTGCATACAGCACCTAGAGTTGTGACCTTGAACGCTCCCTCATAAGTAGATAACTCCTACACGATAGAAAAGACTTTCAAGAGAAGACGGTCTAAGTTTTACTGCCATTAGTATGCAGCAGAGCTTTCAAAAATTGCCCAAATAATATACACGTTAATTCGAACGCGTTTTGTACGCAAAGTAGCAATCCGCGGGCAATATGAGGCACTTTGCGATGTCTATCCATTTTCTATACCATGCCAATGTAACTATCATATCTTAGCGTTCGCATACAGCACCTAGAGTTGTGACCTTGAACGCTCCTTCATAAGTAGATAACTCCTACACGATAGAAAAGACGTTCAGGAGAAAACGGTCTAAGTTTTACTGCAATTAGTATGCTGCAGAGCTTTCAGAAAATGCCCAAATAATATACACGTTAATTCGAACGCGTTTTGTACGCAAAATAGCAATCCGCGGGCAATATAAGGCACTTCGCGATGTCTATCCATGTTCTATACCATGCCAATGTAACTATCATTTTTTAGCGTTCGCATACAGCGCCTAGAGTTGTGACCTTGAACGCTCCTTCATAAGTAGATAACTCCTACACGATAGAAAAAACTTTCAAGAGAAAACGGTCTAAGTTTTACTGCAATTAGTATGCAGCAGAGCTCTCAAAAAGTGCCCAAATAATATACACGTCAATTCGAACGCGTTTTCAACGCAAAGTAGCAATCCGCGGGCTATATAAGGCACTTCGCAATATCTATCCATGTTCTATACCATGCCAATGTAACTATCATATCTTAGCGTTCGCATAGAGCACCTAGAGTTGTGACCTTGAACGCTCCTTTATAAGTAGATAACTACTACACAATAGAAAAGACGTACAAGTGAAAATGGATTTAGTTTTACTGCAATTAGCATGCAGCAGAGCTGCCTAATAATGCCCAGATAATATACACGTTAATTCCAATGCGTTTTGTAAACAAAGCAGCAATCCGTGGGCTATTAAGAACTCTTCGCGATGCCTTTCCATGTTCTACACCATGTCAATGTTACTATCATACCTTAGGGTTCACATAGAGCACAAAGAGCTGTGACCTTGAACGATCTTTCATTCGTAGATTACTGCTACACGATAGAAAAGACGTTCAAGTGAAAATGGATTTAGTTTTACTGCAATTAGTATGCAGCAGAGCATTCAAAAAGTGCCCAAATAATATACACGTCAATTCGAACGCGTTTTGTACGCAAAGTAGCAATCCGCGAGCTATATAAGGCACTTTGCGATGTCTATCCATGTTCTATACCATGCCAATGTAACTATCATATCTTAGCGTTCGCATACAGCACCTAGAGTTGTGACCTTGAACGCTCCTTCATAAGTAGATAACTCCTACATGATAGAAAAGACGTTCAAGAGAAAACGGTCTAAGTTTTACTGCAAATAGTATGCAGCAGAGCTTTCAAAAAGTGCCCAAATAATATACACGTTAATTCGAACGCGTTTTGGATGCAAAGTAGCAATCCGCGGGCTATATAAGGCACTTCACGCTGTCTATCCAAGTTCTATACCATGCCAATGTAACTATCACAACTTAGTGTTCGTATAGAGCTCATAGAGTTGTGACCTTGAACGCTCCTTCATAAGTAGATAACTTCTACACGTTAGAGAAGACGTACAAGTGAAAATGGATTTAGTTTTACTGCAATTAGCATGCAGCAGAGCTGCCAAATAATGCCCAGATAATATACGCGTTAATTCGAATGCGTTTTGCAAACAAAGCAGCAATCCATGGGCTATTAAGGACACTTCGCGATGCCTATCCATTTTCTATACCATGCCATTGTAACTACCATACCTTAGAGTTTGCATACAGCACCTAGAGTTGTGACCTTGAACGCTCCTTCATAAGTAGATAACTCCTACACGATAGAAAAGACCTTCAAGAGAAAACGGTCTAAGTTTTACTGCAATTAGCATGCAGCAGAGCTGCCAAATAATGCTCAGATAATATACACGTTAATTCGAATGCGTTTTGAAAACAAAGCAGCAATCCGTGGGCTATTAAAGACACTTCGCGATGCCTTTCCATGTTCTACACCATGTCAATGTTACTATCATACCTTAGGGTTCGCATAGAGCACAAAGAGCTGTGACCTTGAACGCTCCTTCATTCGTAGATTACTGCTACAGGATAGAATAGACGTACAAGTGAAAATGGACTAAGTTTTACTGCAATTAGCATGCAGTAGAGCTGCCAAATAGCGCCCAGGCGATATACACGTTAATTCGAATGCGTTTTGTAAACAAAGCAGCAATCCGTGGGCTATTAAGGACACTTCGCGATGCCTATCCATTTTCTATACCATGCCATTGTAACTACCATACCTTAGCGTTTGCATACAGCACCTAGAGTTGTGACCTTGAACGCTCCTTCATAAGTAGATAACTCCTACACGATAGAAAAAACGTTCAAGAGAAAACGGTCTAAGTTTTACTGCAATTAGTATGCAGCAGAGCTTTCAGAAAATGCCCAAATAATATACACGTTAATTCGAAAGCGTTTTGTACGCAAAGTAGCAATCCGCGGGCAATATAAGGCACTTCGCGATATCTATCCATGTTCTATACCATGCCAATGTAACTATCATATCTTAGCGTTCGCATACAGCACCTAGAGTTGCTGTAGATAACTCCTTCATAAGTAGATAACTCCTACACGATAGAAAAGACGTTCAAGAGAAAACGGTCTGTTTTACTGCAATTAGTATGCAGCAGAGCTTTCAAAAAGTGCCCAAATAATATACACGTTAATTCGATCGCGTTTTGTACGCAAAGTAGCAATCCGTGAGATATATAGGGCACTTCGCGATGTCTATCCATGTTCTATACCATGCCAGTGTAACTATCACATCTTAGCGTTTGTATAGAGCTCATAGAGTTGTGACCTTGAACGCTCCTTCATAAGTAGATATCTCCTACACGATAGAAAAGACGTTCAAGAGAAAACAGTCTAAGTTTTACTGCAATTAGTATGCAGCAGAGCCTTCAAAAAGTGCCCAAATAACATACACGTTAATTCGAACGCGTTTTGTAGGCAAAGTAGCAATCCGCGAGCTATATAAGGCACTTCACGATGTCTATCCAAGTTCTATACCATGCCAATGTAACTATCACATCTTATCGTTCGTATAGAGCTCATAGAGTTGTGACCTTGAACGCTCCTTCATAAGTAGATATCTCCTACACGATATAAAAGACGTACAATAGAAAACGGACTAAGTTTTACAGCAATTAGTATGCAGCAGAGCTTTCAAAAAGTGCCCAAATAATATACACTTCAATTCGAACGCGTTTTGTACGCAAAGTAGCAATCCGCGGACTATATAAGGCACTTTGCGATGTCTATCCATGTTCTATACCATGCCAATGTAACTATCATATCTTAGCGTTCGCATAGAGCACCTAGAGTTGTGATCTTGAACGCTCCTTTATAAGTAGATAACTACTACACCATAGAAAAGACATACAAGTGAAAATGGATTTAGTTTTACTGCAATTAGCATGCAGCAGAGCTGCCTAATAATGCCCAGATAATATACACGTTAATTCGAATGCGTTTTGCAAACAAAGCAGCAATCCGTGGGCTATTAGGAACACTTCGCGATGCCTTTCCATGTTCTGCACCATGTCAATGTTACTATCATACCTTAGGGTTCGCATAGAGCACAAAGAGCTGTGACCTTGAACGATCCTTCATTCGTATATTACTGCTACACGATAGAACAGACGTTCAAGTGAAAAAGGATTTAGTTTTACTGCAATTAGTATGCAGCAGAGCTTTCAAAAAGTGCCCAAATAATATACACGTCAATTCGAAAGCGTTTTGTACGCAAAGGAGCAATCCGCGGGCTATATAAGGCACTTTGCGATGTCTATCCATGTTCTACACCATGCCAATGTAACTATCATATCTTAGCGTTCGCATACAGCACCTAGAGCTGTGACCTTGAACGCTCCTTCATAAGTAGATAATTCCTACACGTTAGAGAAGACGTTCAAGTAAAAATGGATTTAGTTTTACTGCAATTAGCATGCAGCAGAGCTGCCAAATAATGCCCAGATAATATACGCGTTAATTCGAATGCGTTTTGTAAACAAAGCAGCAATCCGTGGGCTATTAAGGACACTTCGCGATGCCTATCCATTTTCTATACCATGCCATTGTAACTACCATACCTTAGCGTTTGCATACAGCACCTAGAGTTGTGACCTTGAACGCTCCTTCATAAGTAGATAACTCCTACACGATAGAATAGACCTTCAAGAGAAAACGGTCTAAGTTTTACTGCAATTAGTATGCAACAGAGCTTTCAGAAAATGCCTAAATAATATACACGTTAATTCGAACGCGTTTTGTACGCAAAGTAGCAATCCGCGGGCTATATAAGGCACTTCCCGATGTCTATCCAAGTTCTATACCATGCCAATGTAACTATCACATCTTAGCGTTCGTATAGAGCTCATAGAGTTGTGACCTTGAATGCTCCTTCATAAGTAGAAACCTCCTACACGATATAAAAGACGTACAATAGAAAACGAACTAAGTTTTACTGCAATTAGTATGCAGCAGAGCTTTTAAAAAGTGCCCAAATAATATACACGTCAATTCGAACGCGTTTTGTACGCAAAGTAGCAATCCGCGGACTATATAAGGCACTTTGCGATGTCTATCCATGTTCTATACCATGCCAATGTAACTATCATATCTTAGCGTTCGCATAGAGCACCTAGAGTTGTGACCTTGAACACTCCTTCATAAGTAGATAACTCCTACACGATAGAAAAGACGTTCAAGAGAAAACGGTCTAAGATTTACTGCAATTAATATTCAGCAGAGCTTTCAAAAAGTGCTCAAATAATATACACGTTAAATCGAATGGGTTTTGTACGCAAAGTAGCAATCCGCGGTCTATATAAATCACTTCGCGATATCTGTCAATGTTCTATACCATGTTAATGTAACTATCATATCTTAACGTTCGCATAGAGCACCAAGAGTTGTGACCTTGAACGCTCCTTTATAAGTAGATAACTACTACACAATAGAGAAGACGTACAAGTGAAAATGGATTTAGTTTTACTGCAATTAGCATGCAGCAGAGCTGCCAAATAATGCCCAGATAATATACACGTTAATTCGAATGCGTTTTGTAAACAAAGCAACAATCCGTGGGCTATTAAGGACACTTCGCGATGCCTATTTATTTTCTATACCATGCCATTGTAACTACCATACCTTAGCGTTTGCATACAGCACCTAGAGTTGTGACCTTGAACGCTCCTTCATAAGTAGATAACTCCTACACGATAGAAAAAACGTTCAAGAGAAAACGGTCTAAGTTTTACTGCATTTAGTATGCTGCAGAGCTTTCAGAAAATGCCCAAATAATATATACACGTTAATTCGAACGCGTTTTGAACGCAAAGTAGCAATCCGCGGGCAATATAAGGCACTTCGCGATGTCTATCAATGTTCTATACCATGCCAATGTAACTATCATATCTTAGCGTTCGCATAGAGCACCTAGAGTTGTGACCTTGAACGCTCCTTCATAAGTAGATAACTACTACACCATAGAGAAGACGTACAAGTGAAAATGGATTTAGTTTTACTGTAATTAGCATGCAGCAGAGCTGCCAAATAATGCCCAGATAATATACGCGTTAATTCGAATGCGTTTTGTAAACAAAGCAGCAATCCGTGGGCTATTAAGGACACTCGCGATGCCTATCCATTTTCTATACCATGCCATTGTAACTACCATACCTTAGCGTTTGCATACAGCACCTAGAGTTGTGACCTTGAACGCTCCTTCATAAGTAGATAACTCCTACACGATAGAAAAGACGTTCAAGAGAAAACGGTCTAAGTTTTACTGCAATTAGTATGCAGCAGAGTTTTCAAAAAGTGCCCAAATAATAAACACGTCAATTCGAACGCGTTTTGTACTCAAAGTAGCAATCCGCGGGCTATATAAGGCACTTTGCGATGTCTATCCATGTTCTATACCATGCCAATGTAACTATCATACCTTAGCGTTCGCATTGAGCACCTAGAGTTGTGACCTTGGACGCTCCTTCATAAGTAGATTACTCCTACACGATAGAAAAAACGTTCAAGAGAAAGCGGTCTAAGTTTTACTGCAATTAGTATGCAGAAGAGCTTTCAGAAAATGCCCAAATAATATACACGTTAATTCGAACGCGTTTTGTACGCAAAGTAGCAATCCGCGGGCAATATAAGGCACTTCCCGATGTCTATCCAAGTTCTATACCATGCCAATGTAACTATCACATCTTAGCGTTCGTATAGAGCTCATAGAGTTGTGACCTTGAACGCTCCTTCATAAGTAGATAACTCCTACACGATAGAGAAGACGTTCAAGAGAAAATGGATTTAGTTTTACTGCAATTAGCATGCAGCAGAGCTGCCAAATAATGCCCAGATGATATACACGAAAATTCGAATGCGTTTTGTAAACAAAGCAGCAATCCGTGAGCTATTGAGGACACTTCGCGATGCCTATCCATGTGCTATACCATGTCAATGTTACTATCATATCTTAGGGTTCGCATAGAGCACAAAGAGCTGTGACCTTGTACGCTCCTTCATTCGTAGATTACTGCTACAGGATAGAAAAGTCGTACAAGTGAAAATGGACTAAGTTTTACTGCAATTAGCATGCAGTAGAGCTGCCAAATAGCGCCCAGGCGATATACACGTTAATTCGATCGCGTTTTGTACGCAAAGTAGCAATCCGTGGGATATATAGGGCACTTCGCGATGTCTATCCATGTTCTCTACCATGCCAATGTAACTATCACATCTTAGCGTTCGTATAGAGCTCATAGAGTTGTGACCTTGAACGCTCCTTCAAAAGTAGATATCTCCTACACGATAGAAAAGACGTTCAAGAGAAAACAGTCTAAGTTTTACTGCAATTAGTATGCAGCAGAGCTGCCAAATAATGCCCAGATAATATACGCGTTAATTCGAATGCGTTTTGTAAACAAAGCAGCAATCCGTGGGCTATTAAGGACACTTCGCGATGCCTATCCATTTTCTATACCATGCCATTGTAACTCCCATACCTTAGCGTTTGCATACAGCACCTAGAGTTGTGACCTTGAACGCTCCTTCTTAAGTACATAACTCCTACACGATAGAAAAGACGTTCAAGAGAAAACAGTCTAAGTTTTACTGCAATTAGTATGCAGCAGAGCTTTCAAAAAGTGCCCAAATAATATACACGTTAATTCGAACGCGTTTTGTAGGCAAAGTAGCAATCCGCGAGATATATTAGGCACTTCACGATGTCTATCCAAGTTCTATACCATGCCAATGTAACTATCACATCTTAGCGTTCACATAGAGCACCTAGAGTTGTGACCTTGAACGCTCCTTCATAAGTAGATAACTCCTACACGAGAGAAAAGACGTTCAAGAGAAAACGGTCTAAGTTTTACTGCAATTAGTATGCAGCAGAGCTTTCAAAAAGTGCCCAAATAATATACACGTCAATTCGAACGCGTTTTGTACGCAAAGTAGCAATCCGCGGGCTATATAAGGCACTTCACGATGTCTATCCATGTTCTATACCATGCCAATGTAACTATCACATCTTAGCGTTCGTATAGAGCTCATAGAGTTGTGACCTTGAACGCTCCTTCATAAGTAGATATCTCCTACACGATATAAAAGACGTACAATAGAAAAAGGACTAAGTTTTACTGCAATTAGTATGCAGCAGAGCTTTCAAAAGGTGCCCAAATAATATACACGTCAATTCAAACGCGTTTTGTACGCAAAGTAGCAATCCGCGGGCTATATAAGGCACTTCACGATGTCTATCCATGTTCTATACCATGCCAATGTAACTATCACATCTTAGCGTTCGTATAGAGCTTATAGAGTTGTGACCTTGAACGCTCCTTCATAAGTAGATTTCTCCTACACGATATAAAAGACGTACAATAGAAAGCGGACTAAGTTTTACTGCAATTAGTATGCAGCAGAGCTTTCAAAAAGTGCCCAAATAACATACACGTCAATTCGAACGCGTTTTGAATGCAAAGTAGCAATCCGCGTGCTATATATGACACTTCGCGATATCTATCCATGTTCTATACCATGCCAATGTAACTATCATATCTTAGCGTTCGCATAGAACACCTAGAGTTGTGACCTTGAACGCTCCTTCATAAGTAGATAATTTCTACACGTTAGAGAAGACTTTCAAGTAAAAATGGATTTAGTTTTACTGCAATTAGTATGCAGCAGAGCTTTCAAAAAGTGCCCAAATAATATACACGTTAATTCGAACACGTTTTGTAGGCAAATTAGCAATCCGCGGGCTATATAATGCACTTCCTGATGTCTATCCAAGTTCTATACCATGCCAATGTAACTATCACATCTTAGCTTTCGCATAGAGCACCTAAAGTTGTGACCTTGAACGCTCCATCATAAGTAGATAACTCCTAAACGATATAAAAGACGTACAATAGAAAACGGACTAACTTTTATTGCAATTAGTATGCAGCAGAGCTTTCAAAAAGTGCCCAAATAATATACACGTCAATTCGAACTCGTTTTGTACGCAAAGTAGCAATCCGCGGGCAATATAAGGCACTTCGCGATGTCTATCCATGTTCTATACCATGCCAATGTAACTATCATATCTTAGCGTTCGCATAGAGCACCTAGAGTTGTGACCTTGAAGGCTCCTTCATAAGTAGATAACTACTACACAATAGAGAAGATGTACAAGTGAAAATGGATTTAGTTTTCCTGCAATTAGCATGCAGCAGAGCTGCCAAATAATGCCCAGATAATATACACGTTAATTCGAATGAGTTTGGTAAACAAAGCAGCAATCCGTGGGCTATTAAGGACACTTCGCGATGACTTTCCATGTTCTACATCATGTCAATGTTACTATCATACCTTAGGGTTCGCCTAGAGCACAAAGAGCTGTGACCTTGAACGGTCCTTCATTCGTAGATTACTGCTACACGATAGAAAAGACGTACAAGTGAAAATGGATTTAGTTTTACTGCAATTAATATGCAGCAGAGCTTTCAAAATGTGCCCAAATAATATACACGTTAATTCGATCGCGTTTTGTACGCAAAGTAGCAATCCGTGGGATATATAGGGCCCTTCGCGATGTCTATACATGTTTTATACCATGCCATTGTAACTACCATATCTTAGCGGTCGCATACAGCACATAGAGTAGTGACCTTGAACGCTCCTTCATAAGTAGATATCTCCCACACGATAGAAAAGACGATCAAGGGAAAACGGTCTAAGTTTTACTGCAATTAGTATGCAGCAGAGCTTTCAAAAAGTGCCCAAATAATAAACACGTCAATTCGAACGCATTTTGTACGCAAAGTAGCAATCCGCGGGCTATATAAGGCACTTCACGATGTCTATCCATGTTCTATACCATGCCAATGTAACTATCACATCTTAGCGTTCGTATAGAGCTCATAGAGTTGTGACCTTGAACGCTCCTTCATAAGTAGATATCTCCTACACGATATAAAAGACGTACAATAGAAAACGGACTAAGTTTTACTGCAATTAGTATGCAGCAGAGCTCTCAAAAAGTGCCCAAATAATATACACGTCAATTCAAACGCGTTTTGTACGCAAAGTAGCAATCCGCGGGCTATATAAGGCACTTTGTGATGTCTATCCATGTTCTATACCATGCCAATATAAATATCATATCTTAGCGTTCGCATAGAGCACCTAGAGTTGTGACCTTGAACGCTCCTTCATAAGTAGATAACTCCTACACGATAGAAAAAACGTTCAAGAGAAAACGGTCTAAGTTTTACTGCAATTAGTATGCAGCAGAGCTTTCAAAAAGTGCCCAAATAATATACACGTCAATTCGAACGCGTCTTGTACGCAAAGTAGCAATCCGCGGGCTATATAAGGCACTTCGCGATGTCTATCCATGTTCTATACCATGCCAATGTAACTATCATATCTCAGCGTTGGCATACAGCACCTAGAGTTGTGACCTTGAACGCTCCTTCATAAGTAGATAACTCCTACATGATAGAAAAGACGTTCAAGAGAAAATGGATTTAGTTTTACTGCAATTAGCATGCAACAGAGCTCCCAAATAATTCCCAGAGGATATACACGAAAATTCGAATGCGTTTTGTAAACAAAGCAGCAATCCGTGGGCTAATGAGGACACTTCGCGATGCCTATCCATGTGCTATACCATGTCAATGTTACTATCATATCTTAGGGTTCGCATAGAGCACAAAGAGCTGTGACCTTGATCGCTCCTTCATTCGTAGATTACTGCTACAGGATAGAAAAGATGTACAAGTGAAAATGGACTAAGTTTTACTGCAATTAGCATGCAGTAGAGCTGCCAAATAGCGCCCAGGCGATATACACGTTAATTCGATCGCGTTTTGTACGCAAAGTAGCAATCCGTGGGATATATAGGGCACTTCGCGATGTCTATCCATGTTCTATACCATGCCATTGTAACTACCATATCTTAGCGTTCGCATACAGCACCTAGAGTTGTGACCTTGAAAGCTCCTTCATAAGTAGATAACTACTACACAATAGGGAAGACGTACAAGTGAAAATGGATTTAGTTTTACTGCAATTAGCATGCAGCAGAGCTGCCAAATAATGCCCAGATAATATACTCGTTAATTCGAATGCGTTTTGTAAACAATGCAGCAATCCGTGGGCTATTAAGGACACTTCGCGATGCCTATCCATTTTCTATACCATGCCATTGTAACTCCCATACCTTAGCGTTTGCATACAGCACCTAGAGTTGTGACCTTGTATGCTCCTTCATAAGTAGATAACTCCTACACGATAGAAAAGACGTTCAAGAGAAAACAGTCTAAGTTTTACTGCAATTAGTATGCAGCAGAGCTTTCAAAAAGTGCCCAAATAATATACACGTTAATTCGAACGCGTTTTCTACGCAAAGTAGCAATCCGCGGGCTATATAAGGTACTTCCCGATGTCTATCCAAGTTCTATACCATGCCAATGTAACTATCACATCTTAGCGTTCGTATAGAGCTCATAGAGTTGTGACCTTGAACGCTCCTTCATAAGTAGATAACTCCTACACGATAGAAAAGACGTTCAAGAGAAAACGGTCTAAGTTTTACTGAAATTAGTATGCAGCAGAGCTTTCAAAAAGTGCCCAAATAATATACACGTCAATTAGAACGCGTTTTGTACGCAAAGTAGCAATCCGCGGGCTATATAAGGCACTTCCCGATGTCTATCCAAGTTCTATACCATGCCAATGTAACTATCACATCTTAGCGTTCGCATAGAGCATCTAGAGTTGTGACCTTGAACGCTCCTTCATAAGTAGATAACTCCTACACGATAGAAAAGACGTTCAAGAGAAAATGGATTTAGTTTTACTGCAATTAGCATGCAGCAGAGCTGCCAAATAATGCCCAGATGATATACACGAAAATTCGAATGCGTTTTGTAAACAAAGCAGCAATCCGTGGGCTATTGAGGACACTTCGCGATGCCTATCCATGTGCTATACCATGTCAATGTTACTATCATATCTTAGGGTTCGCATAGAGCACAAAGAGCTGTGACCTTGAACGCTCCTTCATTCGTAGATTACTGCTACAGGATAGAAAAGACATACAAGTGAAAATGGACTAAGTTTTACTGCAATTAGCATGCAGTAGAGCTGCCAAATAGCGCCCAGGCGATATACACGTTAATTCGATCGCGTTTTGTACGCAAAGTAGCAATCCGCGGGCTATATAAGGCACTTCCCGATGTCTATCCAAGTTCTATACCATGCCAATGTAACTATCACATCTTAGCGTTCGAATAGAGCTCATAGAGTTGTGACCTTGAACACTCCTACATAAGTAGATAACTACTACACAATAGCGAAGACGTACAAGTGAAAATGGATTTAGTTTTACTGCAATTAGCATGCAGCAGAACTGCCAAATAATGCCCAGATAATATATGCGTTAATTCGAATGCGTTTTGTCAACAAAGCAGCAATCCGTGGGCTATTAAGGACACTTCGCGATGCCTATCCAAGTTCTATACCATGCCAATGTAACTATCACATCTTAGTGTTCGCATAGAGCACCTAGAGTTGTGACCTTGAACGCTCCATCATAAGTAGATAACTCCTAAACGATATAAAAGACGTACAATAGAAAACGGACTAACTTTTATTGCAATTAGTATGCAGCAGAGCTTTCAAAAAGTGCCCAAATAATATACACGTCAATTCGAACGCGTTTTGTACGCAAAGTAGCAATCCGCGGGCAATATAAGGCACTTCGCGATGTCTATCCATGTTCTATACCATGCCAATGTAACTATCATATCTTAGCGTTCGCATAGAGCACCTAGAGTTGTGACCTTGAACGCTCCTTCATAAGTAGATAACTACTACACAATAGAGAAGATGTACAAGTGAAAATGGATTTAGTTTTACTGCAATTAGTATGCTGCAGAGCTGCCAAATAATGCCCAGATAATATACACGTTAATTCGAATGAGTTTGGTAAACAAAGCAGCAATCCGTGGGCTATTAAGGACACTTCGCGATGACTTTCCATTTTCCATACCATGCCATTGTAACTACCATACCTTAGCGTTTGCATACAGCACCTAGAGTTGTGACATTGAACGCTCCTTTATAAGTAGATAACTCCTACACGATAGAAAAGACGTTCAAGAGAAAACGGTCTAAGTTTTACTGCAATTAGTATGCTGCAGAGCTTTCAGAAAATGCCCAAATAATATACACGTTAATTCGAACGCGTTTTGGACGCAAAGTAGCAATCCGCGGGCTATATAAGGCACTTCACGCTGTCTATCCAAGTTCTATACCATGCCAATGTAACTATCACATCTTAGCGTTCGTATAGAGCTCATAGAGTTGTGACCTTGAACTCTCCTTCATAAGTAGATATCTCCTACACGATATAAAAGACGTACAATAAAAAACGTCTTTTATAAAAGTTTTACTGCAATTAGTATGCAGCAGAGCTTTCAAAATGTGGCCAAATAATATACACGTCAATTCGAACGCGTTTTGTACGCAAAGTAGCAATCCGCGAGCAATATAAGGCACATCGCGATATCTATCCATGTTCTATACCATGCCAATGTAACTATCATATCTTAGCGTTCGCATACAGCACCTAGAGTTGTGACCTTGATCGCTCCTTCATTCGTAGATTACTGCTACACGATAGAAAAGACGTACAAGTGAAAATGGATTTAGTTTTACTGCAATTAGCATGCAGCAGAGCTGCCAAATAATGCCCAGATGATATACACGAAAATTCGAATGCGTTTTATAAACAAAGCAGCAATCCGTGGGCTATTGAGGACACTTCGCGATGCCTATCCATGTGCTATACCATGTCAATGTTACTATCATATCTTAGGGTTCGCATAGAGCACAAAGAGCTGTGACCTTGAACGCTCCTTCATTCGTAGATTACTGCTACAGAATAGAAAAGACGTACAAGTGAAAATAAACTAAGTTTTACTGCAATTAGCATGCAGTAGAGCTGCCAAATAGCGCCCAGGCGATATACACGTTAATTCGATCGCGTTTTGTACGCAAAGTAGAGCAATCCGTGGGATATATAGGGCACTTCGCGATGTCTATCCATGTTCTATACCATGCCATTGTAACTACCATATCTCAGCGTTCGCATACAGCACATAGAGTTGTGACCTTGAACGCTCCTTCATAAGTAGATATCTCCCACACGATAGAAAAGACGTTCACGAGAACACGGTATAAGTTTTACTGCAATTAGAATGCAGCAGAGCTTTCAAAAAGTGCCCAAATAATATACACGTCAATTCCAACGCGTTTTGAACGCAAAGTAGCAATCCGCGGGCTATATAAGGCACTTCGCGATATCTATCCATGTTCTATACCATGCCAATATAACTATCATATCTTAGCGTTCGCATAGAGCATCTAGAGTTTTGACCTTGAACGCTCCTTCATAAGTAGATAACTACTACACAATAGAGAAGACGTACAAGTTAAAATGGATTTAGTTTTACTGCAATTAGCATGCAACAGAGCTGCCAAATAATGCCCAGATAATATACGCGTTAATTCGAATGCGTTTTGTAAACAAAGCAGCAATCCGTGGGCTATTAAGGACACTTCGCGATGCCTATCCATTTTCTATACCATGCCATTGTAACTACCATACCTTAGCGTTTGCATACAGCACCTAGAGTTGTGACCTTGAAAGCACCTTAATAAGTAGATAACTCCTACACGATAGAAAAGACGTTCAAGAGAAAACGGTCTAAGTTTTACTGCAATTAGTATGCAGCAGAGCTTTCAAAAAGTGCCCAAATAATATACACGTTAATTCGAACGCGTTTTCTACGCAAAGTAGCAATCCGCGGGCTATATAAGGTACTTCCCGATGTCTATCCAAGTTCTATACCATGCCAATGTAACTATCACATCTTAGCGTTCGTATAGAGCTCATAGAGTTGTGACCTTGAACGCTCCTTCATAAGTAGATAACTCCTACACGATAGAAAAGACGTTCATGAGAAAACGGTCTAAGTTTTACTGAAATTAGTATGCAGCAGAGCTTGCAAAAAGTGCCCAAATAATATACACGTCAATTAGAACGCGTTTTGTACGCAAAGTAGCAATCCGCGGGCTATATAAGGCACTTCCCGATGTCTATCCAAGTTCTATACCATGCCAATGTAACTATCACATCTTAGCGTTCGCATAGAGCACCTAGAGTTGTGACCTTGAACGCTCCTTTATAAGTAGATAACTACTATACAATAGAAAAGACGTACAAGTTAAAATGGATTTAGTTTTACTGCAATTAGCATGCAGCAGAGCTGCCTAATAATGCTCAGATAATATACACGTTAATTCGAATGCGTTTTGTAAACAAAGCAGCAATCCGTGAGCTATTAAGAACCCTTCGCGATGCCTTTCCATGTTCTACACCATGTCAATGTTACTATCATACCTTAGGGTTCGCATAGAGCACAAAGAGCTGTGACCTTGAACGATCCTTCATTCGTAGATTACTGCTACACGATAGAAAAGACGTTCAAGTGAAAAAGGATTTAGTTTTACTGCAATTAGTATGCAGCAGAGCTTTCAAAAAGTGCCCAAATAATATACACGTCAATTCGAACGCGTTTTGTACGCAAAGTAGCAATCCGCGGGCTATATAAGGAACTTTGCGATGTCTATCCATGTTCTATAACATGCCAATGTAACTATCATATCTTAGCGTTCGCATACAGCACCTAGAGCTGTGACCTTGAACGCTCCTTCATAAGTAGATAATTCCTACATGATAGAAAAGACGTTCAAGAGAACACGGTCTAAGTTTTACTGCAAATAGTATGCAGCAGAGCTTTCAAAAAGTGCTCAAATAATATACACGTTAATTCGAACGCGTTTTGGACGCAAAGTAGCAATCCGCGGGCTATATAAGGCACTTCACGCTGTCTATCCAAGTTCTATACCATGCCAATATAACTATCACATCTTAGCGTTCGTATAGAGCTCATAGAGTTGTGACCTTGAACGCTCCTTCATAAGTAGATTTCTCCTACACGATATAAAAGACGTACAATAGCAAACGGACTAAGTTTTACTGCAATTAGTATGCAGCAGAGCTTTCACAAAGTGCCCAAATAATATACACGTTAATTCGAACGCGTTTCGTACGCAAAGTAGCAATCCGTGGGCAATATAAAGCACTTCGCGATGTCTATCCATGTTCTATACCATGCCAATGTAATTATCATATCTTAGCGTTCGCATACAGCACCTAGAGTTGTGACCTTGAACGCTCCTTCATTCGTAGATTACTGCTACACGATAGAAAAGACGTACAAGTGAAAATGGATTTAGTTTTACTGCAATTAGCATGCAGCAGAGCTGCCTAATAATGCCCAGATGATATACACGAAAATTCGAATGCGTTTTGTAAACAAAGCAGCAATCCGTGGGCTATTGAGGACACTTCTCGATGCCTATCCATATGCTATACCATGTCAATGATACTATCATACCTTAGGGTTCGCAAAGAGCACAAAGAGCTGTGACCTTGAACGCTCCTTCATTCGTAGATTACTGCTACATGATAGAAAAGACGTACAAGTGAAAATGGATTAAGTTTTACTGCAATTAGCATGCAGCAGAGCTGCCAAATAATGCCCAGATAATATACACGTTAATTCGAATGCGTTTTGTAAACAAAGCAGCAATCCGTGGGCTATTAAAGACACTTCGTGATGCCTTTCCATGTTCTACACCATGTCAATGTTACTATCATACCTTAGGGTTCGCATAGAGCACAAAGAGCTGTGACCTTGAACGCTCCTTCATTCGTAGATTACTGCTACAGGATAGAAAAGAAGTACAAGTGAAAATGGACTAAGTTTTACTGCAATTAGCATGCAGCAGAGCTGCCAAATAGCGCCCAGGCGATATACACGTTAATTCGATCGCGTTTTGTACGCAAAGTAGCAATCCGTGGGATATATAGGGCACTTCGCGATGTCTATCCATGTTCTATACCATGCCATTGTAACTACCATATCTTAGCGTTCGCATACAGCACATAGAGTTGTGACTTTGAACGCTCCTTCATAAGTAGATATCTCCAACACGATAGAAAAGACGTTCAAGAGAAAGCGGTCTAAGTTTTACTGCAATTAGTATTAAGCAGAGCTTTCAAAAAGTGCCCAAATAATATACACGTCAATTCGAACGCGTTTTGAACGCAAAGTAGCAATCCGCGGGCTATATAAGGCACTTAGCGATATCTATCCATGTTCTATACCATGCCAATGTAACTATCATATCTTAGCGTTCGCATAGAGCACCTAGAGTTGTGACCTTGAACGCTCCTTCATAAGTAGATAACTACTACACAATAGAGAAGACGTACAAGTGAAAATGGATTTAGTTTTACTGCAATTAGCATGCAGCAGAGCTGCCAAATAGCGCCCAGGCGATATACACGTTAATTCGCTCGCGTTTTGTACGCAAAGTAGCAATCCGTGGGATATATAGGGCACTTCGCGATGTCTATCCATGTTCTATACCATGCCATTGTAACTACCATATCTTAGCGTTCGCATACAGCACATAGAGTTGTGACCTTGAACGCTCCTTCATAAGTAGATAACTCCTACACGATAGAAAAAACGTTCAAGAGAAAACGGTCTAAGTTTTACTGCGATTAGTATGCTGCAGAGCTTTCAGAAAATGCCCAAATAATATACACGTTAATTCGAACGCGTTTTGTACGCAAAGTAGCAATCCGCGGGCAATATAAAGCACTTCGCGATGTCTATCAATGTTCTATACCATGCCAATGTAACTATCATATCTTAGCGTTCGCATAGAGCACCTAGAGTTGTGACCTTGAACGCTAGTTCATAAGTAGATAACTACTACACAATAGAGAAGACGTACAAGTGAAAATGGATTTAGTTTTACTGCAATTAGCATGCAGCAGAGCTGCCAAATAATGCCCAGATAATAAACGCGTTAATTCGAATGCGTTTTGTAAACAAAGCAGCAATCCGTGGGATATTAATGGATATGCCTATCCATTTTCTATACCATGCCATTGTAACTACCATACCTTAGCGTTTGCATACAGCTCCTAGAGTTGTGACATTGAACGCTCCTTTATAAGTAGATAACTCCTACACGATAGAAAAGACGTTCAAGAGAAAACGGTCTAAGTTTTACTGCAATTGGTATGCTGCAGAGCTTTCAGAAAATGCCCAAATAATATACACGTTAATTCGAACGCGTTTTGGACGCAAAGTAACAATCCGCGGGCTATATAAGGCACTTCACGCTGTCTATCCAAGTTCTATACCATGCCAATGTAACTATCACATCTTAGCGTTCGTATAGAGCTCATAGAGTTATGACCTTGAACTCTCCTTCATAAGTAGATATCTCCTACACGATATAAAAGACGTATAATAGAAAACGGACTAAGTTTTACTGCAATTAGTATGCAGCAGAGCTTTCAAAATGTGGCCAAATAATATACACGTCAATTCGAATGCGTTTTGTACGCAAAGTAGCAATCCGCGGGCTATATAAGGCACTTCGCGATATCTATCCATGTTCTATACCATGCCAATGTAACTATCATATCTTAGTTAGAGTTGTGACCTTGATCGCTCCTTCATTCGTAGATTACTGCTACACGATAGAAAAGACGTACAAGTGAAAATGGATTTAGTTTTACTGCAATTAGCATACAGCAGAGCTGCCAAATAATGCCCAGATGATATACATGAAAATTCGAATGCGTTTTGTAAACAAAGCAGCAATCCGTGGGCTATTGAGGACACTTCGCGATGCCTATCCATGTGCTATACCATGTCAATGTTACTATCATATCTTAGGGTTCGCATAGAGCACAAAGAGCTGTGACCTTGAACGCTCTTTCATTCGTAGATTACTGCTACAGAATAGAAAAGACGTACAAGTGAAAATGGACTAAGTTTTACTGCAATTAGCATGCAGTAGAGCTGCCAAATAGCGCCCAGGCGATATACACGTTAATTCGATCGCGTTTTGTACGCAAAGTAGCAATCCGTGGGATATATAGGGCACTTCGCGATGTCTATCCATGTTCTATACCATGCCATTGTAACTACCATATCTCAGCGTTCGCATACAGCACATAGAGTTGTGACCTTGAACGCTCCTTCATAAGTAGATATCCGTGTTCACGAGAACACGGTATAAGTTTTACTGCAATTAGAATGCAGCAGAGCTTTCAAAAAGTGCCCAAATAATATACACGTCAATTCTAACGCGTTTTGAACGCAAAGTAGCAATCCGCGGGCTATATAAGGCACTTCGCGATATCTATCCATGTTCTATACCATGCCAATATAACTATCATATCTTAGCGTTCGCATAGAGCATCTAGAGTTTTGACCTTGAACGCTCCTTCATAAGTAGATAACTACTACACAATAGAGAAGACGTACAAGTGAAAATGGATTTAGTTTTACTGCAATTAGCATGCAACAGAGCTGCCAAATAATGAGCAGATAATATACGCGTTAATTCGAATGCGTTTTGTAAACAAAGCAGCAATCCGTGGGCTATTAAGGACACTTCGCGATGCCTATCCATTTTCTATACCATGCCATTGTAACTACCATACCTTAGCGTTTGCATACAGCACCTAGAGTTGTGACCTTGAACGCTCCTTCATAAATAGATAACTCCTACACGATAGAAAAGACGTTCAAGAGAAAACGGTCTAAGTTTTACTGCAATTAGCATGCAGCAGAGCTGCCTAATAATGCCCAGATGATATACACGAAAATTCGAATGCGTTTTGTAAACAAAGCAGCAATCCGTGAGCTATTGAGGACACTTCGCGATGCCTTTCCATGTTCTACACCATGTCAATGTTACTATCATACCTTAGGGTTCGCATAGAGCACAAAGAGCTGTGACCTTGAACGCTCCTTCATTCGTAGATTACTGCTACAGGATAGAAAAGACGTACAAGTCAAAATGGACTAAGTTTTACTGCAATTAGCATGCAGTAGAGCTGCCAAATAGCGCCCAGGCGATATACACGTTAACTCGATCGCGTTTTGTCCGCAAAGTAGCATTCCGTGGGATATATAGGGCACTTCGCGATGTCTATCCATGTTCTATACCATGCCATTGTAACTACCATATCTTAGCGTTCGCATGCAGCACATAGAGTTGTGACCTTGAACGCTCCTTCATAAGTAGATATCTCCAACACGATAGAAAAGACGTTCAAGAGAAAACGGTCTGTTTTACTGCAATTAGTATTAAGCAGAGCTTTCAAAAGTGCCCAATTAATATACACGTCAATTCGAACGCGTTTTGAACTCAAAGTAGCAATCCGCGATCTATATAAGGCACTTCGCGATATCTATCCATGTTCTATAGCATGCCAATGTAACTATCATATCTTAGCGTTCGCATAGAGCACCTAGAGTTGTGACCTTGAACGCTCCTTCATAAGTAGATAACTACTACACAATAGAGAAGACGTACAAGTGAAAATGGATTTAGTTTTACTGCAATTAGCATGCAGCAGAGCTGCCAAATAATGCCCAGATAATATACGCGTTAATTCGAATGCGTTTTGTAAACAAAGCAGCAATCCGTGGGCTATTATGGACACTTCGCGATGCCTATCCATTTTCTATACCATGCCATTGCAACTACCATACCTT
The DNA here is from genome assembly GCA_964058915.1 of Tetropium fuscum. Taxonomy (NCBI): domain Eukaryota; kingdom Metazoa; phylum Arthropoda; class Insecta; order Coleoptera; family Cerambycidae; genus Tetropium; species Tetropium fuscum. Next base: position 711,679 of record CAXKVY010018570.1, on the reverse strand, counting down.
AGCGTTTGCATACAGCACCTAGAGTTGTGACCTTGAACGCTCCTTCATAAGTAGATAACTCCTACACGATAGAAAAGACGTTCAAGAGAAAACGGTCTAAGTTTTACTGCAATTAGTATGCAGCAGAGCTTTCAGAAAATGCCCAAATAATATTCACGTTAATTCGAACGCGTTTTGTATGCAAAGTAGCAATCCGCGGGCAATATAAGGCACTGCGCGATGTCTATCCATATTCTATACCATGCCAATGTAACTATCATATCTTAGCGTTCGCATACAGCACCTAGAGTTGTGACCTTGAACGCTACTTCATAAGTAGATAACTCCTACACGATAGAAAAACATACAATAGAAAACGGACTTAGTTTTACTGCAATTAGTATGCAGCAGAGCTTTCAAAAAGTGCCCAAATAATATACACGTCAATTCGAACGCGTTTTGTACGCAAAGTAGCAATCCGCGGGCTATATAAGGCACTTTGCGATGGCTATCCATGTTCTATACCATGCCAATGTAACTATCATATCTTAGCGTTCGCATAGAGCACCTAGAGTTGTGACCTTGAACGCTCCTTCATAAGTAGATAACTCCTACAAGATAGAAAAAACGTCCAAGAGAAATCGGTCTAAGTTTTACTGCAATTAGTATGCTGCAGAGCTTTCAGAAAATGCCCAAATAATATACACGTTAATTCGAACGCGTTTTGTACGCAATGTAGCAATCCGCGGGCTATATAAGGCACTTCACGTTGTCTATCCATGTTCTATACCATGCCAATGTAACTATCACATCTTAGCGTTCGTATAGAGTTCATAGAGTTGTGACCTTGAACGCTCCTTCATAAGTATATATCTCCTACACGATATAAAAGACAGACAATAGAAAACGGACTTAGCGTACCTTAGCGACTTAGTGTACCTTAGCGTTTGCATACAGCACCTAGAGTTGTGACCTTGAACGCTCCTTCATAAGTAGATAACTCCTACACGATAGAAAAGACGTTCAAGAGAAAACGGTCTAAGTTTTACTGCAATTAATATGCAGCAGAGCTTTCAAAAAGTGCCCAAATAATATACACGTCAATTCGAACGCGTTTTGTACGCTAAGTAGCAATCCGCGGGCTATAGAAGGCACTTCAAGATGTCTATCCATGTTCTATACAATGCCAATGTAACTATCATATCATAGCGTTCGCAAAGAGCACCTATAGTTGTGACCTTGAACGCTCCTTCATAAGTAGATAACTCCTACACGATAGAAAAGACGTTCAAGAGAAAACGGTCTATGTTTTACTGCAATTAGTATGCAGCAGAGCTTTCAAAATGTGCCCAAATAATATACAAGTTACAAAGCAGCAATCCGCGGGCTATATAAGGCACTTCAAGATGTCTATCCATGTTCTATACAATGCCTATGTAACTATCATATCATAGCGTTCGCAAAGAGCACCTAGAGTTGTGACCTTGAACGCTCCTTCATAAGTAGATATCTCCTACACGATATAAAAGACGTACAATAGAAAACGGACTAAATTTTACTGCAATTAGCATGCAGCCGAGCTTCCTAATAATGCCCAGATGATATACACGAAAATTCGAATGCGTGTTGTAAACAAAGCAGCAATCCGTGGGCTATTGAGGACACTTCGCGGTGCCTATCCATGTTCTACACCATGTCAATGTTACTATCATATCTTAGGGTTCGCATAGAGCACAAAGAGCTGTGACCTCGAACGCTCCTTCATTCGTAGATTATTGCTACACGATAGAAAAGACGTACAAGTGAAAATGGATTTAGTTTTACTGCAATTAGCATGCAGCAGAGCTGCCAAATAATGCCCAGATGATATACACGAAAATTCGATGCGTTTTGGAAACAAAGCAGCAATCCGTGGGCTATTGAGGACACTTCGCGATGCCTATCCATTTTCTATACCATGCCATTTTAACTACCATATCTTAGCGTTCGCATACGGCACCTAGAGTTGTGACCTTGACCCCTCCTTCATAAGTAGATAACTCCTACACGATAGAAAAGACGTTCAAGAGAAAACGGTGTAAGATTTAATGCAATTAATATTCAGCAGAGCTTTCAAAAAGTGCCCAAATAATATACACGTTAATTTGAACGCGTTTTGTACGCAAAGTAGCAATCCGTGGGCTATTGAGGACACTTCGCGATGCCTATCCATTTTCTATACCATGCCATTGTAACTACCATACCTTAGCGTTTGCATACAGCACCTAGAGTTGTGACCCGGAACGCTCCTTCATAAGTAGATAACTCCTACACGATAGAAAAAAACGTTCAAGAGAAAACGGTCTAAGTTTTACTTCAATTAGTATGCAGCAGAGCTTTCAGAAAATGCCCAAATAATATATACGTTAATTCGAACGCGTTTTGTACGCAAAGTAGCAATCCGCGGGCAATATAAGGTACTTCGCGATATCTATCCATGTTCTATACCATGCCAATGTAACTATCATATCTTAGCGTTCGCATAGAGCACCTAGAGTTGTGACCTTGAACACTCCTTTATAAGGAGATAACTCCTACACGATAGAAAAGACGTTCAAGAGAAAATGGATTTAGTTTTACTGCAATTAGCATGCAACAGAGCTGCCAAATAATTCCCAGATGATATACACGAAAATTCGAATGCGTTTTGTAAACAAAGCAGCAATCCGTGGGCTATTGAGGACACTTCGCGATGCCTATCCATGTGCTATACCATGTCAATGTTACTATCATATGTTAGGGTTCGCATAGAGCACAAAGAGCTGTGACGTTAAACGCTCCTTCATTCGTAGATTACTGCTACAGAATAGAAAAGACGTACAAGTGAAAATGAACTAAGTTTTACTGCAATTAGCATGCAGTAGAGCTGCCAAATAGCGCCCAGGCGATATACACGTTAATTCGATCGCGTTTTGTACGCAAAGTAGCAATCCGTGGGATATATAGGGCACTTCGCGATGTCTATCCATGTTCTATACCATGCCATTGTAACTACCATTTCTCAGCGTTCGCATACAGCACATAGAGTTGTGACCTTGAACGCTCCTTCATAAGTAGATATCTCCCACACGATAGAAAAGACGTTCAAGAGAAAACGGTATAAGTTTTACTGCAATTAGCATGCGGCAGAGCTGCCTAATAATGCCCAGATGATATACACGAAATTTCGAATGCGTTTTGTAAACAAAGCAGCAATCCGTGGGCTATTGAGGACACTTCGCGATACCTTTCCATGTTCTACACCATGTCAATGTTACTATCATACCTTAGGGATTGCATAGAGCCCAAAGAGCTGTGACCTTGAACGATTCTTCATTCGTAGATTACTGCTACACGATAGAAAAGACGTACAAGTGAAAATGGATTTAGTTTTACTGCAATTAGCATGCAGCAGAGCTGCCAAATAATGCCCAGATGATATACACGAAAATTCGAATGCGTTTTGTAAACAAAGCAGCAATCCGTGGGCTATTGAGGACACTTCGCGATGCCTATCCATATGCTATACCATGTCAATGTTACCATCATATCTTAGGGTTCGCATAGAGCACAAAGAGCTGTGACCTTGAACTCTCCTTCATTCGTAGATTACTGCTACAGCATAGAAAAGACGTACAAGTGAAAATGGACTAAGTTTTACTGCAATTAGCATGCAGTAGAGCTGCCAAATAGCGCCCAGGCGATATACACGTTAATTCGATCGCGTTTTGTACGCAAAGTAGCAATCCGTGGGATATATAGGGCACTTCGCGATGTCTATCCATGTTCTATACCATGCCATTGTAACTACCATATCTTAGCTTTCGCATACAGCACCTAGAGTTGTGACCTTGAACGCTCCTTCATAAGTAGATATCTCCAACACGATATAAAAGACGTACAATAGAAAACGGACTAACTTTTATTGCAATTAGTATGCAGCAGAGCTTTCAAAAAGTGCCCAAATAATATATACGTCAATTCGAACGCGTTTTGTACGCAAAGTAGCAATCCGCGGGCAATATAAGGCACTTCGTGATGTCTATCCATGTTCTATACCATGCCAATGTAACTATCATATCTTAGCGTTCGCATACAGCACCTAGAGTTGTGACCTTGAACGCTCCTTCATAAGTAGATAACTACTACACAATAGAGAAGACGTACAAGTGAAAATGGATTTAGTTTTCCTGCAATTAGCATGTAGCAGAGCTGCCAAATAATGCCCAGATAATATACACGTTAATTCGAATGCGTTTTGTAAACAAAGCAGCAATCCGTGGGCTATTAAGAACACTTTGCGATGCCTATCCATTTTCTATACCATGCCATTGTAACTACCATACCTTAGCGTTTGCATACAGCACCTAGAGTTGTGACCTTTAACGCTCCTTCATAAGTAGATAACTCCTACACGATAGAAAAGACGTTCAAGAGAAAACGGTCTAAGTTTTACTGCAATTAGTATGCAGCAGAGTTTTCAAAAATTGCCCAAATAATATACACGTTAATTCGAACGCGTTTTGTACGCAAAGTAGCAATCCGCGGGATATATAAGGCACTTCACGATGTCTATCCATGTTCTATACCATGCCAATGTTACTATCACATCTTAGCGTTCGTATAGAGCTCATAGAGTTGTGACCTTGAAGGCTCCTTCATAAGTAGATATCTCCTACACGATATAAAAGACGTACAATAGAAAACGGACTAACTTTTATTGCAATTAGTATGCAGCAGAGCTTTCAAAAAGTGCCCAAATAATATATACGTCAATTCGAACGCGTTTTGTACGCAAAGTAGCAATCCGCGGGCTATATAAGGCACTTTGCGATGTCTATCCATGTTGTATACCATGCCAATGTAACTATCATATCTTAGCGTTCGCATAGAGCACCTAGAGTTGTGACCTTGAACGCTCCTTCATAAGTAGATAACTCCTACACGATAGAAAAGACGTTCAAGAGAAAACGGTCTAAGTTTTACTGCAATTAGTATGCAGCAGAGCTTTCAGAAAATGCCCAAATAATATACACGTTAATTCGAACGCGTTTTGTACGCAAAGTAGCAATCCGCGGGCAATATAAGGCACTTCGCGATGTCTATCCATGTTCTATACCATGCCAATGTAACTATCAAATCTTAGCGTTCGCATACAGCACCTAGAGTTGTGACCTTGAACGCTCCTTCATAAGTAGATAACTCCTACACGATAGAAAAGACGTTCAAGAGAAAACGGTCTGTTTTACTGCAATTAGTATGCAGCAGAGCTTTCAAAAAGTGCCCAAATAATATACACGTTAATTCGAACGCGTTTTTTACGCAAAGTAGCAATCCGCGGGCAATATAAGGCACTTCGCGATGTCTATCCATGTTCTATACCATGCCAATGTAACTATCATATCTTAGCGTTCGCATACAGCACCTAGAGTTGTGACCTTGAACGCTCCTTCATAAGTAGATAACTCCTACACGATAGAAATGACGTTCAAGAGAAAACGGTCTAAGTTTTACTGCAATTAGTATGCAGCAGAGCTTTCAAAATGTGCCCAAATAATATACACGTCAATTCGAAAGCGTTTTGAACGCAAAGCAGCAATCCGCGGGCTATATAAGGCACTTCGCGATATCTATCCATGTTCTATACCATGCCAATGTAACTATCATATCTTAGCGTTCGCATAGAGCACCTAGAGATGTGACATTGAACGCTCTTTCATAAGTAGATCACTACTACACAATAGAGAAGACGTACAAGTGAAAATGGATTTAGTTTTCCTGCAATTAGCATGTAGCAGAGCAGCCAAATAATGCCCAGATAATATACGCGTTAATTCGAATGCGTTTTGTAATCAAAGCAGCAATCCGTGGGCTATTAAGAACACTTCGCGATGCCTATCCATTTTCTATACCATGCCATTGTAACTACCATACCTTAGCGTTTGCATACAGCACCTAGAGTTGTGACCTTGAACGCTCCTTCATAAGTAGATCACTCCTACACGATAGAAATGACGTTCAAGAGAAAACGGTCTAAGTTTTACTGCAATTAGTATGCAGCAGAGCTTTCAAAAATTGCCCAAATAATATACACGTTAATTCGAACGCGTTTTGTACGCAAAGTAGCAATCCGCGGGCTATATAAGGCACTTCACGATGTCTATCCATGTTCTATACCATGCCAATGTAACTATCACATCTTAGCGTTCGTATAGAGCTCATAGAGTTGTGACCTTGAACGCTCCTTCATAAGTAGATCACTCCTACACGATAGAAAAGACGTTCAAGAGAAAACGGTCTAAGTTTTACTGCAATTAGTATGCAGCAGAGCTTTCAAAAATTGCCCAAATAATATACACGTTAATTCGAACGCGTTTTGTACGCAAAGTAGCAATCCGCGGGCTATATAAGGCACTTTGCGATGTCTATCCATGTTCTATACCATGCCAATGTAACTATCATATCTTTGCGTTCGCAGACAGCACCTAAAGTTGTGACCTTGAACGCTCCTTCATAAGTAGATAACTCCTACACGATAGAAAATACGTTCAAGAGAAAACGGTCTGTTTTACTGCAATTAGTATGCAGCAGAGCTTTCAAAAAGTGCCCAAATAATATACACGTTAATTCGAACGCGTTTTTTACGCAAAGTAGCAATCCGCGGGCAATATAAGGCACTTCGCGATGTCTATCCATGTTCTATACCATGCCAATGTAACTATCATATCTTAGCGTTCGCATACAGAACCTAGAGTTGTGACCTTGAACGTTCCTTCATAAGTAGATAACTCCTACACGATATAAAAGACGTACAATAGAAAACGGACTAAGTTTTACTGCAATTAGTATGCAGCAGAGCTTTCAAAAAGTGCCCAAATAACATACACTTCAATTCGAACGCGTTTTGAACGCAAAGTAGCAATCCGCGGGGTATATATGGCACTTCGCGATATCTATCCATGTTCTATACCATGCCAATGTAACTATCATATCTTAGCGTTCGCATAGAACACCTAGAGTTGTGACCTTGAACGCTCCTTCATAAGGAGATAACTCCTACACGATAGAAAAGACGTTCAAGAGAAAATGGATTTAGTTTTACTGCAATTAGCATGCAACAGAGCTGCCAAATAATGCCCAAATAATATACTCGTTAATTCGAATGCGTTTTGTAAACAAAGCAGCAATCCGTGGGCTATTAAGGACACTTCGCGATGCCCATCCATTTTCTATACCATGCCATTGTAACTCCCATACCTTAGCGTTTGCATACAGCACCTAGAGTTGTGACCTTGAATGCTCCTTCATAAGTAGATAACTCCTACACGATAGAAAAGACGTTCAAGAGAAAACAGTCTAAGTTTTACTGCAATTAGTATGCAGCAGAGCTTTCAAAAAGTGCCCAAATAATATACACGTTAATTCGAACGCGTTTTGGACGCAAAGTAGCAATCCGCGGGCTATATAAGGCACTTCACGCTGTCTATCCAAGTTCTGTACCATGCCAATGTAACTATCACATTTTAGCGTTCGTATAGAGCTCATAGAGTTGTGACCTTGAACGCTCCTTCATAAGTAGATATCTCCTACACGATATAAAAGACGTACAATAGAAAACGGACTAAGTTTTACTGCAATTAGTATGCAGCAGAGCTTTCAAAATGTGGCCAAATAATATACACGTCAATTCGAAAGCGTTTTGTACGCAACGTAGCAATCCGCGGGCTATATAAGGCACTTCGCGATATCTATCCATGTTCTATACCATGCCAATGTAACTATCATATCTTAGCGTTCGCAAACAGCACCTAGAGTTGTGACCTTGAACACTCCTTCATAAGTAGATAACTCCTACACGATAGAAAAGACATTCAAGAGAAAACGGTCTAAGATTTACTGCAATTAATATTCAGCAGAGCTTTCAAAAAGTGCCCAAATAATATACACGTTAATTCGAACGCGTTTTGTACGTAAAGTAGCAATCCGCGGGCTATATAAGGCACTTCGCGATATCTATCCATGTTCTATACCATGCCAATGTAACTATCATATCTTAACGTTCGCATAGAGCACCTAGAGTTGTGACCTTGAACGCTCCTTCATAAGTAGATAACTACTACACAATAGAAAAGACGTTCAAGAGAAAACGGTCTAAGTTTTACTGCAATTAGTATGCAGCAGAGCTTTCAAAAAGTGCCCAAATAATATACACGTCAATTCTAACGCGTTTTGTACGCAAAGTAGCAATCCGCGGGCTATATAAGGCACTTCCCGATGTCTATCCAAGTTCTATACCATGCCAATGTAACTATCACATCTTAGCGTTCGCATAGAGCACCTAGAGTTGTGACCTTGAACGCTCCTTCATAAGTAGATAACTCCTACACGATAGAAAAGACGTTCAAGAGAAAATGGATTTAGTTTTACTGCAATTAGCATGCTGCAGAGCTGCCAAATAATGCCCAGATGATATGCACGAAAATTCGAATGCGTTTTGTAAACAAAGCAGCAATCCGTGGGCTATTGAGGACACTTCGCGATGCCTATCCATGTGCTATACCATGTCAATGTTACTATCATATCTTAGGATTCGCATAGAGCACAGAGAGCTGTGACCTTGAACGCTCCTTCATTCGTAGATTACTGCTACAGGATAGAAAAGACGTACAAGTGAAAATGGACTAAGTTTTACTGCAATTAGCATGCAGTAGAGCTGCCAAATAGCGCCCAGGCGATATACACGTTAATTCGAACGCGTTTTGTGTGCAAAGTAGCAATCCGCGGGCTATATAAGGCACTTCACGATGTCTACCCATGTTCGATACCATGCCAATGTAACTATCACATCTTAGCGTTCGTATAGAGCTATAGAGTTGTGACCTTGAGCGCTCCTTCATAAGTAGATATCTCCTACACGATAGAAAAGACGTTCAAGAGAAAACGGTCTAAGTTTTACTGCAATTAGTATGCAGCAGAGCTTTCACAAAGTGCCCAAATAATATACACGTTAATTCGAACGCGTTTTGTACGCAAAGTAGCAATCCGTGGGCAATATAGAGCACTTCGCGATGTCTATCCATGTTCTATACCATGCCAATGTAATTATCATATCTTAGCGTTCGCATACAGCACCTAGAGTTGTGACCTTGAACGCTCCTTCATTCGTAGATTACTGCTACACGATAGAAAAGACGTACAAGTGAAAATGGAATAAGTTTTACTGCAATTAGCATGCAGCAGAGCTGCCTAATAATGCCCAGATGATATACACGAAAATTCGAATGCGTTTTGTAAACAAAGCAGCAATCCGTGGGCTATTGAGGACACTTCGCGATGCCTTTCCATGTTCTACAGCATGTCAATGTTACTATCACACCTTAGGGTTCGCATAGAACACAAAGAGCTGTGACCGTGAACGATCCTTCATTCGTAGATAACTGCTACACGATAGAAAAGACGTACAAGTGAAAATGGATTAAGTTTTACTGCAATTAGCATGCAGCAGAGCTGCCAAATAATGCCCAGATAATATACACGTTAGTTCGAATGCCTTTTGTAAACAAAGCCGCAATCCGTGGGCTATTAAAGACACTTCGCGATGCCTTTCCATGTTCTACACCATGTCATTGTTACTATCATACCTTAGGGTTCGCATAGAGCACAAAGAGCTGTGACCTTGAACGCTCCTTCATTCGTAGATTACTGCTACAGGATAGAAAAGAAGTACAAGTGAAAATGGACTAAGTTTTACTGCAATTAGCATGCAGTAGAGCTGCCAAATAGCGGCCAGGCGATATACACGTTAATTCGATCGCGTTTTGTACGCAAAGTAGCAATCCGTGGGATATATAGGGCCCTTCGCGATGTCTATCCATGTTCTATACCATGCCATTGTAACTACCATATCTTAGCGGTCGCATACAGCACATAGAGTAGTGACCTTGAACGCTCCTTCATAAGTAGATATCTCCCACACGATAGAAAAGACGATCAAGAGAAAACGGTCTAAGTTTTACTGCAATTAGTATGCAGCAGAGCTTTCAAAGAGTGCCCAAATAATAAACACGTCAATTCGAACGCGTTTTGTACGCAAAGTAGCAATCCGCGGGCTATATAAGGCACTTCACGATGTCTATCCATGTTCTATACCATGCCAATGTAACTATCACATCTCAGCGTTCGTATAGAGCTCATAGAGTTGTGACCTTGAACGCTCCTTCATAAGTAGATATCTCCTACACGATATAAAAGACGTACAATAGAAAACGGACTAAGTTTTACTGCAATTAGTATGCAGCAGAGCTCTCAAAAAGTGCCCAAATAATATACACCTCAATTCAAACGCGTTTTGTACGCAAAGTAGCAATCCGCGGGCTATATAAGGCACTTTGCGATGTCTATCCATGTTCTATACCATGCCAAAATAAATATCATATCTTAGCGTTCGCATAGAGCACATAGAGTTGTGACCTTGAACGCTCCTTCATAAGTAGATAACTCCTACACGATAGAAAAAACGTTCAAGAGAAAACGGTCTAAGTTTTACTGCAATTAGTATGCTGCAGAGCTTTCAGAAAATGCCCAAATAATATATACACGTTAATTCGAACGCGTTTTGTACGCAAAGTAGCAATCCGCGGGCAATATAAGGCACTTCGCGATGTCTATCAATGTTCTATACCATGCCAATGAAACTATCATATCTTAGCGTTCGCATAGAGCACCTAGAGTTGTGACCTTGAACGCTCCTTCATAAGTAGATAACTACTACACCATAGAGAAGACGTACAAGTGAAAATGGATTTAGTTTTACTGCAATTAGCATGCAGCAGAGCTGCCAAATAATGCCCAGATAATATACGCGTTAATTCGAATGCGTTTTGTAAACAAAGCAGCAATCCGTGGGCTATTAAGGACACTTCGCGATGCCTATCCATTTTCTATACCATGCCATTGTAACTACCATACCTTAGCGTTTGCATACAGCACCTAGAGTTGTGACCTTGAACGCTCCTTCATAAGTAGATAACTCCTACACGATAGAAAAGACGTTCAAGAGAAAACGGTCTAAGTTTTACTGCAATTAGTATGTAGCAGAGCTTTCAAAAAGTGCCCAAATAATAAACACGTCAATTCGAACTCGTTTTGTACTCAAAGTAGCAATCCGCGGGCTATATAAGGCACTTTGCGATGTCTATCCATGTTCTATACCATGCCAATGTAACTATCATACCTTAGCGTTCGCATTGAGCACCTAGAGTTGTGACCTTGGACGCTCCTTCATAAGTAGATTACTCCTACACGATAGAAAAAACGTTCAAGAGAAAACGGTCTAAGTTTTACTGCAATTAGTATGCAGCAGAGCTCTCAAAAAGTGCCCAAATAATATACACGTCAATTCAAACGCGTTTTGTACGCAAAGTAGCAATCCGCGGGCTATATAAGGCACTTCACGATGTCTATCCATGTTCTATACCATGCCAATGTAACTATCACATCTTAGCGTTCGTATAGAGCTCATAGAGATGTGACCTTGAACGCTCCTTCATAAGTAGATATCTCCTACACGATATAAAAGACGTACAATAGAAAACGGACTAAGTTTTACTGCAATTAGTATGCTGCAGAGCTTTCAGAAAATGCCCAACTAATATATACACGTTAAATCGAACGCGTTTTGTACGCAAAGTAGCAATCCGCGGGCAATATAAGGCACTTCGCGATGTCTATCATTGTTCTATACCATGCCAATGTAACTATCATATCTTAGCGTTCGCATAGAGCACCTAGAGTTGTGACCTTGAACGCTCCTTCATAAGTAGATAACTACTACACCATAGAGAAGACGTACAAGTGAAAATGGATTTAGTTTTACTGCAATTAGTATGCAGCAGAGCTGCCAAATAATGCCCAGATAATATACGCGTTAATTCGAATGCGTTTTGTAAACAAAGCAGCATTCCGTGGGCTATTAAGGACACTTCGCGATGCCTATCCTTTTTCTGTACCATGCCATTGTAACTACCATACCTTAGCGTTTGCATACAGCACCTAGAGTTGTGACCTTGAACGCTCCTTCATAAGTAGATAACTCCTACACGATAGAAAAGACGTTCAAGAGAAAACGGTCTAAGTTTTACTGCAATTAGTATGCAGCAGAGCTTTCAAAAAGTGCTCAAATAATATACACGTCAATTCGAACGCGTTTTGTACTCAAAGTAGCAATCCGCGGGCAATATAAGGCACTTTGCGATGTCTATCCATGTTCTATACCATGCCAATGTAACTATCATATCTTAGCGTTCGCATAGAGCACCTAGAATTGTGACCTTGAACGCTCCTTTATAAGTAGAAAACTACTACACCATAGAAAAGACGTTCAAGAGAAAACGGTCTAAGTTTTACTGCAATTAGTATGCAGCAGAGCTTTCAAAAAGTGCCCAAATAATATACACGTCAATTCTAACGCGTTTTGTACGCAAAGTAGCAATCCGCGGGCTATATAAGGCACTTCCCGACGTCTATCCAAGTTCTATACCATGCCAATGTAACTATCACATCTTAGCGTTCGCATAGAGCACCTAGAGTTGTGACCTTGAACGCTCCTTCATAAGTAGATATCTCCTACACGATAGAAAAGACGTTCAAGAGAAAACGGTCTAAGTTTTACTGCAATTAGTATGCAGCAGAGCTTTCACAAAGTGCCCAAATAATATACACGTTAATTCGAACGCGTTTTGTACGCAAAGTAGCAATCCGTGGGCAATATAGAGCACTTCGCGATGTCTATCCATGTTCTATACCATGCCAATGTAATTATCATATCTTAGCGTTCGCATACAGCACCTAGAGCTGTGACCGTGAACGATCCTTCATTCGTAGATAACTGCTACACGATAGAAAAGACGTACAAGTGAAAATGGATTAAGTTTTACTGCAATTAGCATGCAGCAGAGCTGCCAAATAATGCCCAGATAATATACACGTTAGTTCGAATGCCTTTTGTAAACAAAGCCGCAATCCGTGGGCTATTAAAGACACTTCGCGATGCCTTTCCATGTTCTACACCATGTCATTGTTACTATCATACCTTAGGGTTCGCATAGAGCACAAAGAGCTGTGACCTTGAACGCTCCTTCATTCGTAGATTACTGCTACAGGATAGAAAAGAAGTACAAGTGAAAATGGACTAAGTTTTACTGCAATTAGCATGCAGTAGAGCTGCCAAATAGCGGCCAGGCGATATACACGTTAATTCGATCGCGTTTTGTACGCAAAGTAGCAATCCGTGGGATATATAGGGCCCTTCGCGATGTCTATCCATGTTCTATACCATGCCATTGTAACTACCATATCTTAGCGGTCGCATACAGCACATAGAGTAGTGACCTTGAACGCTCCTTCATAAGTAGATATCTCCCACACGATAGAAAAGACGATCAAGAGAAAACGGTCTAAGTTTTACTGCAATTAGTATGCAGCAGAGCTTTCAAAGAGTGCCCAAATAATAAACACGTCAATTCGAACGCGTTTTGTACGCAAAGTAGCAATCCGCGGGCTATATAAGGCACTTCACGATGTCTATCCATGTTCTATACCATGCCAATGTAACTATCACATCTCAGCGTTCGTATAGAGCACATAGAGTTGTGACCTTGAACGCTCCTTCATAAGTAGATATCTCCTACACGATATAAAAGACGTACAATAGAAAACGGACTAAGTTTTACTGCAATTAGTATGCAGCAGAGCTCTCAAAAAGTGCCCAAATAATATACACGTCAATTCAAACGCGTTTTGTACGCAAAGTAGCAATCCGCGGGCTATATAAGGCACTTTGCGATGTCTATCCATGTTCTATACCATGCCAAAATAAATATCATATCTTAGCGTTCGCATAGAGCACATAGAGTTGTGTCCTTGAACGCTCCTTCATAAGTAGATAACTCCTACACGATAGAAAAAACGTTCAAGAGAAAACGGTCTAAGTTTTACTGCAATTAGTATGCTGCAGAGCTTTCAGAAAATGCCCAAATAATATATACACGTTAATTCGAACGCGTTTTGTACGCAAAGTAGCAATCCGCGGGCAATATAAGGCACTTCGCGATGTCTATCAATGTTCTATACCATGCCAATGAAACTATCATATCTTAGCGTTCGCATAGAGCACCTAGAGTTGTGACCTTGAACGCTCCTTCATAAGTAGATAACTACTACACCATAGAGAAGACGTACAAGTGAAAATGGATTTAGTTTTACTGCAATTAGCATGCAGCAGAGCTGCCAAATAATGCCCAGATAATATACGCGTTAATTCGAATGCGTTTTGTAAACAAAGCAGCAATCCGTGGGCTATTAAGGACACTTCGCGATGCCTATCCATTTTCTATACCATGCCATTGTAACTACCATACCTTAGCGTTTGCATACAGCACCTAGAGTTGTGACCTTGAACGCTCCTTCATAAGTAGATAACTCCTACACGATAGAAAAGACGTTCAAGAGAAAACGGTCTAAGTTTTACTGCAATTAGTATGTAGCAGAGCTTTCAAAAAGTGCCCAAATAATAAACACGTCAATTCGAACTCGTTTTGTACTCAAAGTAGCAATCCGCGGGCTATATAAGGCACTTTGCGATGTCTATCCATGTTCTATACCATGCCAATGTAACTATCATACCTTAGCGTTCGCATTGAGCACCTAGAGTTGTGACCTTGGACGCTCCTTCATAAGTAGATTACTCCTACACGATAGAAAAAACGTTCAAGAGAAAACGGTCTAAGTTTTACTGCAATTAGTATGCAGCAGAGCTCTCAAAAAGTGCCCAAATAATATACACGTCAATTCAAACGCGTTTTGTACGCAAAGTAGCAATCCGCGGGCTATATAAGGCACTTCACGATGTCTATCCATGTTCTATACCATGCCAATGTAACTATCACATCTTAGCGTTCGTATAGAGCTCATAGAGATGTGACCTTGAACGCTCCTTCATAAGTAGATATCTCCTACACGATATAAAAGACGTACAATAGAAAACGGACTAAGTTTTACTGCAATTAGTATGCTGCAGAGCTTTCAGAAAATGCCCAACTAATATATACACGTTAAATCGAACGCGTTTTGTACGCAAAGTAGCAATCCGCGGGCAATATAAGGCACTTCGCGATGTCTATCATTGTTCTATACCATGCCAATGTAACTATCATATCTTAGCGTTCGCATAGAGCACCTAGAGTTGTGACCTTGAACGCTCCTTCATAAGTAGATAACTACTACACCATAGAGAAGACGTACAAGTGAAAATGGATTTAGTTTTACTGCAATTAGTATGCAGCAGAGCTGCCAAATAATGCCCAGATAATATACGCGTTAATTCGAATGCGTTTTGTAAACAAAGCAGCATTCCGTGGGCTATTAAGGACACTTCGCGATGCCTATCCTTTTTCTGTACCATGCCATTGTAACTACCATACCTTAGCGTTTGCATACAGCACCTAGAGTTGTGACCTTGAACGCTCCTTCATAAGTAGATAACTCCTACACGATAGAAAAGACGTTCAAGAGAAAACGGTCTAAGTTTTACTGCAATTAGTATGCAGCAGAGCTTTCAAAAAGTGCCCAAATAATATATACGTCAATTCGAACGCGTTTTGTACGCAAAGTAGCAATCCGCGGGCTATATAAGGCACTTTGCGATGTCTATCCATGTTCTATACCATGCCAATGTAACTATCATATCTTAGCGTTCGCATAGAGCACCTAGAGTTGTGACCTTGAACGCTCCTTCATAAGTAGATAACTCCTACACGATAGAAAAGACGTTCAAGAGAAAACGGTCTGTTTTACTGCAATTAGTATGCAGCAGAGCTTTCAAAAAGTGCCCAACATAGCAGCAATCCGTGTGCTATTAAGGACACTTCGCGATGCCTATCCATTTTCTATACCATGCCATTGTAACTACAATACCTTAGCGTTTGCATACAGCACCTAGAGTTGTGATATTGAACGCTCCTTCATAAGTAGATAACTCCTACACGATAGAAAAGACGTTCAAGAGAAAACGGTCTAAGTTTTACTGCAATTAGTATGCTGCAGAGCTTTCAGAAAATGCCCAAATAATATACACGTTAATTCGAACGCGTTTTGTACGCAAAGTAGCAATCCGCGGGCAATATAAGGCACTTCGCGATGTCTATCCATGTTCTATACCATGCCAATGTAACTATCATATTTTAGCGTTCGCATGCAGCACCTAGAGTTGTGACCTTGAACGCTCCTTCATAAGTAGATAACTCCTACACGATAGAAAAGACGTTCAAGAGAAAACGGTCTAAGTTTTACTGCAATTAGTATGCTGCAGAGCTGCCAAATAATGCCCAGATGATATGCACGAAAATTCGAATGCGTTTTGTAAACAAAGCAGCAATCCGTGGGCTATTGAGGACACTTCGCGATGCCTATCCATGTGCTATACCATGTCAATGATACTATCATACCTTAGGGTTCGCATAGAGCACAAAGAGCTGTCCTTGCTGACCTTGAACGCTCCTTCATTCGTAGATTACTGCTACAGGATAGAAAAGACGTACAAGTGAAAATGGACTAAGTTTTACTGCAATTAGCATGCAGTAGAGCTGCCAAATAGCGCCCAGGCGATATACACGTTAATTCGAACGCGTTTTGTGTGCAAAGTAGCAATCCGCGGGCTATATAAGGCACTTCACGATGTCTACCCATTTTCGATACCATGCCAATGTAACTATCACATCTTAGCGTTCGTATAGAGCTATAGAGTTGTGACCTTGAGCGCTCCTTCATAAGTAGATATCTCCTACACGATAGAAAAGACGTTCAAGAGAAAACGGTCTAAGTTTTACTGCAATTAGTATGCAGCAGAGCTTTCACAAAGTGCGCAAATAATATTCACGTTAATTCGAACGCGTTTTGTACGCAAAGTAGCAATCCGTGGGCAATATAAAGCACTTCGCGATGTCTATCCACGTTCTATACCATGCCAATATAACTATCATATCTTAGAGTTCGCATACAGCACCTAGAGTTGTGACCTTGAACGCTCCTTCATTCGTAGATTACTGCTACACGATAGAAAAGACGTACAAGTGAAAATGGATTTAGTTTTACTGCAATTAGCATGCAGCAGAGCTGCTAAATAATGCTCAGATGATATACACGAAAATTCGAATGCGTTTTGTAAACAAAGCAGCAATCCGTGGGCTCTTGAGGACACTTCGCGATGCCTATCCATATGCTATACCATGTCAATGATACTATCATACCTTAGGGTTCGCATAGAGCACAAAGAGCTGTGAACTTGAACGATCCTTCATTCGTAGATTACTGCTACACGATAGAAAAGACGTACAAGTGAAAATGGATTAAGTTTTACTGCAATTAGCATGCAGCAGAGCTGCCAAATAATGCCCAGATAATATACACGTTAGTTCGAATGCGTTTTGTAAACAAAGCCGCAATCCGTGGGCTATTAAAGACACTTCGCGATGCCTTTCCATGTTCTACACCATGTCAATGTTACTATCATACCTTAGTGTTCGCAGAGCACAAAGAGCTGTGACCTTGAACGCTCCTTCATTCGTAGATTACTGCTACAGGATAGAAAAGAAGTACAAGTGAAAATGGACTAAGTTTTACTGCAATTAGCATGCAGTAGAGCTGCCAAATAGCGGCCAGGCGATATACACGTTAATTCGATCGCGTTTTGTACGCAAAGTAGCAATCCGTGGGATATATAGGGCCCTTCGCGATGTCTATCCATGTTCTATACCATGCCATTGTAACTACCATATCTTAGAGGTCGCATACAGCACATAGAGTAGTGACCTTGAACGCTTCTTCATAAGTAGATATCTCCCACACGATAGAAAAGACGATCAAGAGAAAACGGTCTAAGTTTTACTGCAATTAGTATGCAGCAGAGCTTTCAAAGAGTGCCCAAATAATAAACACGTCAATTCGAACGCGTTTTGTACGCAAAGTAGCAATCCGCGGGCTATATAAGGCACTTCACGATGTCTATCCATGTTCTATACCATGCCAATGTAACTATCACATCTTAGCGTTCGTATAGAGCTCATAGAGTTGTGACCTTGAACGCTCCTTCATAAGTAGATATCTCATACACGATATAAAAGACGTACAATAGAAAACGGACTATGTTTTACTGCATTTAGTATGCAGCAGAGCTTTCAAAAAGTGCCCAAATAATATACACGTCAATTCAAACGCGTTTTGTACGCAAAGTAGCAATCCGCGGGCTATATAAGGCACTTTGCGATGTCTATCCATGTTCTATACCATGCCAATGTAACTATCATACCTTAGCGTTTGCATTGAGCACATAGAGTTGTGACCTTGGACGCTCCTTCATAAGTAGATTACTCCTACACGATAGAAAAAATGTTCAAGAGAAAACGGTCTAAGTTTTACTGCAATTAGTATGCAGCAGAGCTTTCAGAAAATGCCCAAATAATATACACGTTTATTCGAACGCGTTTTGTACGCAAAGTAGCAATCCGCGGGCAATATAAGGCACTTCGCGATGTCTATCCATGTTCTATACCATGCCAATGTAACTATCATATCTTAGAGTTCGCATACAGCACCTAGAGTTGTGACCTTGAACGCTCCTTCATAAGTAGATAACTCCTACACGATAGAGAAGACGTTCAAGAGAAAACGGTCTAAGTTTTACTGCAATTAGTATGCAGCAGAGCTTTCAGAAAATGCCCAAATAATATACACGTTAATTCGAACGCGTTTTGTACGCAAAGTAGCAATCCGCGGGCAATATAAGGCACTTCGCGATGTCTATCCAAGTTCTATACCATGCCAATGTAACTATCACATCTTAGCGTTCGCATAGAGCACCTAGAGTTGTGACCTTGACCGCTCCTTCATAAGTAGATAACTCCTACACGATAGAAAAGACGTTCAAGAGAAAATGGATTTAGTTTTACTGCAATTAGCATGCAGCAGAGCTGCCAAATAATGCCCAGATGATATACACGAAAATTCGAATGCGTTTTGTAAACAAAGCAGCAATCCGTGAGCTATTGAGGACACTTCGCGATGCCTATCCATGTGCTATACCATGTCAATGTTACTATCATATCTTAGGGTTCGCATAGAGCACAAAGAGCTGTGACCTTGCACGCTCCTTCATTCGTAGATTACTGCTACAGGATAGAAAAGACGTACAAGTGAAAATGGACTAAGTTTTACTGCAATTAGCATGCAGTAGAGCTGCCAAATAGCGCCCAGGCGATATACACGTTAATTCGATCGTGTTTTGTACGCAAAGTAGCAATCCGTGGGATATATAGGGCACTTCGCGATGTCTATCCATGTTCTATACCATGCCAATGTAACTATCACATCTTAGCGTTCGTATAGAGCTCATAGAGTTGTGACCTTGAACGCTCATTCATAAGTAGATATCTCCTACACGATAGAAAAGACGTTCAAGAGAAAACAGTCTAAGTTTTACTGCAATTAGTATGCAGCAGAGCTGCCAAATAATGCCCAGATAATATACGCGTTAATTCGAATGCGTTTTGTAAACAAAGCAGCAATCCGTGGGCTATTAAGGACACTTCGCGATGCCTATCCATTTTCTATACCATGCCATTGTAACTCCCATACCTTAGCGTTTGCATTCAGCACCTAGAGTTGTGACCTTGAACGCTCCTTCTTAAGTAGATAACTCCTACACGATAGAAAAGACGTTCAAGAGAAAACAGTCTAAGTTTTACTGCAATTAGTATGCAGCAGAGCTTTCAAAAAGTGTCCAAATAATATACACGTCAATTCGAACGCGTTTTGTACGCAAAGTAGCAATCCGCGGACTATATAAGGCACTTTGCGATGTCTATCCATGTTCTATACCATGCCAATGTAACTATCATATCTTAGCGTTCGCATAGAGCACCTAGAATTGTGACCTTGAACGCTCCTTTATAAGTAGAAAACTACTACACCATAGAAAAGACGTACAAGTGAAAATGGACTTAGTTTTACTGCAATTAGCATGCAGCAGAGCTGCCTAATAATGCCCAGATAATATACACGTTAATTCGAATGCGTTTTGTAAACAAAACAGCAATCCGTGGGCTATTAGGATCACTTCGCGATGCCTTTCCACATTCTACACCATGTCAATGTTACTATCATACCTTAGGGTTCGCATAGAGCACATAGAGCTGTGACCTTGAACGATCCTTCATTCGTAGATTACTGCTACACGATAGAAAAGACGTTCAAGTGAAAATGGATTTAGTTTTACTGCAATTAGTATGCAGCAGAGCTTTCAAAAAGTGCCCAAATAATATACACGTCAATTCGAACGCGTCTTGTACGCAAAGTAGCTATCCGCGTGCTATATAAGGCACTTCGCGATATCTATCCATGTTCTATACCATGCCAATGTAACTATCATATCTTAGCGTTCGCATAGAGCATCTAGAGTTTTGACCTTGAACGCTCCTTCATAAGTAGATAACTCCTACACGATAGAAAAGACGTTCAAGAGAAAACGGTCTAAGTTTTACTGAAATTAGTATGCAGCAGAGCTTTCAAAAAGTGCCCAAATAATATACACGTCAATTAGAACGCGTTTTGTACGCAAAGTAGCAATCCGCGGGCTATATAAGGCACTTCCCGATGTCTATCCAAGTTCTATACCATGCCAATGTAACTATCACATATTAGCGTTCGCATAGAGCATCTAGAGTTGTGACCTTGAACGCTCCTTCATAAGTAGATAACTCCTACACGATAGAAAAGACGTTCAAGAGAAAATGGATTTAGTTTTACTGCAATTAGCATGCAGCAGAGCTGCCAAATAATGCCCAGATGATATACACGAAAATTCGAATGCGTTTTGTAAACAAAGCAGCAATCCGTGGGCTATTGAGGACACTTCGCGATGCCTATCCATGTGCTATACCATGTCAATGTTACTATCATATCTTAGGGTTCGCATAGAGCACAAAGAGCTGTGACCTTGAACGCTCCTTCATTCGTAGATTACTGCTACAGGATAGAAAAGACATAGAAGTGAAAATGGACTAAGTTTTACTGCAATTAGCATGCAGTAGAGCTGCCAAATAGCGCCCAGGCGATATACACGTTAATTCGATCGCGTTTTGTACGCAAAGTAGCAATCCGCGGGCTATATAAGGCACTTCCCGATGTCTATCCAAGTTCTATACCATGCCAATGTAACTATCACATCTTAGCTTTCGTATAGAGCACATAGAGTTGTGACCTTGAACGCTCCTTTATAAGTTGATAACTACTATACAATAGAAAAGACGTACAAGTGAAAATGGATTTAGTTTTACTGCAATTAGCATGCAGCAGAGCTGCCTAATAATGCTCAGATAATATACACGTTAATTCGAATGCGTTTTGTAAACAAAGCAGCAATCCGTGGGCTATTAAGAACTCTTCGCGATGCCTTTCCATGTTCTACACCATGTCAATGTTACTATCATACCTTAGGGTTCGCATAGAGCACAAGGAGCTGTGACCTTGAACGATCCTTCATTCGTAGATTACTGCTACACGATAGAAAAGACGTTCAAGTGAAAAAGGATTTAGTTTTACTGCAATTAGTATGCAGCAGAGCTTTCAAAAAGTGCCCAAATAATATACACGTCAATTCGAACGCGTTTTGTACGCAAAGTAGCAATCCGCGGGCTATATAAGGAACTTTGCGATGTCTATCCATGTTCTATACCATGCCAACGTAACTATCATATCTTAGCGTTCGCATACAGCACCTAGAGCTGTGACCTTGAACGCTCCTTCATAAGTAGATAATTCCTACATGATAGAAAAGACGTTCAGGAGAAAACGGTCTAAGTTTTACTGCAAATAGTATGCAGCAGAGCTTTCAAAAAGTGCTCAAATAATATACACGTTAATTCGAACGCGTTTTGGATGCAAAGTAGCAATCCGCGGGCTATATAAGGCACTTCACGCTGTCTATCCAAGTTCTATACCATGCCAATATAACTATCACATCTTAGCGTTCGTATAGAGCTCGTAGAGTTGTGACCTTGAACGCTCCTTCATAAGTAGATTTCTCCTACACGATATAAAAGACGTACAATAGAAAACGGACTAAGTTTTACTGCAATTAGTATGCAGCAGAGCTTTCAAAAAGTGCCCAAATAGCATACACTTCAATTCGAACGCGTTTTGAAGGCAAAGTAGCAATCCGCGGGCTATATATGGCACTTCGCGATATCTATCCATGTTCTATACCATGCCATTGTAACTACCATACCTTAGCGTTTGCATACAGCACCTAGAGTTGTGACCTTGAACGCTCCTTCATAAGTAAATAACTCCTACACGATAGAAAAGACCTTCAAGAGAAAACGGTCTAAGTTTTACTGCAATTAGTATGCAACAGAGCTTTCAGAAAATGCCTAAATACTATACACGTTAATTCGAACGCGTTTTGTACGCAAAGTAGCAATCCGCGGGCTATATAAGGCACTTCCCGATGTCTATCCAAGTTCTATACCATTCCAATGTAACTATCACATCTTAGCGTTCGTATAGAGCTCATAGAGTTGTGACCTTGAACGCTCCTTCATAAGTAGATAACTCCTACACGATAGAAAAGACGTTCAAGAGAAAACGGTCTAAGTTTTACTGCAATTAGTATGCAGCAGAGCTTTCAAAAAGTGCCCAAATAATATACACGTCAATTCGAACGCGTTTTGTACGCAAAGTAACAATCCGCGGGCTATATAAGGCACTTCCCGATGTCTATCCAAGTTCTATACCATGCCAATGTAACTATCACACCTTAGCGTTCGCATAGAGCACCTAGAGTTGCGACCTTGAACGCTCCTTCATAAGGAGATAACTCCTACACGATAGAAAAGACGTTCAAGAGAAAATGGATTTAGTTTTACTGCAATTAGCATGCAACAGAGCTGCCAAATAATTCCCAGATGATATACACGAAAATTCGAATGCGTTTTGTAAACAAAGCAGCAATCCGTGGGCTATTGAGGACACTTCGCGATGCCTATCCATGTGCTATACCATGTCAATGTTACTATCATATCTTAGGGTTCGCATAGAGCACAAAGAGCTGTGACCTTGAACGATCCTTCATTCGTAGATTACTGCTACACGATAGAAAAGACGTACAAGTGAAAATGGAATAAGTTTTACTGCAATTAGCATGCAGCAGAGCTGCCTAATAATGCCCAGATGATATACACGAAAATTCGAATGCGTTTTGTAAACAAAGCAGCAATCCGTGGGCTATTGAGGACACTTCGCGATGCCTTTCCATGTTCTACAGCATGTCAATGTTACTATCACACCTTAGGGTTCGCATAGAACACAAAGAGCTGTGACCGTGAACGATCCTTCATTCGTAGATAACTGCTACTCGATAGAAAAGACGTACAAGTGAAAATGGATTAAGTTTTACTTCAATTAGCATGCAGCAGAGCTGCCAAATAATGCCCAGATAATATACACGTTAATTCGAATGCGTTTTGTAAACAAAGCAGCAATCCGTGGGCTATTAAAGACACTTCGTGATGCCTTTCCATGTTCTACACCATGTCAATGTTACTATCATACCTTAGGGTTCGCATAGAGCACAAAGAGCTGTGACCTTGAACGCTCCTTCATTCGTAGATTACTGCTACAGGATAGAAAAGAAGTACAAGTGAAAATGGACTAAGTTTTACTGCAATTAGCATGCAGTAGAGCTGCCAAATAGCGCCCAGGCGATATACACGTTAATTCGATCGCGTTTTGTACGCAAAGTAGCAATCCGTGGGATATATAGGGCACTTCGCGATGTCTATCCATGTTCTATACCATGCCATTGTAACTACCATATCTTAGCGTTTGCATACAGCACATAGAGTTGTGACCTTGAACGCTCCTTCATAAGTAGATATCTCCAACACGATAGAAAAGACGTTCAAGAGAAAGCGGTCTAAGTTTTACTGCAATTAGTATTAAGCAGAGCTTTCAAAAAGTGCCCAAATAATATACACGTCAATTCGAAGGCGTTTTGAACGCAAAGTAGCAATCCGCGGGCTATATAAGGCACTTAGCGATATCTACCCATGTTCTATACCATGCCAATGTAACTATCATATCTTAGCGTTCGCATAGAGCACCTAGAGTTGTGACCTTGAACGCTCCTTCATAAGTAGATAACTACTACACAATAGAGAAGAAGTACAAGTGAAAATGGATTTAGTTTTACTGCAATTAGCATGCAGCAGAGCTGCCAAATAATGCCCAGATAATATACACGTTAATTCGAATGAGTTTGGTAAACAAAGCAGCAATCCGTGGGCTATTAAGGACACTTCGCGATGACTTTCCATGTTCTACATCATGTCAATGTTACTATCATACCTTAGGGTTCGCCTAGGGCACAAAGAGCTGTGACCTTGAACGGTCCTTCACTCGTAGATTACTGCTACACGATAGAAAAGACGTACAAGTGAAAATGGATTTAGTTTTACTGCAATTAGTATGCAGCAGAGCTTTCAAAAAGTGCCCAAATAATATACACGTTAATTCGATCTCGTTTTGTACGCAAAGTAGCAATCCGTGGGATATATAGGGCCCTTCGCGATGTCTATCCATGTTCTATACCATGCCATTGTAACTACCATATCTTAGCGGTCGCATACAGCACATAGAGTAGTGACCTTGAACGCTCCTTCATAAGTAGATATCTCACACACGATAGAAAAGACGATCAAGAGAAAACGGTCTAAGTTTTACATCAATTAGTATGCAGCAGAGCTTTCAAAGAGTGCCCAAATAATAAACACGTCAATTCGAACGCGTTTTGTACGCAAAGTAGCAATCCGCAGGATATATAAGGCACTTCACGATGTCTATCCATGCTCTATACCATGCCAATGTAACCATCACATCTTAGCGTTCGTATAGAGCTCAGAGAGTTGTGACCTTGAACGCTCCTTCATAAGGAGATATCTCCTACACGATATAAAAGACGTACAATAGAAAACGGACTAAGTTTTACTGCAATTAGTATGCAGCAGAGCTTTCAAAAAGTGCCCAAATAATATACACGTCAATTCAATCGCGTTTTGTACGGAAAGTAGCAATCCGCGGGCTATATAAGGCACTTTGCGATGTCTATCCATGTTCTATACCATGCCAATATAAATATCATATCTTAGCGTTCGCATAGAGCACCTAGAGTTGTGACCTTGAACGCTAGTTCATAAGTAGATAACTACTACACAATAGAGAAGATATACAAGTGAAAATGGATTTAGTTTTACTGCAATTAGCATGCAGCAGAGCTGCCAAATAATGCCCAGATAATATACGCGTTAATTCGAATGCGTTTTGTAAACAAAGCAGCAATCCGTGGGCTATTAAGGACACTTCGCGATGCCTATCCATTTTCTATACCATGCCATTGTAACTACCATACCTTAGCGTTTGCATACAGCACCTAGAGTTGTGACCTTAAACGCTCCTTCATAAGTAGATAACTCCTACACGATAGAAAAGACGTTCAAGAGAAAACGGTCTAAGTTTTACTGCAATTAGTATGCAGCAGAACTTTCAAAAAGTGCCCAAATAATAAACACGTCAATTCGAACGCGTTTTGTACTCAAAGTAGCAATCCGCGGGCTATATAAGGCACTTTGCGATGTCTATCCATGTTCTATACCATGCCAATGTAACTATCATATCTTAGCGTTCGCCTTGAGCACCTAGAGTTGTGACCTTGGACGCTCCTTCATAAGTAGATTACTCCTACACGATACAAAAAACGTTCAAGAGAAAACGGTCTAAGTTTTACTGCAATTAGTATGCAGCAGAGCTTTCAAAAAGTGCCCAAATAATATACACGTCAATTCGAACGCGTTTTGTACGCAAAGTAGCAATCCGCGGGCTATATAAGGCACTTCGCGATATCTATCCATGTTCTATACCATGCCAATGTAACTATCATATCTTCTCGTTCGCATAGAGCACCTAGAGTTGTGACATTGAACGCTGCTTCATAAGTAGATAACTATTACACAATAGAGAAGACTATTACACAAGAAGAATACAGAAGAGAAAGTGAAAATGGATTTAGTTTTACTGCAATTAGCATGCAGCAGAGCTGCCAAATAATGCCCAGATAATATACGCGTTAATTCGAATGCGTTTTGTAAACAAAGCAGCAATCCGTGGGCTATTAAGGACACTTCGCGATGCCTATCCATTTTCTATACCATGCCATTGTAACTACCATACCTTAGCGTTTGCATACAGCACCTAGAGTTGTGACCTTGAACGCTCCTTCATAAGTAGATAGCTCCTACACGATAGAAAAGACGTTCAAGAGAAAACGGTCTAAGTTTTACTGCAATTAGCATGCGGCAGAGCTGCCTAATAATGCCCAGATGATATACACGAAAATTGGAATGCGTTTTGTAAACAAAGCAGCAATCCGTGGGCTATTGAGGACACTTCGCGATGCCTTTCCATGTTCTACACAATGTCAATGTTACTATTATACCTTAGAGTTCGCATAGAGCACAAGGAGCTGTGACCTTGAACGATCCTTCATTCGTAGATTACTGCTACACGATAGAAAAGACGTACAAGTGAAAATGGATTTAGTTTTACTGCAATTAGTATGCAGCAGAGCTTTCAAAAAGTGCCCAAATAATATACACGTTAATTCGAACGCGTTTTTTACGCAAAGTAGCAATCCGCGGGCAATATAAGGCACTTCGCGATGTCTATCCATGTTCTATACCATGCCAATGTAACTATCATATCTTAGCGTTCGCATACAGCACCTAGAGTTGTGACCTTGAACGCTCCTTCATAAGTAGATAACTCCTACACGATAGAAAAACATACAATAGAAAACGGACTTAGTTTTACTGCAATTAGTATGCAGCAGAGCTTTCAAAAAGTGCCCAAATAATATACACGTCAATTCGAACGCGTTTTGTACGCAAAGTAGCAATCCGCGGGCTATATAAGGCACTTTGCGATGGCTATCCATGTTCTATACCATGCCAATGTAACTATCATATCTTAGCGTTCGCATAGAGCACCTAGAGTTGTGACCTTGAACGCTCCTTCATAAGTAGATAACTCCTACACGATGGAAAAAACGTTCAAGAGAAATCGGTCTAAGTTTTACTGCAATTAGTATGCTGCAGAGCTTTCAGAAGATGCCCAAATAATATACACGTTAATTCGAACGCGTTTTGTACGCAATGTAGCAATCCGCGGGCAATATAAGGCACGTCGCGATGTCTCTCCATGTTCTATACCATGCCAATGTTACTATTATATCTTAGCGTTCGCATACAGCACCTAAAAAGTTTTACTGCAATTAGTATGCAGCAGAGCTTTCAAGAAGTGCCCAAATAATATACACGTCAGTTCGAACGCGTTTTCAACGCAAAGTAGCAATACGCGGGCAATATAAGGCACTTTGCGATATCTATCCATGTTCTATACCATGCCAATGTAACTATCATATATTAGCGTTCGCATAGAGCACCTAGAGTTGTGACCTTGAACGCTCCTTCATAAGTAGATAACTACTACACAATAGAGAAGACGTACAAGTGAAAATGGATTTAGTTTTGCTGCAATTAGCATGCAGCAGAGCTGCCAAATAATGCCTAGATAATATACGCGTTAATTCGAATGCGGTTTGTAAACAAAGCAGCAATCCGTGGGCTATTAAGGACACTTCGCGATTCCTATCCATTTTCTATACCATGCCATTGTAACTACCATACCTTAGCGTTTGCATACAGCACCTAGAGTTGTGACCTTGAACGCTCCTTCATAAGTAGATAACTCCTACACGATAGAAAAGACGTTCAAGAGAAAACGGTCTAAGTTTTACTACAATTAGTATGCAGCAGAGCTTTCAAAAAGTGCCCAAATAATATACACGTTAATTCGAACGCGTTTTGTACGCAAAGTAGCAATCCGCGGGCTATATAAGGCACTTCACGATGTCTATCCATGTTCTATACCATGCCAATGTAACTATCACATCTTAGCGTTCGTTTAGAGTTCATAGAGTTGTGACCTTGAACGCTCCTTCATAAGTATATATCTCCTACACGATATAAAAGACAGACAATAGAAAACGGACTAAGTTTTACTGCAATTAATATGCAGCAGAGCTTTCAAAAAGTGCCCAAATAATATACACGTCAATTCGAACGCGTTTTGTACGCTAAGTAGCAATCCGCGGGCTATAGAAGGCACTTCAAGATGTCTATCCATGTTCTATACAATGCCAATGTAACTATCATATCATAGCGTTCGCAAAGAGCACCTATAGTTGTGACCTTGAACGCTCCTTCATAAGTAGATAACTCCTACACGATAGAAAAGACGTTCAAGAGAAAACGGTCTATGTTTTACTGCAATTAGTATGCAGCAGAGCTTTCAAAAAGTGCCCAAATAATATACAAGTTACAAAGCAGCAATCCGCGGGCTATATAAGGCACTTCAAGTTGTCTATCCATGTTCTATACAATGCCTATGTAACTATCATATCATAGCGTTCGCAAAGAGCACCTAGAGTTGTGACCTTGAACGCTCCTTCATAAGTAGATATCTCCTACACGATATAAAAGACGTACAATAGAAAACGGACTTAGTTTTACTGCAATTAGTATGCCGCAGAGCTTTCAAAAAGTGCCCAAATAATATACACGTCAATTCGAACGCGTTTTGTACGCAAAGTAGCAATCCGCGGGCTATATAAGGCACTTTGCGATGGCTATCCATGTTCTATACCATGCCAATGTAACTATCATATCTTAGCGTTCGCATAGAGCACCTAGAGTTGTGACCTTGAACGCTCCTTCATAAGTAGATAACTCCTACACGATAGAAAAATCGTTCAAGAGAAATCGGTCTAAGTTTTACTGCAATTAGTATGCTGCAGAGCTTTCAGAAAATGCCCAAATAATATACACGTTAATTCGAACGCGTTTTGTACGCAATGTAGCAATCCGCGGGCAATATAAGGCACGTCGCGATGTCTCTCCATGTTCTATACCATGCCAATGTAACTATTATATCTTAGCGTTCGCATACAGCACCTAAAAAGTTTTACTGCAATTAGTATGCAGCAGAGCTTTCAAGAAGTGCCCAAATAATATACACGTCAGTTCGAACGCGTTTTCAACGCAAAGTAGCAATCCGCGGGCAATATAAGGCACTTCGCGATATCTATCCATGTTCTATACCATGCCAATGTAACTATCATATATTAGCGTTCGCATAGAGCACCTTGAGTTGTGACCTTGAACGCTCCTTCATAAGTAGATAACTACTACACAATAGAGAAGACGTACAAGTGAAAATGGATTTAGTTTTACTGCAATTAGCATGCAGCAGAGCTGCCAAATAATGCCCAGATAATATACGCGTTAATTCGAATGCGTTTTGTAAACAAAGCAGCAATCCGTGGGCTATTATGGACACTTCGCGATGCCTATCCATTTTCTATACCATGCCATTGTAACTACCATACCTTAGCGTTTGCATACAGCACCTAGAGTTGTGACCTTGAAGGCTCCTTCATAAGTAGATAACTCCTACACGATAGAAAAGACGTTCAAGAGAAAACGGTCTAAGTTTTACTGCAATTAGTATGCAGCAGAGCTTTCAGAAAATGCCCAAATAATATTCACGTTAATTCGAACTCGTTTTGTACGCAAAGTAGCAATCCGCGGGCAATATAAGGCACTGCGCGATGTCTATCCATATTCTATACCATGCCAATGTAACTATCATATCTTAGCGTTCGCATACAGCACCTAGAGTTGTGACCTTGAACGCTCCTTCATAAGTAGATAACTCCTACACGATAGAAAAACGTACAATAGAAAACGGACTTAGTTTTACTGCAATTAGTATGCAGCAGATCTTTCAAAAAGTGCCCAAATAATATACACGTCAATTCGAACGCGTTTTGTACGCAAAGTAGCAATCCGCGGGCTATATAAGGCACTTTGCGATGGCTATCCAAATATTCTATACCATGCCAATGTAACTATCATATCTTAGCGTTCGCATAGAGCACCTAGAGTTGTGACCTTGAACGCTCCTTCATAAGTAGATAACTCCTACACGATAGAAAAAACGTTCAAGAGAAATCGGTCTAAGTTTTACTGCAATTAGTATGCAGCAGAGCTTTCAAAAAGTGCCCAAATAATATACAAGTTACAAAGCAGCAATCCGCGGGCTATATAAGGCACTTCAAGATGTCTATCCATGTTCTATACAATGCCTATGTAACTATCATATCATAGCGTTCGCAAAGAGCACCTAGAGTTGTGACCTTGAACGCTCCTTCATAAGTAGATATCTCCTACACGATATAAAAGACGTACAATAGAAAACGGACTAAATTTTACTGCAATTAGCATGCAGCCGAGCTGCCTAATAATGCCCAGATGATATACACGAAAATTCGAATGCGTGTTGTAAACAAAGCAGCAATCCGTGGGCTATTGAGGACACTTCGCGGTGCCTATCCATGTTCTACACCATGTCAATGTTACTATCATATCTTAGGGTTCGCATAGAGCACAAAGAGCTGTGACCTCGAACGCTCCTTCATTCCTAGATTATTGCTACACGATAGAAAAGACGTACAAGTGAAAATGGATTTAGTATTACTGCAATTAGCATGCAGCAGAGCTGCCAAATAATGCCCAGATGATATACACGAAAATTCGAATGCGTTTTGGAAACAAAGCAGCAATCCGTGGGCTATTGAGGACACTTCGCGATACCTATCCATTTTCTATACCATGCCATTTTAACTACCATATCTTAGCGTTCGCATACGTCACCTAGAGTTGTGACCTTGACCCCTCCTTCATAAGTAGATAACTCCTACACGATAGAAAAGACGTTCAAGAGAAAACGGTGTAAGATTTAATGCAATTAATATTCAGCAGAGCTTTCAAAAACTGCCCAAATAATATACACGTTAATTCGAACGCGTTTTGTTCGCAAAGTAGCAATCCGCGGGCTAAATAAGGCATTTCACGATGTCTATCCATGTTCTATACCATGCCATTGTAACTACCATCTCTTAACGTTCTCACACAGCACCTAGAGTTGTGACCTTGAACGCTCCTTCATAAGTAGATAGCTCCTACACGATTGAAAAGACGTTCAAGAGAAAACGGTCTAAGTTTTACTGCAATTAGTAAGCAGCAGAGCTTTCAAAAAGTGCCCAAATAATATTCACGTCAATTCGAACGCGTTTTGTACGCAAAGTAGCAATCCGCGGGCTATATAAGGCACTTCGCGATATCTATCCATGTTCTATACCATGCCAATGTAACTATCATATCTTCTCGTTCGCATAGAGCACCTAGAGTTGTGACATTGAACGCTCCTTCATAAGTAGATAACTATTACACAATAGAGAAGACATAAAAGTGAAAATGGATTTAGTTTTACTGCAATTAGCATGCAGCAGAGCTGCCAAATAATGCCCAGATAATATACGCGTTAATTCGAATGCGTTTTGTAAACAAAGCAGCAATCCGTGGGCTTTTAAGGACACTTCGCGATGCCTATCCATTTTCTATACTATGCCATTGTAACTACCATACCTTAGCGTTTGCATACAGCACCTAGAGTTGTGACCTCTAACGCTCCTTCATAAGTAGATAGCTCCTACACGATAGAAAAGACGTTCAAGAGAAAACGGTCTAAGTTTTACTGCAATTAGCATGCGGCAGAGCTGCCTAATAATGCCCAGATGATATACACGAAAATTCGAATGCGTTTTGTAAACAAGGCAGCAATCCGTGGGCTATTGAGGACACTTCGCGATGCCTTTCCATGTTCTACACAATGTCAATGTTACTATTATACCTTAGAGTTCGCATAGAGCACAAGGAGCTGTGACCTTGAACGATCCTTCATTCGTAGATTACTGCTACACGATAGAAAAGACGTACAAGTGAAAATGGATTTAGTTTTACTGCAATGAGTATGCAGCAGAGCTTTCAAAAAGTGCCCAAATAATATACACGTTAATTCGAACGCGTTTTTTACGCAAAGTTGCAATCCGCGGGCAATATAAGGCACTTCGCGATGTCTATCCATGTTCTATACCATGCCAAAGTAACTATCATATCTTAGCGTTCGCAAACAGCACCTAGAGTTGTGACCTTGGACGCTCCTTCATAAGTAGATAACTCCTACACGATAGAAATGACGTTCAAGAGAAAACGGTCTAAGTTTTACTGCAATTAGTATGCAGCAGAGCTTTCAAAAAGTGCCCAAATAATATACACGTCAATTCAAACGCGTTTTGAACGCAATGTAGCAATCCGCGGGCTATATAAAGCACTTCGCGTTATCTATCCATGTTCTATACCATGCCAATGTAACTATCACATCTTAGCGTTCGTATAGAGCTCATAGAGTTGTGGCCTTGAACGCTCCTTCATAAGTAGATATCTCCTACACGATATAAAAGACGTACAATAGAAAACGGACTAAGTTTTACTGCAATTAGTATGCAGCCGAGCTTTCAAAAAGTGCCCAAATAATATACACGTCAATTCGAACGCGTTTTGTACGCAAAGTAGCAATCCGCGGACTATATAAGGCACTTCGCGATATCTATCCATGTTCTATACCATGCCAATGTAACTATCATATCTTAGCGTTCGCATAGAGCACCTAGAGTTGTGACCTTGAACACTCCTTCATAAGGAGATAACTCCTACACGATAGAAAAGACGTTCAAGAGAAAATGGATTTAGTTTTACTGCAATTAGCATGCAACAGAGCTGCCAAATAATTCCCAGATGATATACACGAAAATTCGAATGCGTTTTGTAAACAAAGCAGCAATCCGTGGGCTATTGAGGACACTTCGCGATGCCTATCCATGTGCTATACCATGTCAATGTTACTATCATATCTTAGGGTTCGCATAGAGCACAAAGAGCTGTGACCTTGAACGCTCCTTCATTCGTAGATTACTGCTACAGGATAGAAAAGACTTACAAGTGAAAATGGACTAAGTTTTACTGCAATTAGCATGCAGTAGAGCTGCCAAATAGCGCCCAGGCGATATACACGTTAATTCGAACGCGTTTTGTATGCAAAGTAGCAATCCGCGGGCTATATAAGGCACTTCACGATGTCTACTCATGTTCTATACCATGCCAACGTAACTATCACATCTTAGCGTTCGTATAGAGCTATAGAGTTGTGACCTTGAGCGCTCCTTCATAAGTAGATATCTCCTACACGATAGAAAAGACGTTCAAGAGAAAACGGTCTAAGTTTTACTGCAATTAGAATGCAGCAGAGCTTTCACAAAGTGCCCAAATAATATACACGTTAATTCGAACGCGTTTTGTACGCAAAGTAGCAATACGTGGGCAATATAAAGCACTTCGCGATGTCTATCCATGTTCTATACCATGCCAATGTAATTATCATATCTTAGCGTTCGCATACAGCACCTAGAGTTGTGACCTTGAACGCTCCTTCATTCGTAGATTACTGCTACACGATAGAAAAGAAGTACAAGTGAAAATGGATTTAGTTTTACTGCAATTAGCATGCAGCAGAGCTGCTAAATTATGCTCAGATGATATACACGAAAATTCGAATGCGTTTTGTAAACAAAGCAGCAATCCGTGGGCTCTTGAGGACACTTCGCGATGCCTATCCATATGCTATACCATGTCAATGATACTATCATACCTTAGGGTTCGCATAGAGCACAAAGAGCTGTGACCTTGAATGATCCTTCATTCGTAGATTACTGCTACACGATAGAAAAGACGTACAAGTGAAAATGGAATAAGTTTTACTGCAATTAGCATGCAGCAGAGCTGCCTAATAATGCCCAGATGATATACACGAAAATTCGAATGCGCTTTGTAATCAAAGCAGCAATCCGTGGGCTATTGAGGACACTTCGCGATGCCTTTCCATGTTCTACAGCATGTCAATGTTACTATCACACCTTAGGGTTCGCATAGAACACAAAGAGCTGTGACCGTGAACGATCCTTCATTCGTAGATAACTGCTACACGATAGAAAAGACGTACAAGTGAAAATGGATTAAGTTTTACTGCAATTAGCATGCAGCAGAGCTGCCAAATAATGCCCAGATAATATACACGTTAATTCGAATGCGTTTTGTAAACAAAGCAGCAATCCGTGGGCTATTAAAGACACTTCGTGATGCCTTTCCATGTTCTACACCATGTCAATGTTACTATCAGACCTTAGGGTTCGCATAGAGCACAAAGAGCTGTGACTTTGAACGCTCCTTCATTCGTAGATTACTGCTACAGGATAGAAAAGAAGTACAAGTGAAAATGGACTAAGTTTTACTGCAATTAGCATGCAGTAGAGCTGCCAAATAGCGCCCAGGCGATATACACGTTAATTCGATCGCGTTTTGTACGCAAAGTAGCAATCCGTGAGATATATAGTGCACTTCGCGATGTCTATCCATGTTCTATACCATGCCATTGTAACTACCATATCTTAGCGTTTGCATACAGCACATAGAGTTGTGACCTTGAACGCTCCTTCATAAGTAGATATCTCCAACACGATAGAAAAGACGTTCAAGAGAAAGCGGTCTAAGTTTTACTGCAATTAGTATTAAGCAGAGCTTTCAAAAAGTGCCCAAATAATATACACGTCAATTCGAACGCGTTTTGAACGCAAAGTAGCAATCCGCGGGCTATATAAGGCACTTAGCGATTACTATCCATGTTCTATAACATGCCAATGTAACTATCATATCTTAGCGTTCGCATAGAGCACCTAGAGTTGTGACCTTGAACGCTCCTTCATAAGTAGATATCTCCAACACGATAGAAAAGACGTTCAAGAGAAAGCGGTCTAAGTTTTACTGCAATTAGTATGCAGCAGAGCTTTCAAAGAGTGCCCAAATAATAAACACGTCAATTCGAACGCGTTTTGTACGCAAAGTAGCAATCCGCGGGCTATATAAGGCACTTCACGATGTCTATCCATGTTCTATACCATGCTAATGTAACTATCACATCTTAGCGTTCGTATAGAGCTCATAGAGTTGTGACCTTGAACGCTCCTTCATAAGTAGATATCTCCTACACGATATAAAAGACGTACAATAGAAAACGGACTAAGTTTTACTGCAATTAGTATGCAGCAGAGCTTTCAAAAAGTGCCCAAATAATATACACGTCAATTCAAACGCGTTTTGTACGCAAAGTAGCAATCCGCGGGCTATATAAGGCACTTTGCGATGTCTATCCATGTTCTATACCATGCCAATATAAATATCATATCTTAGCGTTCGCATAGAGCACCTAGAGTTGTGACCTTGAACGCTCCTTCATAAGTAGATAACTCCTACACGATAGAAAAAACGTTCAAGAGAAAACGGTCTAAGTTTTACTGCAATTAGTATGCTGCAGAACTTTCAGAAAATGCCCAAATAATATACACGTTAATTCGAACGCGTTTTGTACGCTAAGTAGCAATCCGCGGGCAATATAAAGCACTTCGCGATGTCTATCAATGTTCTATACCATGCCATTGTACTATCATATCTTAGCGTTCGCATAGAGCACCTAGAGTTGTGACCTTGAACGCTAGTTCATATGTAGATAACTACTACACAATAGAGAAGATATACAAGTGAAAATGGATTTAGTTTTACTGCAATTAGCATGCAGCAGAGCTGCCAAATAATGCCCAGATAATATACGCGTTAATTCGAATGCGTTGCATACAGCACCTAGAGTTGTGACCTTAAACGCTCCTTCATAAGTAGATAACTCCTACACGATAGAAAAGACGTTCAAGAGAAAACGGTCTAAGTTTTACTGCAATTAGTATGCAGCAGAGCTTTCAAAAAGTGCCCAAATAATAAACACGTCAATTCGAACGCGTTTTGTACTCAAAGTAGCAATCCGCGGGCTATATAAGGCACTTTGCGATGTCTATCCATGTTCTATACCATGCCAATGTAACTATCATATCTTAGCGTTCGCATTGAGCACCTAGAGTTGTGACCTTGGACGCTCCTTCATAAGTAGATTACTCCTACACGATAGAAAAAACGTTCAAGAGAAAACGGTCTAAGTTTTACTGCAATTAGTATGCAGCAGAGCTTTCAAAAAGTGCCCAAATAATATACACGTCAATTCGAACGCGTTTTGTACGCAAAGTAGCAATCCGCGGGCTATATAAGGCACTTCGCGATATCTATCCATGTTCTATACCATGCCAATGTAACTATCATATCTTAGCGTTCGCATAGAGCATAAGGAGATAACTCCTACACGATAGAAAAGACGTTCAAGAGAAAATGGATTTAGTTTTACTGCAATTAGCATGCAACAGAGCTGCCAAATAATTCCCAGATGATATACACGAAAATTCGAATGCGTTTTGTAAACAAAGCAGCAATCCGTGGGCTATTGAGGACACTTCGCGATGCCTATCCATGTGCTATACCATGTCAATGTTACTATCATATCTTAGGGTTCGCATAGAGCACAAAGAGCTGTGACCTTGAACGATCCTTCATTCGTAGATTACTGCTACACGATAGAAAAGACGTACAAGTGAAAATGGAATAAGTTTTACTGCAATTAGCATGCAGCAGAGCTGCCTAATAATGCCCAGATGATATACACGAAAATTCGAATGCGTTTTGTAAACAAAGCAGCAATCCGTGGGCTATTGAGGACACTTCGCGATGCCTTTCCATGTTCTACAGCATGTCAATGTTACTTTCACACCTTAGGGTTCGCATAGAACACAAAGAGCTGTGACCGTGAACGATCCTTCATTCGTAGATAACTGCTACTCGATAGAAAAGACGTACAAGTGAAAATGGATTAAGTTTTACTGCAATTAGCATGCAGCAGAGCTGCCAAATAATGCCCAGATAATATACACGTTAATTCGAATGCGTTTTGTAAACAAAGCAGCAATCCGTGGGCTATTAAAGACACTTCGTGATGCCTTTCCATGTTCTACACCATGTCAATGTTACTATCATACCTTAGGGTTCGCATAGAGCACAAAGAGCTGTGACCTTGAACGCTCCTTCATTCGTAGATTACTGCTACAGGATAGAAAAGAAGTACAAGTGAAAATGGACTAAGTTTTACTGCAATTAGCATGCAGTAGAGCTGCCAAAGAGCGCCCAGGCGATATACACGTTAATTCGATCGCGTTTTGTACGCAAAGTAGCAATCCGTGGGATATATAGGGCACTTCGCGATGTCTATCCATGTTCTATACCATGCCATTGTAACTACCATATCTTAGCGTTCGCATACAGCACATAGAGTTGTGACCTTGAACGCTCCTTCATAAGTAGATATCTCCAACACGATAGAAAAGACGTTCAAGAGAAAGCGGTCTAAGTTTTACTGCAATTAGTATTAAGCAGAGCTTTCAAAAAGTGCCCAAATAATATACACGTCAATTCGAAGGCGTTTTGAACGCAAAGTAGCAATCCGCGGGCTATATAAGGCACTTAGCGATATCTATCCATGTTCTATACCATGCCAATGTAACTATCATATCTTAGCGTTCGCATAGAGCACCTAGAGTTGTGACCTTGAACGCTCCTTCATAAGTAGATAACTACTACACAATAGAGAAGAAGTACAAGTGAAAATGGATTTAGTTTTACTGCAATTAGCATGCAGCAGAGCTGCCAAATAATGCCCAGATAATATACACGTTAATTCGAATGAGTTTGGTAAACAAAGCAGCAATCCGTGGGCTATTAAGGACACTTCGCGATGACTTTCCATGTTCTAGATCATGTCAATGTTACTATCATACCTTAGGGTTCGCCTAGGGCACAAAGAGCTGTGACCTTGAACGGTCCTTCATTCGTAGATTACTGCTACACGATAGAAAAGACGTACAAGTGAAAATGGATTTAGTTTTACTGCAATTAGTATGCAGCAGAGCTTTCAAAAAGTGCCCAAATAATATACACGTTAATTCGATCTCGTTTTGTACGCAAAGTAGCAATCCGTGGGATATATAGGGCCCTTCGCGATGTCTATCCATGTTCTATACCATGCCATTGTAACTACCATATCTTAGCGGTCGCATACAGCACATAGAGTAGTGACCTTGAACGCTCCTTCATAAGTAGATATCTCACACACGATAGAAAAGACGATCAAGAGAAAACGGTCTAAGTTTTACATCAATTAGTATGCAGCAGAGCTTTCAAAGAGTGCCCAAATAATAAACACGTCAATTCGAACGCGTTTTGTACGCAAAGTAGCAATCCGCGGGCTATATAAGGCACTTTGCGATGTCTATCCATGTTCTATACCATGCCAATATAAATATCATATCTTAGCGTTCGCATAGAGCACCTAGAGTTGTGACCTTGAACGCTCCTTCATAAGTAGATAACTCCTACACGATAGAAAAGACGTTCAAGAGAAAACGGTCTAAGTTTTACTGCAATTAGTATGCAGCAGAGCTTTCAAAAAGTGCCCAAATAATATACACGTCAATTCGAACGCGTTTTGTAAGCAAAGTAGCAATCCGCGGGCTATATAAGGCACTTCCCGATGTCTATCCAAGTTCTGTACCATGCCAATGTAACTATCACATCTTAGCGTTCGCATAGGGCACCTAGAGTTGTGACCTTGAACGCTCCTTCATAAGTAGATAACTCCTACACGATAGAAAAGACGTTCAAGAGAAAATGGATTTAGTTTTACTGCAATTAGCATGCAACAGAGCTCCCAAATAATTCCCAGATAATATACACGTTAATTCGAATGAGTTTGGTAAACAAAGCAGCAATCCGTGGGCTAATGAGGACACTTCGCGATGCCTATCCATGTGCTTATACCATGTCAATGTTACTATCATATCTTAGGGTTCACATAGAGCACAAAGAGCTGTGACCTTGATCGCTCCTTCAATCGTAGATTACTGCTACAGGATAGAAAAGATGTACAAGTGAAAATGGACTAAGTTTTACTGCAATTAGCATGCAGTAGAGCTGCCAAATAGCGCCTAGGCGATATACACGTTAATTCGATCGCGTTTTGTACACAAAGTAGCAATCCGTGGGATATATAGGGCACTTCGTGATGTCTATCCATGTTCTATACCATGCCATTGTAACTACCATATCTTAGCGTTCGCATACAGCACCTAGAGTTCTGACCTTGAAAGCTCCTTCATAAGTAGATAACTACTACACAATAGGGAAGACGTACAAGTGAAAATGGATTTAGTTTTACTGCAATTAGCATGCAGCAGAGCTGCCAAATAATGCCCAGATAATATACTCGTTAATTCGAATGCGTTTTGTAAACAATGCAGCAATCCGTGGGCTATTAAGGACACTTCGCGATGCCTATCCATTTTCTATACCATGCCATTGTAACTCCCATTCCTTAGCGTTTGCATACAGCACCTAGAGTTGTGACCTTGAATGCTCCTTCATAAGTAGATAACTCCTACACGATAGAAAAGACGTTCAAGAGAAAACAGTCTAAGTTTTACTGCAATTAGTATGCAGCAGAGCTTTCAAAAAGTGCCCAAATAATATACACGTCAATTCGAACGCGTTTTGTAAGCAAAGTAGCAATCCGCGGGCTATATAAGGCACTTCACGATGTCTATCCAAGTTCTGTACCATGCCAATGTAACTATCACATCTTAGCGTTCGCATAGGGCACCTAGAGTTGTGACCTTGAACGCTCCTTCATAAGTAGATAACTCCTACACGATAGAAAAGACGTTCAAGAGAAAATGGATTTAGTTTTACTGCAATTAGCATGCAACAGAGCTCCCAAATAATTCCCAGAGGATATACACGAAAATTCGAATGCGTTTTGTAAACAAAGCAGCAATCCGTGGGCTAATGAGGACACTTCGCGATGCCTATCCATGTGCTATACCATGTCAATGTTACTATCATATCTTAGGGTTCGCATAGAGCACAAAGAGCTGTGACCTTGATCGCTCCTTCATTCGCAGATTACTGCTACAGGATAGAAAAGATGTACAAGTGAAAATGGACTAAGTTTTACTGCAATTACCATGCAGTAGAGCTGCCAAATAGCGCCTAGGCGATATACACGTTAATTCGATCGCGTTTTGTACGCAAAGTAGCAATCCGTGGGATATATAGGGCACTTCGTGATGTCTATCCATGTTCTATACCATGCCATTGTAACTATCATATCTTAGCGTTCGCATACAGCACCTAGAGTTGTGACCTTGAAAGCTCCTTCATAAGTAGATAACTACTACACAATAGGGAAGACGTACAAGTGAAAATGGATTTAGTTTTACTGCAATTAGCATGCAGCAGAGCTGCCAAATAATGCCCAGATAATATACTCGTTAATTCGAATGCGTTTTGTAAACAATGCAGCAATCCGTGGGCTATTAAGGACACTTCGCGATGCCTATCCATTTTCTATACCATGCCATTGTAACTCCCATACCTTAGCGATTGCATACAGCACCTAGAGTTGTGACCTTGAATGCTCCTTCATAAGTAGATAACTCCTACACGATAGAAAAGACGTTCAAGAGAAAACAGTCTAAGTTTTACTGCAATTAGTATGCAGCAGAGCTTTCAAAAAGTGCCCAAATAATATACACGTTAATTCGAACACGTTTTGTAGGCAAATTAGCAATCCGCGGGCTATATAATGCACTTCATGATGTCTATCCAAGTTCTATACCATGCCAATGTAACTATCACATCTTAGCTTTCGCATAGAGCACCTAAAGTTGTGACCTTGAACGCTCCATCATAAGTAGATAACTCCTAAACGATATAAAAGACGTACAATTGAAAACGGACTAACTTTTATTGCAATTAGTATGCAGCAGAGCTTTCAAAAAGTGCCCAAATAATATACACGTCAATTCGAACTCGTTTTGTACGCAAAGTAGCATTCCGCGGGCAATATAAGGCACTTCGCGATGTCTATCCATGTTCTATACCATGCCAATGTAACTATCATATCTTAGCGTTCGCATAGAGCACCTAGAGTTGTGACCTTGAAGGCTCCTTCATAAGTAGATAACTACTACACAATAGAGAAGATGTACAAGTGAAAATGGATTTAGTTTTACTGCAATTAGCATGCAGCAGAGCTGCCAAATAATGCCCAGATAATATACACGTTAATTCGAATGAGTTTGGTAAACAAAGCAGCAATCCGTGGGCTATTAAGGACACTTCGCGATGACTTTCCATGTTCTACATCATGTCAATGTTACTATCATACCTTAGGGTTCGCCTAGAGCACAAAGAGCTGTGACCTTGAACGGTCCTTCATTCGTAGATTACTGCTACACGATAGAAAAGACGTACAAGTGAAAATGGATTTAGTTTTACTGCAATTAATATGCAGCAGAGCTTTCAAAATGTGCCCAAATAATATACACGTTAATTCGATCGCGTTTTGTACGCAAAGTAGCAATCCGTGGGATATATAGGGCCCTTCGCGATGTCTATACATGTTCTATACCATGCCATTGTAACTACCATATCTTAGCGGTCGCATACAGCACATAGAGTAGTGACCTTGAACGCTCCTTCATAAGTAGATATCTCCCGCACGATAGAAAAGACGATCAAGGGAAAACGGTCTAAGTTTTACTGCAATTAGTATGCAGCAGAGCTTTCAAAAAGTGCCCAAATAATAAACACGTCAATTCGAACGCATTTTGTACGCAAAGTAGCAATCCGCGGGCTATATAAGGCACTTCACGATGTCTATCCATGTTCTATACCATGCCAATGTAACTATCACATCTTAGCGTTCGTATAGAGCTCATAGAGTTGTGACCTTGAACGCTCCTTCATAAGTAGATATCTCCTACACGATATAAAAGACGTACAATAGAAAACGGACTAAGTTTTACTGCAATTAGTATGCAGCAGAGCTCTCAAAAAGTGCCCAAATAATATACACGTCAATTCAAACGCGTTTTGTACGCAAAGTAGCAATCCGCGGGCTATATAAGGCACTTTGTGATGTCTATCCATGTTCTATACCATGCCAATATAAATATCATATCTTAGCGTTCGCATAGAGCACCTAGAGTTGTGACCTTGAACGCTCCTTCATAAGTAGATAACTCCTACACGATAGAAAAAACGTTCAAGAGAAAACGGTCTAAGTTTTACTGCAATTAGTATGCAGCAGAGCTTTCAAAAAGTGCCCAAATAATATACACGTCAATTCGAACGCGTCTTGTACGCAAAGTAGCAATCCGCCGGCTATATAAGGCACTTCGCGATGTCTATCCATGTTCTATACCATGCCAATGTAACTATCATATCTCAGCGTTCGCATACAGCACCTAGAGTTGTGACCTTGAACGCTCCTTCATAAGTAGATAACTCCTACATGATAGAAAAGACGTTCAAGAGAAAATGGATTTAGTTTTACTGCAATTAGCATGCAACAGAGCTCCCAAATAATTCCCAGAGGATATACACGAAAATTCGAATGCGTTTTGTAAACAAAGCAGCAATCCGTGGGCTAATGAGGACACTTCGCGATGCCTATCCATGTGCTATACCATGTCAATGTTACTATCATATCTTAGGGTTCGCATAGAGCACAAAGAGCTGTGACCTTGATCGCTCCTTCATTCGTAGATTACTGCTACAGGATAGAAAAGATGTACAAGTGAAAATGGACTAAGTTTTACTGCAATTAGCATGCAGTAGAGCTGCCAAATAGCGCCCAGGCGATATACACGTTAATTCGATCGCGTTTTGTACGCAAAGTAGCAATCCGTGGGATATATAGGGCACTTCGCGATGTCTATCCATGTTCTATACCATGCCATTGTAACTACCATATCTTAGCGTTCGCATACAGCACCTAGAGTTGTGACCTTGAAAGCTCCTTCATAAGTAGATAACTACTACACAATAGGGAAGACGTACAAGTGAAAATGGATTTAGTTTTACTGCAATTAGCATGCAGCAGAGCTGCCAAATAATGCCCAGATAATATACTCGTTAATTCGAATGCGTTTTGTAAACAATGCAGCAATCCGTGGGCTATTAAGGACACTTCGCGATGCCTATCCATTTTCTATACCATGCCATTGTAACTCCCATACCTTAGCGTTTGCATACAGCACCTAGAGTTGTGACCTTGTATGCTCCTTCATAAGTAGATAACTCCTACACGATAGAAAAGACGTTCAAGAGAAAACAGTCTAAGTTTTACTGCAATTAGTATGCAGCAGAGCTTTCAAAAAGTGCCCAAATAATATAAACGTTAATTCGAACACGTTTTGTAGGCAAAGTAGCAATCCGCGGGCTATATAAGGCACTTCATGATGTCTATCCAAGTTCTATACCATGCCAATGTAACTATCACATCTTAGCGTTCGAATAGAGCTCATAGAGTTGTGACCTTGAATGCTCCTTCATAAGTAGTTACCTCCTACACGATATAAAAGACGTACAATAGAAAACGGACTAAGTTTTACTGCAATTAGTATGCAGCAGAGCTTTTAAAAAGTGCCCAAATAATATACACGTCAATTCGAACGCGTTTTGTACGCAAAGTAGCAATC
Source organism: Tetropium fuscum (assembly GCA_964058915.1). NCBI lineage: Eukaryota > Metazoa > Arthropoda > Insecta > Coleoptera > Cerambycidae > Tetropium > Tetropium fuscum. The sequence continues at coordinate 667,980 of CAXKVY010018570.1, read as the reverse complement.
CGCGGACTATATAAGGCACTTTGCGATGTCTATACATGTTCTATACCATGCCAATGTAACTATCATATCCTAGCGTTCGCATAGAGCACCTAGAGTTGTGACCTTGAACACTCCTTCATAAGTAGATAACTCCTACACGATAGAAAAGACGTTCAAGAGAAAACGGTCTAAGATTTACAGCAATTAATATTCAGCAGAGCTTTCAAAAAGTGCTCAAATAATATACACGTTAAATCGAACGCGTTTTATAAGCAAAGTAGCAATCCGCGGGCTATAAAAGGCACTTCGCGATATCTATCAATGTTCTATACCATGTTAATGTAACTATCATATCTTAACGTTCGCATAGAGCACCAAGAGTTGTGACCTTGAACGCTCCTTCATAAGGAGATAACTCCTACACGATAGAAAAGACGTTCAAGAGAAAACGGTCTAAGTTTTACTGCAATTAGTATGCAGCAGAGCTTTCAAAAAGTGCCCAAATAATATACACGTTAATTCGAACGCGTTTTCTACGCAAAGTAGCAATCCGCGGGCTATATAAGGTACTTCCCGATGTCTATCCAAGTTCTATACCATGCCAATGTAACTATCACATCTTAGCGTTCGTATAGAGCTCATAGAGTTGTGACCTTGAACGCTCCTTCATAAGTAGATAACTCCTACACGATAGAAAAGACGTTCAAGAGAAAACGGTCTAAGTTTTACTGAAATTAGTATGCAGCAGAGCTTTCAAAAAGTGCCCAAATAATATACACTGCATTACTGCAATTAGCATGCAGCAGAGCTGCCAAATAATGCCCAGATAATATACACGAAAATTCGAATGCGTTTTGTAAACAAAGCAGCAATCCGTGAGCTATTGAGGACACTTCGCGATGCCTATCCATGTGCTATACCATGTCAATGTTACTATAATATCTTAGGGTTCGCATAGAGCACAAAGAGCTGTGACCTTGAACGCTCCTTCATTCGTAGATTACTGCTACAGGATAGAAAAGACGTACAAGTGAAAATGGACTAAGTTTTACTGCAATTAGCATGCAGTAGAGCTGCCAAATAGCGCCCAGGCGATATACACGTTAATTCGATCGCGTTTTGTACGCAAAGTAGCAATCCGTGGGATATATAGGGCACTTCGCGATGTCTATCCATGTTCTATACCATGCCAATGTAACTATCACATCTTAGCGTTCGTATAGAGCTCATAGAGTTGTGACCTTGAACGCTCCTTCATAAGTAGATATCTCCTACACGATAGAAAAGACGTTCAAGAGAAAACAGTCTAAGTTTTACTGCAATTAGTATGCAGCAGAGCTGCCAAATAATGCCCAGATAATATACGCGTTAATTCGAATGCGTTTTGTAAACAAAGCAGCAATCCGTGGGCTATTAAGGACACTTCGCGATGCCTATCCATTTTCTATACCATGCCATTGTAACTCCCATACCTTAGCGTTTGCATACAGCACCTAGAGTTGTGAACTTGAACGCTCCTTCTTAAGTACATAACTCCTACACGATAGAAAAGACGTTCAAGAGAAAACAGTCTAAGTTTTACTGCAATTAGTATGCAGCAGAGCTTTCAGAAAATGCCCAAATAATATACACGTTAATTCGAACGCGTTTTGTACGCAAAGTAGCAATCCGCGGGCTATATAAGGCACTTCCCGATGTCTATCCAAGTTCTATACCATACCAATGTAACTATCACATCTTAGCGTTCGCATAGAGCACCTAGAGTTGTGACCTTGAACGCTCCTTCATAAGTAGATAACTCCTACACGATAGAAAAGACGTTCAAGAGAAAACGGTCTAAGTTTTACTGCAATTAGTATGCAGCAGAGCTTTCAAAAAGTGCCCAAATAATATACACGTCAATTCGAACGCGTTTTGTACGCAAAGTAGCAATCAGCGGGCTATATAAGGCACTTCACGATGTCTATCCATGTTCTATACCATGCCAATGTAACTATCACATCTTAGCGTTCGTATAGAGCTCATAGAGTTGTGACCTTGAACGCTCCTTCATAAGTAGATATCTCCTACACGATATAAAAGACGTACAATAGAAAAAGGACTAAGTTTTACTGCAATTAGTATGCAGCAGAGCTTTCAAAAAGTGCCCAAATAATATACACGTCAATTCGAACGCGTTTTGTACGCAAAGTAGCAATCCGCGGGATATATTAGGCACTTTGCGATGTCTATCCATGTTCTATACCATGCCAATGTAACTATCATATCTTAGCGTTCGCATGGAGCACCTAGAGTTGTGACCTTGAACGCTCCTTCATAAGTAGATAACTCCTACACGATAGAAAAAACGTTCAAGAGAAAACGGTCTAAGTTTTACTGCAATTAGTATGCTGCAGAGCTTTCAGAAAATGCCCAAATAATATACACGTTAATTCGAACGCGTTTTGTACGCAAAATAGCAATCCGCGGGCAATATAAGGCACTTCGCGATGTCTATCCATGTTCTATACCATGCCAATGTAACTATCATATTTTAACGTTCGCATACAGCACCTAGAGTTGTGACCTTGAACGCTCCTTCATAAGTAGATAACTCCTACACGATAGAAAATACGTTCAAGAGAAAACGGTCTAAGTTTTACTGCAATTAGTATGCAGCAGAGCTTTCAAAAAGTGCCCAAATAATATACACGTCAATTCGAACGCGTTTTCAACGCAAATTAGCAATCCGCGGGCTATATAAGTCACTTCGCGATATCTATCCATGTTCTATACCATGCCAATGTAACTATCATATCTTAGCGTTCGCATAGAGCACCTAGAGTTGTGACCTTGAACGCTCCTTTATAAGTAGATAACTACTACACAATAGAAAAGACGTACAAGTGAAAATGGATTTAGTTTTACTGCAATTAGCATGCAGCAGAGCTGCCTAATAATGCCCAGATAATATACACGTTAATTCGAATGCGTTTTGTAAACAAAGCAGCAATCCGTGGGCTATTAAGAACTCTTCGCGATGCCTTTCCATGTTCTACACCATGTCAATGTTACTATCATACCTTAGGGTTCACATAGAGCACAAAGAGCTGTGACCTTGAACGATCTTTCATTCGTAGATTACTGCTACACGATAGAAAAGACGTTCAAGTGAAAATGGATTTAGTTTTACTGCAATTAGTATGCAGCAGAGCATTCAAAAAGTGCCCAAATAATATACACGTCAATTCGAACGCGTTTTGTACGCAAAGTAGCAATCCGCGAGCTATATAAGGCACTTTGCGATGTCTATCCATGTTCTATACCATGCCAATGTAACTATCATATCTTAGCGTTCGCATACAGCACCTAGAGTTGTGACCTTGAACGCTCCTTCATAAGTAGATAACTCCTACATGATAGAAAAGACGTTCAAGAGAAAACGGTCTAAGTTTTACTGCAAATAGTATGCAGCAGAGCTTTCAAAAAGTGCCCAAATAATATACACGTTAATTCGAACGCGTTTTGGATGCAAAGTAGCAATCCGCGGGCTATATAAGGCACTTCACGCTGTCTATCCAAGTTCTATACCATGCCAATGTAACTATCACAACTTAGTGTTCGTATAGAGCTCATAGAGTTGTGACCTTGAACGCTCCTTCATAAGTAGATAACTTCTACACGTTAGAGAAGACGTACAAGTGAAAATGGATTTAGTTTTACTGCAATTAGCATGCAGCAGAGCTGCCAAATAATGCCCAGATAATATACGCGTTAATTCGAATGCGTTTTGCAGACAAAGCAGCAATCCATGGGCTATTAAGGACACTTCGCGATGCCTATCCATTTTCTATACCATGCCATTGTAACTACCATACCTTAGAGTTTGCATACAGCACCTAGAGTTGTGACCTTGAACGCTCCTTCATAAGTAGATAACTCCTACACGATAGAAAAGACCTTCAAGAGAAAACGGTCTAAGTTTTACTGCAATTAGCATGCAGCAGAGCTGCCAAATAATGCTCAGATAATATACACGTTAATTCGAATGCGTTTTGAAAACAAAGCAGCAATCCGTGGGCTATTAAAGACACTTCGCGATGCCTTTCCATGTTCTACACCATTTCAATGTTACTATCATACCTTAGGGTTCGCATAGAGCACAAAGAGCTGTGACCTTGAACGCTCCTTCATTCGTAGATTACTGCTACAGGATAGAATAGACGTACAAGTGAAAATGGACTAAGTTTTACTGCAATTAGCATGCAGTAGAGCTGCCAAATAGCGCCCAGGCGATATACACGTTAATTCGAATGCGTTTTGTAAACAAAGCAGCAATCCGTGGGCTATTAAGGACACTTCGCGATGCCTATCCATTTTCTATACCATGCCATTGTAACTACCATACCTTAGCGTTTGCATACAGCACCTAGAGTTGTGACCTTGAACGCTCCTTCATAAGTAGATAACTCCTACACGATAGAAAAGACGTTCAAGAGAAAACGGTCTAAGTTTTACTGCAATTAGTATGCAGCAGAGCTTTCAAAAAGTGCCCAAATAATAAACACGCCAATTCGAACGCGTTTTGTACTCAAAGTAGCAATCCGCGGGCTATATAAGGCACTTTGCGATGTCTATCCATGTTCTATACCATGCCAATGTAACTATCATATCTTAGCGTTCGCATTGAGCACCTAGAGTTGTGACCTTGGACGCTCCTTCATAAGTTGATTACTCCTACACGATAGAAAAAACGTTCAAGAGAAAACGGTCTAAGTTTTACTGCAATTAGTATGCAGCAGAGCTTTCAGAAAATGCCCAAATAATATACACGTTAATTCGAACGCGTTTTGTACGCAAAGTAGCAATCCGCGGGCAATATAAGGCACTTCGCGATATCTATCCATGTTCTATACCATGCCAATGTAACTATCATATCTTAGAGTTCGCATACAGCACCTAGAGTTGTGACCTTGAACGCTACTTCATAAGTAGATAACTCCTACACGATAGAAAAGACGTTCAAGAGAAAACGGTCTAAGTTTTACTGCAATTAGTATGCAGCAGAGATTTCAAAAAGTGCCCAAATAATATACACGTTAATTTGAACGCGTTTTGTACGCAAAGTAGCAATCCGCGGGTCATATAAGGCACTTCCCGATGTCTATCCAAGTTCTATACCATGAAAATGTAACTATCACATCTTAGCGTTCGTATAGAGCTCATAGAGTTGTGACCTTGAACGCTCCTTCATAAGTAGATTACTCCTACACGATAGAAAAGACGTTCAAGAGAAAACGGTCTAAGTTTTACTGCAATTAGTATGCAGCAGAGCTTTCAAAAAGTGCCCAAATAATATACACGTCAATTCGAACGCGTTTTGTACGCAAAGTAGCAATCCGCGGGCTATATAAGGCACTTCCCGATGTCTATCCAAGTTCTATACCATGCCAATGTAACTATCACATCTTAGCGTTCGCATAGAGCACCTAGAGTTGTGACCTTGAACGCTCCTTCATAAGTAGATAACTCCTACACGATAGAAAAGACGTTCAAGAGAAAACAGTCTAAGTTTCACTGCAATTAGTATGCAACAGAGCTTTCAAAAAGTGCCCAAATAATGTACACGTTAATTCGAACGCGTTTTGTAGGCAAAGTAGCAATCCGCGGGCTAAATATGGCACTTCACGATGTCTATCCATGTGCTATACCATGTCAATGTTACTATCATATCTTAGGGTTCGCATAGAGCACAAAGAGCTGTGACCTTGAACGCTCCCTCATTCGTAGATTACTGCTACAGGATAGAAAAGACGTACAAGTGAAAATGGACTAAGTTTTACTGCAATTAGCATGCAGTAGAGCTGCCAAATAGCGCCCAGGCGATATACACGTTAATTCGATCGCGTTTTGTACGCAAAGTAGCAATCCGTGGGATATATAGGGCACTTCGCGATGTCTATCCATGTTCTATACCATGCCAATGTAACTATCACATCTTAGCGTTTGTATAGAGCTCATAGAGTTGTGACCTTGAACGCTCCTTCATAAGTAGATATCTCCTACACGATAGAAAAGACGTTCAAGAGAAAACAGTCTAAGTTTTACTGCAATTAGTATGCAGCAGAGCCTTCAAAAAGTGCCCAAATAACATACACGTTAATTCGAACGCGTTTTGTAGGCAAAGTAGCAATCCGCGAGCTATATAAGGCACTTCACGATGTCTATCCAAGTTCTATACCATGCCAATGTAACTATCACATCTTATCGTTCGTATAGAGCTCATAGAGTTGTGACCTTGAACGCTCCTTCATAAGTAGATATCTCCTACACGATATAAAAGACGTACAATAGAAAACGGACTAAGTTTTACTGCAATTAGTATGCAGCAGAGCTTTCAAAAAGTGCCCAAATAATATACACTTCAATTCGAACGCGTTTTGTACGCAAAGTAGCAATCCGCGGACTATATAAGGCACTTTGCGATGTCTATCCATGTTCTATACCATGCCAATGTAACTATCATATCTTAGCGTTCGCATAGAGCACCTAGAGTTGTGATCTTGAACGCTCCTTTATAAGTAGATAACTACTACACCATAGAAAAGACATACAAGTGAAAATGGATTTAGTTTTACTGCAATTAGCATGCAGCAGAGCTGCCTAATAATGCCCAGATAATATACACGTTAATTCGAATGCGTTTTGTAAACAAAGCAGCAATCCGTGGGCTATTAGGAACACTTCGCGATGCCTTTCCATGTTCTGCACCATGTCAATGTTACTATCATACCTTAGGGTTCGCATAGAGCACAAAGAGCTGTGACCTTGAACGATCCTTCATTCGTAGATTACTGCTACACGATAGAAAAGACGTTCAAGTGAAAAAGGATTTAGTTTTACTGCAATTAGTATGCAGCAGAGCTTTCAAAAAGTGCCCAAATAATATACACGTCAATTCGAAAGCGTTTTGTACGCAAAGGAGCAATCCGCGGGCTATATAAGGCACTTTGCGATGTCTATCCATGTTCTACACCATGCCAATGTAACTATCATATCTTAGCGTTCGCATACAGCACCTAGAGCTGTGACCTTGAACGCTCCTTCATAAGTAGATAATTCCTACACGTTAGAGAAGACGTTCAAGTAAAAATGGATTTAGTTTTACTGCAATTAGCATGCAGCAGAGCTGCCAAATAATGCCCAGATAATATACGCGTTAATTCGAATGCGTTTTGTAAACAAAGCAGCAATCCGTGGGCTATTAAGGACACTTCGCGATGCCTATCCATTTTCTATACCATGCCATTGTAACTACCATACCTTAGCGTTTGCATACAGCACCTAGAGTTGTGACCTTGAACGCTCCTTCATAAGTAGATAACTCCTACACGATAGAATAGACCTTCAAGAGAAAACGGTCTAAGTTTTACTGCAATTAGTATGCAACAGAGCTTTCAGAAAATGCCTAAATAATATACACGTTAATTCGAACGCGTTTTGTACGCAAAGTAGCAATCCGCGGGCTATATAAGGCACTTCCCGATGTCTATCCAAGTTCTATACCATGCCAATGTAACTATCACATCTTAGCGTTCGTATAGAGCTCATAGAGTTGTGACCTTGAATGCTCCTTCATAAGTAGAAACCTCCTACACGATATAAAAGACGTACAATAGAAAACGAACTAAGTTTTACTGCAATTAGTATGCAGCAGAGCTTTTAAAAAGTGCCCAAATAATATACACGTCAATTCGAACGCGTTTTGTACGCAAAGTAGCAATCCGCGGACTATATAAGGCACTTTGCGATGTCTATCCATGTTCTATACCATGCCAATGTAACTATCATATCTTAGCGTTCGCATAGAGCACCTAGAGTTGTGACCTTGAACACTCCTTCATAAGTAGATAACTCCTACACGATAGAAAAGACGTTCAAGAGAAAACGGTCTAAGATTTACTGCAATTAATATTCAGCAGAGCTTTCAAAAAGTGCTCAAATAATATACACGTTAAATCGAACGGGTTTTGTACGCAAAGTAGCAATCCGCGGTCTATATAAATCACTTCGCGATATCTGTCAATGTTCTATACCATGTTAATGTAACTATCATATCTTAACGTTCGCATAGAGCACCAAGAGTTGTGACCTTGAACGCTCCTTTATAAGTAGATAACTACTACACAATAGAGAAGACGTACAAGTGAAAATGGATTTAGTTTTACTGCAATTAGCATGCAGCAGAGCTGCCAAATAATGCCCAGATAATATACACGTTAATTCGAATGCGTTTTGTAAACAAAGCAACAATCCGTGGGCTATTAAGGACACTTCGCGATGCCTATTTATTTTCTATACCATGCCATTGTAACTACCATACCTTAGCGTTTGCATACAGCACCTAGAGTTGTGACCTTGAACGCTCCTTCATAAGTAGATAACTCCTACACGATAGAAAAAACGTTCAAGAGAAAACGGTCTAAGTTTTACTGCAATTAGTATGCTGCAGAGCTTTCAGAAAATGCCCAAATAATATATACACGTTAATTCGAACGCGTTTTGTACGCAAAGTAGCAATCCGCGGGCAATATAAGGCACTTCGCGATGTCTATCAATGTTCTATACCATGCCAATGTAACTATCATATCTTAGCGTTCGCATAGAGCACCTAGAGTTGTGACCTTGAACGCTCCTTCATAAGTAGATAACTACTACACCATAGAGAAGACGTACAAGTGAAAATGGATTTAGTTTTACTGTAATTAGCATGCTGCAGAGCTGCCAAATAATGCCCAGATAATATACGCGTTAATTCGAATGCGTTTTGTAAACAAAGCAGCAATCCGTGGGCTATTAAGGACACTCGCGATGCCTATCCATTTTCTATACCATGCCATTGTAACTACCATACCTTAGCGTTTGCATACAGCACCTAGAGTTGTGACCTTGAACGCTCCTTCATAAGTAGATAACTCCTACACGATAGAAAAGACGTTCAAGAGAAAACGGTCTAAGTTTTACTGCAATTAGTATGCAGCAGAGCTTTCAAAAAGTGCCCAAATAATAAACACGTCAATTCGAACGCGTTTTGTACTCAAAGTAGCAATCCGCGGGCTATATAAGGCACTTTGCGATGTCTATCCATGTTCTATACCATGCCAATGTAACTATCATACCTTAGCGTTCGCATTGAGCACCTAGAGTTGTGACCTTGGACGCTCCTTCATAAGTAGATTACTCCTACACGATAGAAAAGACGTTCAAGAGAAAATGGATTTAGTTTTACTGCAATTAGCATGCAGCAGAGCTGCCAAATAATGCCCAGATGATATACACGAAAATTCGAATGCGTTTTGTAAACAAAGCAGCAATCCGTGAGCTATTGAGGACACTTCGCGATGCCTATCCATGTGCTATACCATGTCAATGTTACTATCATATCTTAGGGTTCGCATAGAGCACAAAGAGCTGTGACCTTGTACGCTCCTTCATTCGTAGATTACTGCTACAGGATAGAAAAGTCGTACAAGTGAAAATGGACTAAGTTTTACTGCAATTAGCATGCAGTAGAGCTGCCAAATAGCGCCCAGGCGATATACACGTTAATTCGATCGCGTTTTGTACGCAAAGTAGCAATCCGTGGGATATATAGGGCACTTCGCGATGTCTATCCATGTTCTATACCATGCCAATGTAACTATCACATCTTAGCGTTCGTATAGAGCTCATAGAGTTGTGACATTGAACGCTCCTTCATAAGTAGATATCTCCTACACGATAGAAAAGACGTTCAAGAGAAAACAGTCTAAGTTTTACTGCAATTAGTATGCAGCAGAGCTGCCAAATAATGCCCAGATAATATACGCGTTAATTCGAATGCGTTTTGTAAACAAAGCAGCAATCCGTGGGCTATTAAGGACACTTCGCGATGCCTATCCATTTTCTATACCATGCCATTGTAACTCCCATACCTTAGCGTTTGCATACAGCACCTAGAGTTGTGACCTTGAACGCTCCTTCTTAAGTACATAACTCCTACACGATAGAAAAGACGTTCAAGAGAAAACAGTCTAAGTTTTACTGCAATTAGTATGCAGCAGAGCTTTCAAAAAGTGCCCAAATAATATACACGTTAATTCGAACGCGTTTTGTAGGCAAAGTAGCAATCCGCGAGATATATTAGGCACTTCACGATGTCTATCCAAGTTCTATACCATGCCAATGTAACTATCACATCTTAGCGTTCACATAGAGCACCTAGAGTTGTGACCTTGAACGCTCCTTCATAAGTAGATAACTCCTACACGAGAGAAAAGACGTTCAAGAGAAAACGGTCTAAGTTTTACTGCAATTAGTATGCAGCAGAGCTTTCAAAAAGTGCCCAAATAATATACACGTCAATTCGAACGCGTTTTGTACGCAAAGTAGCAATCCGCGGGCTATATTAGGCACTTCACGATGTCTATCCATGTTCTATACCATGCCAATGTAACTATCACATCTTAGCGTTCGTATAGAGCTCATAGAGTTGTGACCTTGAACGCTCCTTCATAAGTAGATATCTCCTACACGATATAAAAGACGTAGAATAGAAAAAGGACTAAGTTTTACTGCAATTAGTATGCAGCAGAGCTTTCAAAAAGTGCCCAAATAATATACACGTCAATTCAAACGCGTTTTGTACGCAAAGTAGCAATCCGCGGGCTATATAAGGCACTTCACGATGTCTATCCATGTTCTATACCATGCCAATGTAAATATCACATCTTAGCGTTCGTATAGAGCTTATAGAGTTGTGACCTTGAACGCTCCTTCATAAGTAGATTTCTCCTACACGATATAAAAGACGTACAATAGAAAACGGACTAAGTTTTATTGCAATTAGTATGCAGCAGAGCTTTCAAAAAGTGCCCAAATAACATACACGTCAATTCGAACGCGTTTTGAATGCAAAGTAGCAATCCGCGTGCTATATATGACACTTCGCGATATCTATCCATGTTCTATACCATGCCAATGTAACTATCATATCTTAGCGTTCGCATAGAACACCTAGAGTTGTGACCTTGAACGCTCCTTCATAAGTAGATAATTTCTACACGTTAGAGAAGACTTTCAAGTAAAAATGGATTTAGTTTTACTGCAATTAGCATGCAGCAGAGCTGCCAAATAATGCCCAGATAATATACGCGTTAATTCGAATGCGTTTTGTAACCAAAGTAGCAATCCGCGGGCTATATAAGGCACTTCCCGATGTCTATCCAAGTTCTATACCATGCCAATGTAACTATCACATCTTAGCGTTCGCATAGAGCACCTAGAGTTGTGACCTTGAACGCTCCTTCATAAGGAGATAACTCCTACACGATAGAAAAGACGTTCAAGAGAAAATGGATTTAGTTTTACTGCAATTAGCATGCAACAGAGATGCCAAATAATTCCCAGATGATATACACGAAAATTCGAATGCGTTTTGTAAACAAAGCAGCAATCCGTGGGCTATTGAGGACACTTCGCGATGCCTATCCATGTGCTATACCATGTCAATGTTACTATCATATCTTAGGGTTCGCATAGAGCACAAAGAGCTGTGACCTTGATCGCTCTTTCATTCGTAGATTACTGCTACAGGATAGAAAAGATGTACAAGTGAAAATGGACTAAGTTTTACTGCAATTAGCATGCAGTAGAGCTGCCAAATAGCGCCCAGGCGATATACACTTTAATTCGATCGCGTTTTGTACGCAAAGTAGCAATCCGTGGTATATATAGGGCACTTCGCGATGTCTATCCATGTTCTATACCATGCCATTGTAACTACCATATCTTAGCGTTCGCATACAGCACCTGGAGTTGTGACCTTGAACGCTCCTTCATAAGTAGATAACTACTACACAATAGGGAAGACGTACAAGTGAAAATGGATTTAGTTTTACTGCAATTAGCATGCAGCAGAGCTGCCAAATAATGCCCAGATAATATACTCGTTAATTCGAATGCGTTTTGTAAACAATGCAGCAATCCGTGGGCTATTAAGGACACTTCGCGATGCCTATCCATTTTCTATACCATGCCATTGTAACTCCCATACCTTAGCGTTTGCATACAGCACCTAGAGTTGTGACCTTGAATGCTCCTTCATAAGTAGATAACTCCTACACGATAGAAAAGACGTTCAAGAGAAAACAGTCTAAGTTTTACTGCAATTAGTATGCAGCAGAGCTTTCAAAAAGTGCCCAATTAATATACACGTCAATTCAAACGCGTTTTGAACGCAATGTAGCAATCCGCGGGCTATATAAAGCACTTCGCGTTATCTATCCATGTTCTATACCATGCCAATGTAACTATCACATCTTAGCGTTCGTATAGAGCTCATAGAGTTGTGGACTTGAACGCTCCTTCATAAGTAGATATCTCCTACACGATATAAAAGACGTACAATAGAAAACGGACTAAGTTTTACTGCAATTAGTATGCAGCAGAGCTTTCAAAAAGTGCCCAAATAATATACACGTCAATTCGAACGCGTTTTGTACGCAAAGTAGCAATCCGCGGGCTATATAAGGCACTTCGCGATATCTATCCAAGTTCTATACCATGCCAATGTAACTATCATATCTTAGCGTTCGCATAGAGCACCTAGAGTTGTGACCTTGAACACTCCTTCATAAGTAGATAACTCCTACACGATAGAAAAGACGTTCAAGAGAAAACGGTCTAAGATTTACTGCAATTAATATTCAGCAGAGCTTTCAAAAAGTGCCCAAATAATATACACGTTAAATCGAACGCGTTTTGTACGCAAAGTAGCAATCCGCGGGCTATATAAGGCACTTCGCGATATCTATCCATGTTCTATACCATGCCAATGTAACTATCATATCTTAGCGTTCGCATAGAGCACCTAGAGTTGTGACCTTGAACGCTCCTTCATTAGTAGATAACCACTACACAATAGAGAAGTCGTACAAGTGAAAATGGATTTAGTTTTACTGCAATTAGCATGCAGCAGAGCTGCCAAATAATGCCCAGATAATATACGCGTTAATTCGAATGCGTTTTGTAATCAAAGCAGCAATCCGTGGGCTATTGAGGACACTTCGCGATGCCTTTCCATGTTCTACACCATGTCAATGTTACTATCATACCTTAGGGTTCGCATAGAGCACAAGGAGCTGTGACCTTGAACGATCCTTCATTCGTAGATTACTGCTACACGATAGAAATGACGTACAAGTAAAAATGATTTAGTTTTACTGCAATTAGCATGCAGTAGAGCTGCCAAATAATGCCCAGATAATATACACGTTAATTCGAATGCGTTTTTTAAACAAAGCAGCAATCTGTGGGCTATTAAGCACACTTCGCGAAGCCTTTCCATGTTCTACACCATGTCAATCTTACTATCATACCTTAGGGTTCGCATAGAGCACAAAGAGCTGTGACCTTGAACGATCCTTCATTCGTAGATTACTGCTACACAATAGAAAACACGTACAAGTGAAAATGGATTTAATTTCACTGCAATTAGCATGCAGCAGAGCTGCCAAATAATGCCCTGATAATATACGGGTTAATTCGAATGCGTTTTGTAAACAAAGCAGCAATCCGTGGGCTATTAAGGACACTTAGCGATGCCTATCCATTTTCTATACCATGCCATTGTAACTACCATTTCTTAGCGTTCGCATACAGCACCTAGAGTTGTGACCTTGAAGGCTCCTTCATAAGTAGATATCTCCTACACGATATAAAAGACGTACAATAGAAAACGGACTAACTTTTATTGCAATTAGTATGCAGCAGAGCTTTCAGAAAATGCCCAAATAATATACACGTCAATTCGAACGCGTTTTGTACGCATAGTAGCAATCCGCGGGCTATATAAGGCACTTTGCGATGTCTATCCATGTTCTATACCATGCCAATGTAACTATCATATCTTAGCGTTCGCATAGAGCACCTAGAGTTGTGACCTTGAACGCTCCTTCATAAGTAGATGACTCCTACACGATAAAAAAGACGTTCAAGAGAAAACGGTCTAAGTTTTAATGCAATTAGTATGCAGCAGAGCTTTCAGGAAATGCCCAAATAATATACACGTTAATTCGAACGCGTTTTGTACGCAAAGTAGCAATCCGCGGGCTATATAAGGCACTTCGCGATATCTATCCATGTTCTATACCATGCCAATGTAACTATCATATCTTAGCGTTCGCATAGAGCACCTAGAGTTGTGACCTTGATCGCTCCTTCATTCGTAGATTACTGCTACACGATAGAAAAGACGTACAAGTGAAAATGGATTTAGTTTTACTGCAATTAGCATGCAGCAGAGCTGCCAAATAATGCCCAGATGATATACACGAAAATTCGAATGCGTTTTGTAAACAAAGCAGCAATCCGTGGGCTATTGAGGACACTTCGCGATGCCTATCCATGTGCTATACCATGTCAATGTTACTATCATATCTTAGGGTTCGCATAGAGCACAAAGAGCTGTGACCTTGAACGCTCCTTCATTCGTAGATTACTGCTACAGAATAGAAAAGACGTACAAGTGAAAATGGACTAAGTTTTACTGCAATTAGCATGCAGTAGAGCTGCCAAATAGCGCCCAGGCGATATACACGTTAATTCGATCGCGTTTTGTACGCAAAGTAGCAATCCGTGGGATATATAGGGCACTTCGCGATGTCTATCCATGTTCTATACCATGCCATTGTAACTACCATATCTCAGCGTTCGCATACAGCACATAGAGTTGTGACCTTGAACGCTCCTTCATAAGTAGATATTTCCCACACGATAGAAAAGACGTTCACGAGAACACGGTATAAGTTTTACTGCAATTAGAATGCAGCAGAGCTTTCAAAAAGTGCCCAAATAATATACACGTCAATTCCAAAGCGTTTTGAACGCAAAGTAGCAATCCGCGGGCTATATAAGGCACTTCCCGATGTCTATCCAAGTTCTATACCATGCCAATGTAACTATCACATCTTAGCGTTCGCATAGAGCACCTAGAGTTGTGACCTTGAACGCTCCATCATAAGTAGATAACTCCTAAACGATATAAAAGACGTACAATAGAAAACGGACTAACTTTTATTGCAATTAGTATGCAGCAGAGCTTTCAAAAAGTGCCCAAATAATATACACGTCAATTCGAACGCGTTTTGTACGCAAAGTAGCAATCCGCGGGCAATATAAGGCACTTCGCGATGTCTATCCATGTTCTATACCATGCCAATGTAACTATCATATCTTAGCGTTCGCATAGAGCACCTAGAGTTGTGACCTTGAACGCTCCTTCATAAGTAGATAACTACTACACAATAGAGAAGATGTACAAGTGAAAATGGATTTAGTTTTACTGCAATTAGCATGCTACAGAGCTGCCAAATAATGCCCAGATAATATACACGTTAATTCGAATGAGTTTGGTAAACAAAGCAGCAATCCGTGGGCTATTAAGGACACTTCGCGATGACTTTCCATGTTCTACATCATGTCAATGTTACTTTCATACCTTAGGGTTCGCCTAGAGCACAAAGAGCTGTGACCTTGAACGGTCCTTCATTCGTAGATTACTGCTACACGATAGAAAAGACGTACAAGTGAAAATGGATTTAGTTTTACTGCAATTAGTATGCAGCAGAGCTTTCAAAAAGTGCCCAAATAATATACACGTTAATTCGAACGCTTTTGTACGCAAAGTAGCAATCCGCGGGCTATATAAGGCACTTCACGTTGTCTATTCATGTTCTATACCATGCCAATGTAACTATCACATCTTAGCGTTCGTATAGAGTTCATAGAGTTGTGACCTTGAACGCTCCTTCATAAGTATATATCTCCTACACGATATAAAAGACAGACAATAGAAAACGGACTAAGTTTTACTGCAATTAATATGCAGCAGAGCTTTCAAAAAGTGCCCAAATAATATACACGTCAATTCGAACGCGTTTTGTACGCTAAGTAGCAATCCGCGGGCTATATAAGGCACTTTGCGATGTCTATCCATGTTCTATACAATGCCAATGTAACTATCATATCATAGCGTTCGCAAAGAGCACCTATAGTTGTGACCTTGAACGCTCCTTCATAAGTAGATAACTCCTACACGATAGAAAAGACGTTCAAGAGAAAACGGTCAATGTTTTACTGGAATTAGTATGCAGCAGAGCTTTCAAAAAGTGCCCAAATAATATACACGTCAATTCGAACGCGTTTTGTACGCAAAGTAGCAATCCGCGGGCTATATAAGGCACTTCGCGATATCTATCCATGTTCTATACCATGCCAATGTAACTATCATATCTTCACGTTCGCATAGACCACCTAGAGTTGTGACCTTGAACGCTCCATCATAAGTAGATAACTACTACACAATAGAGAAGACGTACAAGTGAAAATGGATTTAGTTTTACTGCAATTAGCATGCAGCAGAGCTGCCAAATAATGCCCAGATAATATACGCGTTAATTCGAATGCGTTTTATAAACAAAGCAGCAATCCGTGGGCTATTAAGGACACTTCGCGATGCCTATCCATTTTCCATACCATGCCATTGTAACTACCATACCTTAGCGTTTGCATACAGCACCTAGAGTTGTGACATTGAACGCTCCTTTATAAGTAGATAACTCCTACACGATAGAAAAGACGTTCAAGAGAAAACGGTCTAAGTTTTACTGCAATTAGTATGCTGCAGAGCTTTAAGAAAATGCCCAAATAATATACACGTTAATTCGAACGCGTTTTGGACGCAAAGTAGCAATCCGCGGGCTATATAAGGCACTTCACGCTGTCTATCCAAGTTCTATACCATGCCAATGTAACTATCACATCTTAGCGTTCGTATAGAGCTCATAGAGTTGTGACCTTGAACTCTCCTTCATAAGTAGATATCTCCTACACGATATAAAAGACGTACAATAAAAAACGTCTTTTATAAAAGTTTTACTGCAATTAGTATGCAGCAAAGCTTTCAAAATGTGGCCAAATAATATACACGTCAATTCGAACGCGTTTTGTACGCAAAGTAGCAATCCGCGAGCAATATAAGGCACTTCGCGATATCTATCCATGTTCTATACCATGCCAATGTAACTATCATATCTTAGCGTTCGCATACAGCACCTAGAGTTGTGACCTTGCTCGCTCCTTCATTCGTAGATTACTGCTACACGATAGAAAAGACGTACAAGTGAAAATGGATTTAGTTTTACTGCAATTAGCATGCAGCAGAGCTGCCAAATAATGCCCAGATGATATACACGAAAATTCGAATGCGTTTTATAAACAAAGCAGCAATCCGTGGGCTATTGAGGACACTTCGCGATGCCTATCCATGTGCTATACCATGTCAATGTTACTATCATATCTTAGGGTTCGCATAGAGCACAAAGAGCTGTGACCTTGAACGCTCCTTCATTTGTAGATTACTGCTACAGAATAGAAAAGACGTACAAGTGAAAATGGACTAAGTTTTACTGCAATTAGCATGCAGTAGAGCTGCCAAATAGCGCCCAGGCGATATACACGTTAATTCGATCGCGTTTTGTACGCAAAGTAGAGCAATCCGTGGGATATATAGGGCACTTCGCGATGTCTATCCATGTTCTATACCATGCCATTGTAACTACCATATCTTAGCGTTCGCATACAGCACATAGAGTTGTGACCTTGAACGCTCCTTCATAAGTAGATATCTCCCACACGATAGAAAAGACGTTCACGAGAACACGGTATAAGTTTTACTGCAATTAGAATGCAGCAGAGCTTTCAAAAAGTGCCCAAATAATATACACGTCAATTCCAACGCGTTTTGAACGCAAAGTAGCAATCCGCGGGCTATATAAGGCACTTCGCGATATCTATCCATGTTCTATACCATGCCAATATAACTATCATATCTTAGCGTTCGCATAGAGCATCTAGAGTTTTGACCTTGAACGCTCCTTCATAAGTAGATAACTACTACACAATAGAGAAGACGTACAAGTTAAAATGGATTTAGTTTTACTGCAATTAGCATGCAACAGAGCTGCCAAATAATGCCCAGATAATATACGCGTTAATTCGAATGCGTTTTGTAAACAAAGCAGCAATCCGTGGGCTATTAAGGACACTTCGCGATGCCTATCCATTTTCTATACCATGCCATTGTAACTACCATACCTTAGCGTTTGCATACAGCACCTAGAGTTGTGACCTTGAAAGCACCTTAATAAGTAGATAACTCCTACACGATAGAAAAGACGTTCAAGAGAAAACGGTCTAAGTTTTACTGCAATTAGTATGCAGCAGAGCTTTCAAAAAGTGCCCAAATAATATACACGTTAATTCGAACGCGTTTTCTACGCAAAGTAGCAATCCGCGGGCTATATAAGGTACTTCCCGATGTCTATCCAAGTTCTATACCATGCCAATGTAACTATCACATCTTAGCGTTCGTATAGAGCTCATAGAGTTGTGACCTTGAACGCTCCTTCATAAGTAGATAACTCCTACACGATAGAAAAGACGTTCATGAGAAAACGGTCTAAGTTTTACTGAAATTAGTATGCAGCAGAGCTTGCAAAAAGTGCCCAAATAATATACACGTCAATTAGAACGCGTTTTGTACGCAAAGTAGCAATCCGCGGGCTATATAAGGCACTTCCCGATGTCTATCCAAGTTCTATACCATGCCAATGTAACTATCACATCTTAGCGTTCGCATAGAGCACCTAGAGTTGTGACCTTGAACGCTCCTTTATAAGTAGATAACTACTATACAATAGAAAAGACGTACAAGTTAAAATGGATTTAGTTTTACTGCAATTAGCATGCAGCAGAGCTGCCTAATAATGCTCAGATAATATACACGTTAATTCGAATGCGTTTTGTAAACAAAGCAGCAATCCGTGAGCTATTAAGAACCCTTCGCGATGCCTTTCCATGTTCTACACCATGTCAATGTTACTATCATACCTTAGGGTTCGCATAGAGCACAAGGAGCTGTGACCTTGAACGATCCTTCATTCGTAGATTACTGCTACACGATAGAAAAGACGTTCAAGTGAAAAAGGATTTAGTTTTACTGCAATTAGTATGCAGCAGAGCTTTCAAAAAGTGCCCAAATAATATACACGTCAATTCGAACGCGTTTTGTACGCAAAGTAGCAATCCGCGGGCTATATAAGGAACTTTGCGATGTCTATCCATGTTCTATAACATGCCAATGTAACTATCATATCTTAGCGTTCGCATACAGCACCTAGAGCTGTGACCTTGAACGCTCCTTCACAAGTAGATAATTCCTACATGATAGAAAAGACGTTCAAGAGAACACGGTCTAAGTTTTACTGCAAATAGTATGCAGCAGAGCTTTCAAAAAGTGCTCAAATAATATACACGTTAATTCGAACGCGTTTTGGACGCAAAGTAGCAATCCGCGGGCTATATAAGGCACTTCACGCTGTCTATCCAAGTTCTATACCATGCCAATATAACTATCACATCTTAGCGTTCGTATAGAGCTCATAGAGTTGTGACCATGAACGCTCCTTCATAAGTAGATTTCTCCTACACGATATAAAAGACGTACAATAGCAAACGGACTAAGTTTTACTGCAATTAGTATGCAGCAGAGCTTTCAAAAAGTGCCCAAATAACATACACTTCAATTCGAATGCGTTTTGAACGCAAAGTAGCAATCCGCGGGCTATATATGGCACTTCGCGATATCTATCCATGTTCTATACCATGCCAATGTAACTATCATATCTTAGCGTTCGCATAGAACACCTAGAGTTGTGACCTTGAACGCTCCTTCATAAGTAAATAACTTCTACACATTAGAGAAGACGTTCAAGTGAAAATGGATTTAGTTTTACTGCAATTAGCATGCAGCAGAGCTGCCTAATAATGCTCAGATAATATACACGTTAATTCGAATGCGTTTTGTAAACAAAGCAGCAATCCGTGGGCTATTAAGAACTCTTCGCGATGCCTTTCCATGTTCTACACCATGTCAATGTTACTATCATACCTTAGGGTTCGCATAGAGCACAAAGAGCTGTGACCTTGAACGATCCTTCATTCGTAGATTACTGCTACACGATAGAAAAGACGTTCAAGTGAAAAAGGATTTAGTTTTACTGCAATTAGTATGCAGCAGAGCTTTCAAAAAGTGCCCAAATAATATACACGTCAATTCGAACGCGTTTTGTACGCAAAGTAGCAATCCGCGGGCTATATAAGGAACTTTGCGATGTCTATCCATGTTCTATACCATGCCAATGTAACTATCATATCTTAGCGTTCGCATACAGCACCTAGAGCTGTGACCTTGAACGCTTCTTCATAAGTAGATAATTCCTACATGATAGAAAAGACGTTCAGGAGAAAACGGTCTAAGTTTTACTGCAAATAGTATGCAGCAGAGCTTTCAAAAAGTGCTCAAATAATATACACGTTAATTCGAACGCGTTTTGGATGCAAAGTAGCAATCCGCGGGCTATATAAGGCACTTCACGCTGTCTATCCAAGTTCTATACCATGCCAATATAACTATCACATCTTAGCGTTCGTATAGAGCTCGCAGAGTTGTGACCTTGAACGCTCCTTCATAAGTAGATTTCTCCTACACGATATAAAAGACGTTCAAGAGAAAATGGATTTAGTTTTACTGCAATTAGCATGCAACAGAGCTGCCAAATAATTCCCAGATGATATACACGAAAATTCGAATGCGTTTTGTAAACAAAGCAGCAATCCGTGGGCTATTGAGGACACTTCGCGATGCCTATCCATGTGCTACACCATGTCAATGTTACTATCATATCTTAGGGTTCGCATAGAGCACAAAGAGCTGTGACCTTGAACGCTCCTTCATTCGTAGATTACTGCTACAGGATAGAAAAGACGTACAAGTGAAAATGGACTAAGTTTTACTGCAATTAGCATGCAGTAGAGCTGCCAAATAGCGCCCAGGCGATATACACGTTAATTCGAACGCGTTTTGTATGCAAAGTAGCAATCCGCGGGCTATATAAGGCACTTCACGATGTCTACCCATGTTCTATACCATGCCAACGTAACTATCACATCTTAGCGTTCGTATAGAGCTATAGAGTTGTGACCTTGAGCGCTCCTTCATAAGTAGATATCTCCTACACGATAGAAAAGACGTTCAAGAGAAAACGGTCTAAGTTTTACTGCAATTAGTATGCAGCAGAGCTTTCACAAAGTGCCCAAATAATATACACGTTAATTCGAACGCGTTTTGTACGCAAAGTAGCAATCCGTGGGCAATATAAAGCACTTCGCGATGTCTATCCATGTTCTATACCATGCCAATGTAACTATCACATCTTAGCGTTCGTATAGAGTTCATAGAGTTGTGACCTTGTACGCTCCTTCATAAGTATATATCTACTACACGATAGAAAAGACGTTCAAGAGAAAACGGTCTAAGTTTTACTGCAATTAGTATGCAGCAGAGCTTTCACAAAGTGCCCAAATAATATACACGTTAATTCGAACGCGTTTCGTACGCAAAGTAGCAATCCGTGGGCAATATAAAGCACTTCGCGATGTCTATCCATGTTCTATACCATGCCAATGTAATTATCATATCTTAGCGTTCGCATACAGCACCTAGAGTTGTGACCTTGAACGCTCCTTCATTCGTAGATTACTGCTACACGATAGAAAAGACGTACAAGTGAAAATGGATTTAGTTTTACTGCAATTAGCATGCAGCAGAGCTGCCTAATAATGCCCAGATGATATACACGAAAATTCGAATGCGTTTTGTAAACAAAGCAGCAATCCATGGGCTATTGAGGACACTTCTCGATGCCTATCCATATGCTATACCATGTCAATGACACTATCATACCTTAGGGTTCGCAAAGAGCACAAAGAGCTGTGACCTTGAACGATCCTTCATTCGTAGATTACTGCTACACGATAGAAAAGACGTACAAGTGAAAATGGAATAAGTTTTACTGCAATTAGCATGCAGCAGAGCTGCCTAATAATGCCCAGATGATATACACGAAAATTCGAATGCGTTTTGTAAACAAAGCAGCAATCCGTGGGCTATTGAGGACACTTCGCGATGCCTTTCCATGTTCTACAGCATGTCAATGTTACTATTACACCTTAGGGTTCGCATAGAACACAAAGAGCTGTGACCGTGAACGATCCTTCATTCGTAGATAACTGCTACATGATAGAAAAGACGTACAAGTGAAAATGGATTAAGTTTTACTGCAATCAGCATGCAGCAGAGCTGCCAAATAATGCCCAGATAATATACACGTTAATTCGAATGCGTTTTGTAAACAAAGCAGCAATCCGTGGGCTATTAAAGACACTTCGTGATGGCTTTCCATGTTCTACACCATGTCAATGTTACTATCATACCTTAGGGTTCGCATAGAGCACAAAGAGCTGTGACCTTGAACGCTCCTTCATTCGTAGATTACTGCTACAGGATAGAAAAGAAGTACAAGTGAAAATGGACTAAGTTTTACTGCAATTAGCATGCAGCAGAGCTGCCAAATAGCGCCCAGGCGATATACACGTTAATTCGATCGCGTTTTGTACGCAAAGTAGCAATCCGTGGGATATATAGGGCACTTCGCGATGTCTATCCATGTTCTATACCATGCCATTGTATAGAGTTGTGACTTTGAACGCTCCTTCATAAGTAGATATCTCCAACACGATAGAAAAGACGTTCAAGAGAAAGCGGTCTAAGTTTTACTGCAATTAGTATTAAGCAGAGCTTTCAAAAAGTGCCCAAATAATATACACGTCAATTCGAACGCGTTTTGAACGCAAAGTAGCAATCCGCGGGCTATATAAGGCACTTAGCGATATCTATCCATGTTCTATACCATGCCAATGTAACTATCATATCTTAGCGTTCGCATAGAGCACCTAGAGTTGTGACCTTGAACGCTCCTTCATAAGTAGATAACTACTACACAATAGAGAAGACGTACAAGTGAAAATGGATTTAGTTTTACTGCAATTAGCATGCAGCAGAGCTGCCAAATAGCGCCCAGGCGATATACACGTTAATTCGCTCGCGTTTTGTACGCAAAGTAGCAATCCGTGGGATATATAGGGCACTTCGCGATGTCTATCCATGTTCTATACCATGCCATTGTAACTACCATATCTTAGCGTTCGCATACAGCACATAGAGTTGTGACCTTGAACGCTCCTTCATAAGTAGATAACTCCTACACGATAGAAAAAACGTTCAAGAGAAAACGGTCTAAGTTTTACTGCGATTAGTATGCTGCAGAGCTTTCAGAAAATGCCCAAATAATATACACGTTAATTCGAACGCGTTTTGTACGCAAAGTAGCAATCCGCGGGCAATATAAAGCACTTCGCGATGTCTATCAATGTTCTATACCATGCCAATGTAACTATCATATCTTAGCGTTCGCATAGAGCACCTAGAGTTGTGACCTTGAACGCTAGTTCATAAGTAGATAACTACTACACAATAGAGAAGACGTACAAGTGAAAATGGATTTAGTTTTACTGCAATTAGCATGCAGCAGAGCTGCCAAATAATGCCCAGATAATAAACGCGTTAATTCGAATGCGTTTTGTAAACAAAGCAGCAATCCGTGGGATATTAATGGATATGCCTATCCATTTTCTATACCATGCCATTGTAACTACCATACCTTAGCGTTTGCATACAGCTCCTAGAGTTGTGACATTGAACGCTCCTTTATAAGTAGATAACTCCTACACGATAGAAAAGACGTTCAAGAGAAAACGGTCTAAGTTTTACTGCAATTGGTATGCTGCAGAGCTTTCAGAAAATGCCCAAATAATATACACGTTAATTCGAACGCGTTTTGGACGCAAAGTAGCAATCCGCGGGCTATATAAGGCACTTCACGCTGTCTATCCAAGTTCTATACCATGCCAATGTAACTATCACATCTTAGCGTTCGTATAGAGCTCATAGAGTTGTGACCTTGAACTCTCCTTCATAAGTAGATATCTCCTACACGATATAAAAGACGTATAATAGAAAACGGACTAAGTTTTACTGCAATTAGTATGCAGCAGAGCTTTCAAAATGTGGCCAAATAATATACACGTCAATTCGAATGCGTTTTGTACGCAAAGTAGCAATCCGCGGGCTATATAAGGCACTTCGCGATATCTATCCATGTTCTATACCATGCCAATGTAACTATCATATCTTAGCGTTCGCATAGAGCACCTAGAGTTGTGACCTTGAACGCTCCTTCATAAGTAGATAACTACTACACAATAGAGAAGACGTACAAGTGAAAATGGATTTAGTTTTACTGCAATTAGCATGCAGCAGAGCTGCCAAATAGCGCCCAGGCGATATACACGTTAATTCGCTCGCGTTTTGTACGCAAAGTAGCAATCCGTGGGATATATAGGGCACTTCGCGATGTCTATCCATGTTCTATACCATGCCATTGTAACTACCATATCTTAGCGTTCGCATACAGCACATAGAGTTGTGACCTTGAACGCTCCTTCATAAGTAGATAACTCCTACACGATAGAAAAAACGTTCAAGAGAAAACGGTCTAAGTTTTACTGCGATTAGTATGCTGCAGAGCTTTCAGAAAATGCCCAAATAATATACACGTTAATTCGAACGCGTTTTGTACGCAAAGTAGCAATCCGCGGGCAATATAAAGCACTTCGCGATGTCTATCAATGTTCTATACCATGCCAATGTAACTATCATATCTTAGCGTTCGCATAGAGCACCTAGAGTTGTGACCTTGAACGCTAGTTCATAAGTAGATAACTACTACACAATAGAGAAGACGTACAAGTGAAAATGGATTTAGTTTTACTGCAATTAGCATGCAGCAGAGCTGCCAAATAATGCCCAGATAATAAACGCGTTAATTCGAATGCGTTTTGTAAACAAAGCAGCAATCCGTGGGATATTAATGGATATGCCTATCCATTTTCTATACCATGCCATTGTAACTACCATACCTTAGCGTTTGCATACAGCTCCTAGAGTTGTGACATTGAACGCTCCTTTATAAGTAGATAACTCCTACACGATAGAAAAGACGTTCAAGAGAAAACGGTCTAAGTTTTACTGCAATTGGTATGCTGCAGAGCTTTCAGAAAATGCCCAAATAATATACACGTTAATTCGAACGCGTTTTGGACGCAAAGTAGCAATCCGCGGGCTATATAAGGCACTTCACGCTGTCTATCCAAGTTCTATACCATGCCAATGTAACTATCACATCTTAGCGTTCGTATAGAGCTCATAGAGTTGTGACCTTGAACTCTCCTTCATAAGTAGATATCTCCTACACGATATAAAAGACGTATAATAGAAAACGGACTAAGTTTTACTGCAATTAGTATGCAGCAGAGCTTTCAAAATGTGGCCAAATAATATACACGTCAATTCGAATGCGTTTTGTACGCAAAGTAGCAATCCGCGGGCTATATAAGGCACTTCGCGATATCTATCCATGTTCTATACCATGCCAATGTAACTATCATATCTTAGTTAGAGTTGTGACCTTGATCGCTCCTTCATTCGTAGATTACTGCTACACGATAGAAAAGACGTACAAGTGAAAATGGATTTAGTTTTACTGCAATTAGCATACAGCAGAGCTGCCAAATAATGCCCAGATGATATACACGAAAATTCGAATGCGTTTTGTAAACAAAGCAGCAATCCGTGGGCTATTGAGGACACTTCGCGATGCCTATCCATGTGCTATACCATGTCAATGTTACTATCATATCTTAGGGTTCGCATAGAGCACAAAGAGCTGTGACCTTGAACGCTCTTTCATTCGTAGATTACTGCTACAGAATAGAAAAGACGTACAAGTGAAAATGGACTAAGTTTTACTGCAATTAGCATGCAGTAGAGCTGCCAAATAGCGCCCAGGCGATATACACGTTAATTCGATCGCGTTTTGTACGCAAAGTAGCAATCCGTGGGATATATAGGGCACTTCGCGATGTCTATCCATGTTCTATACCATGCCATTGTAACTACCATATCTCAGCGTTCGCATACAGCACATAGAGTTGTGACCTTGAACGCTCCTTCATAAGTAGATATCCGTGTTCACGAGAACACGGTATAAGTTTTACTGCAATTAGAATGCAGCAGAGCTTTCAAAAAGTGCCCAAATAATATACACGTCAATTCCAACGCGTTTTGAACGCAAAGTAGCAATCCGCGGGCTATATAAGGCACTTCGCGATATCTATCCATGTTCTATACCATGCCAATATAACTATCATATCTTAGCGTTGGCATAGAGCATCTAGAGTTTTGACCTTGAACGCTCCTTCATAAGTAGATAACTACTACACAATAGAGAAGACGTACAAGTGAAAATGGATTTAGTTTTACTGCAATTAGCATGCAACAGAGCTGCCAAATAATGCCCAGATAATATACGCGTTAATTCGAATGCGTTTTGTAAACAAAGCAGCAATCCGTGGGCTATTAAGGACACTTCGCGATGCCTATCCATTTTCTATACCATGCCATTGTAACTACCATACCTTAGCGTTTGCATACAGCACCTAGAGTTGTGACCTTGAACGCTCCTTCATAAATAGATAACTCCTACACGATAGAAAAGACGTTCAAGAGAAAACGGTCTAAGTTTTACTGCAATTAGCATGCAGCAGAGCTGCCTAATAATGCCCAGATGATATACACGAAAATTCGAATGCGTTTTGTAAACAAAGCAGCAATCCGTGAGCTATTGAGGACACTTCGCGATGCCTTTCCATGTTCTACACCATGTCAATGTTACTATCATACCTTAGGGTTCGCATAGAGCACAAAGAGCTGTGACCTTGAACGCTCCTTCATTCGTAGATTACTGCTACAGGATAGAAAAGACGTACAAGTCAAAATGGACTAAGTTTTACTGCAATTAGCATGCAGTAGAGCTGCCAAATAGCGCCCAGGCGATATACACGTTAACTCGATCGCGTTTTGTCCGCAAAGTAGCATTCCGTGGGATATATAGGGCACTTCGCGATGTCTATCCATGTTCTATACCATGCCATTGTAACTACCATATCTTAGCGTTCGCATACAGCACATAGAGTTGTGACCTTGAACGCTCCTTCATAAGTAGATATCTCCAACACGATAGAAAAGACGTTCAAGAGAAAACGGTCTGTTTTACTGCAATTAGTATTAAGCAGAGCTTTCAAAAGTGCCCAATTAATATACACGTCAATTCGAACGCGTTTTGAACTCAAAGTAGCAATCCGCGATCTATATAAGGCACTTCGCGATATCTATCCATGTTCTATAGCATGCCAATGTAACTATCATATCTTAGCGTTCGCATAGAGCACCTAGAGTTGTGACCTTGAACGCTCCTTCATAAGTAGATAACTACTACACAATAGAGAAGACGTACAAGTGAAAATGGATTTAGTTTTACTGCAATTAGCATGCAGCAGAGCTGCCAAATAATGCCCAGATAATATACGCGTTAATTCGAATGCGTTTTGTAAACAAAGCAGCAATCCGTGGGCTATTATGGACACTTCGCGATGCCTATCCATTTTCTATACCATGCCATTGCAACTACCATACCTTAGCGTTTGCATACAGCACCTAGAGTTGTGACCTTGAACGCTCCTTCATAAGTAGATAACTCCTACACGATAGAAAAGACGTTCAAGAGAAAACGGTCTAAGTTTTACTGCAATTAGTATGCAGCAGAGCTTTCAGAAAATGCCCAAATAATATTCACGTTAATTCGAACGCGTTTTGTATGCAAAGTAGCAATCCGCGGGCAATATAAGGCACTGCGCGATGTCTATCCATATTCTATACCATGCCAATGTAACTATCATATCTTAGCGTTCGCATACAGCACCTAGAGTTGTGACCTTGAACGCTACTTCATAAGTAGATAACTCCTACACGATAGAAAAACATACAATAGAAAACGGACTTAGTTTTACTGCAATTAGTATGCAGCAGAGCTTTCAAAAAGTGCCCAAATAATATACACGTCAATTCGAACGCGTTTTGTACGCAAAGTAGCAATCCGCGGGCTATATAAGGCACCTTGCGATGGCTATCCATGTTCTATACCATGCCAATGTAACTATCATATCTTAGCGTTCGCATAGAGCACCTAGAGTTGTGACCTTGAACGCTCCTTCATAAGTAGATAACTCCTACACGATAGAAAAAACGTCCAAGAGAAATCGGTCTAAGTTTTACTGCAATTAGTATGCTGCAGAGCTTTCAGAAAATGCCCAAATAATATACACGTTAATTCGAACGCGTTTTGTACGCAATGTAGCAATCCGCGGGCTATATAAGGCACTTCACGTTGTCTATCCATGTTCTATACCATGCCAATGTAACTATCACATCTTAGCGTTCGTATAGAGTTCATAGAGTTGTGACCTTGAACGCTCCTTCATAAGTATATATCTCCTACACGATATAAAAGACAGACAATAGAAAACGGACTTAGCGTACCTTAGCGACTTAGTGTACCTTAGCGTTTGCATACAGCACCTAGAGTTGTGACCTTGAACGCTCCTTCATAAGTAGATAACTCCTACACGATAGAAAAGACGTTCAAGAGAAAACGGTCTAAGTTTTACTGCAATTAATATGCAGCAGAGCTTTCAAAAAGTGCCCAAATAATATACACGTCAATTCGAACGCGTTTTGTACGCTAAGTAGCAATCCGCGGGCTATAGAAGGCACTTCAAGATGTCTATCCATGTTCTATACAATGCCAATGTAACTATCATATCATAGCGTTCGCAAAGAGCACCTATAGTTGTGACCTTGAACGCTCCTTCATAAGTAGATAACTCCTACACGATAGAAAAGACGTTCAAGAGAAAACGGTCTATGTTTTACTGCAATTAGTATGCAGCAGAGCTTTCAAAAAGTGCCCAAATAATATACAAGTTACAAAGCAGCAATCCGCGGGCTATATAAGGCACTTCAAGATGTCTATCCATGTTCTATACAATGCCTATGTAACTATCATATCATAGCGTTCGCAAAGAGCACCTAGAGTTGTGACCTTGAACGCTCCTTCATAAGTAGATATCTCCTACACGATATAAAAGACGTACAATAGAAAACGGACTAAATTTTACTGCAATTAGCATGCAGCCGAGCTTCCTAATAATGCCCAGATGATATACACGAAAATTCGAATGCGTGTTGTAAACAAAGCAGCAATCCGTGGGCTATTGAGGACACTTCGCGGTGCCTATCCATGTTCTACACCATGTCAATGTTACTATCATATCTTAGGGTTCGCATAGAGCACAAAGAGCTGTGACCTCGAACGCTCCTTCATTCGTAGATTATTGCTACACGATAGAAAAGACGTACAAGTGAAAATGGATTTAGTTTTACTGCAATTAGCATGCAGCAGAGCTGCCAAATAATGCCCAGATGATATACACGAAAATTCGATGCGTTTTGGAAACAAAGCAGCAATCCGTGGGCTATTGAGGACACTTCGCGATGCCTATCCATTTTCTATACCATGCCATTTTAACTACCATATCTTAGCGTTCGCATACGGCACCTAGAGTTGTGACCTTGACCCCTCCTTCATAAGTAGATAACTCCTACACGATAGAAAAGACGTTCAAGAGAAAACGGTGTAAGATTTAATGCAATTAATATTCAGCAGAGCTTTCAAAAAGTGCCCAAATAATATACACGTTAATTTGAACGCGTTTTGTACGCAAAGTAGCAATCCGTGGGCTATTGAGGACACTTTGCGATGCCTATCCATGTTCTATACCATGCCATTGTAACTACCATCTCTTAACGTTCTCACACAGCACCTAGAGTTGTGACCTTGAACGCTCCTTCATAAGTAGATAACTCCTACACGATTGAAAAGACGTTCAAGAGAAAACGGTCTAAGTTTTACTGCAATTAGTAAGCAGCAGAGCTTTCAAAAAGTGCCCAAATAATATTCACGTCAATTCGAACGCGTTTTGT
Organism: Tetropium fuscum; assembly: GCA_964058915.1. NCBI lineage: Eukaryota > Metazoa > Arthropoda > Insecta > Coleoptera > Cerambycidae > Tetropium > Tetropium fuscum. The sequence goes on along the minus strand of CAXKVY010018570.1, from coordinate 637,964 downwards.
ACGCAAAGTAGCAATCCGCGGGCTATATAAGGCACTTCGCGATATCTATCCATGTTCTATACCATGCCAATGTAACTATCATATCTTCTCGTTCGCATAGAGCACCTAGAGTTGTGACATTGAACGCTCCTTCATAAGTAGATAACTATTACACAATAGAGAAGACATAAAAGTGAAAATGGATTTAGTTTTACTGCAATTAGCATGCAGCAGAGCTGCCAAATAATGCCCAGATAATAAACGCGTTAATTCGAATACGTTTTGTAAACAAAGCAGCAATCCGTGGGCTATTAAGGACACTTCGCGATGCCTATCCATTTTCTATACCATGCCATTGTAACTACCATACCTTAGCGTTTGCATACAGCATCTAGAGTTGTGACCTTGAACGCTCCTTCATAAGTAGATAGCTCCTACACGATAGAAAAGACGTTCAAGAGAAAACGGTCTAAGTTTTACTGCAATTAGCATGCGGCAGAGCTGCCTAATAATGCCCAGATGATATACACGAAAATTCGAATGCGTTTTGTAAACAAAGCAGCAATCCGTGGGCTATTGAGGACACTTCGCGATGCCTTTCCATGTTTTACACAATGTCAATGTTACTATTATACCTTAGAGTTCGCATAGAGCACAAGGAGCTGTGACCTTGAACGATCCTTCATTCGTAGATTACTGCTACACGATAGAAAAGACGTACAAGTGAAAATGGATTTAGTTTTACTGCAATTAGTATGCAGCAGAGCTTTCAAAAAGTGCCCAAATAATATACACGTTAATTCGAACGCGTTTTTTACGCAAAGTAGCAATCCGCGGGCAATATAAGGCACTTCGCGATGTCTATCCATGTTCTATACCATGCCAAAGTAACTATCATATCTTAGCGTTTGCATACAGCACCTAGAGTTGTGACCTTGAACGCTCCTTCATAAGTAGATAACTCCTACACGATAGAAATGACGTTCAAGAGAAAACGGTCTAAGTTTTACTGCAATTAGTATGCAGCAGAGCTTTCAAAAAGTGCCCAAATAATATACACGTCAATTCAAACGCGTTTTGAACGCAATGTAGCAATCCGCGGGCTATATAAAGCACTTCGCGTTATCTATCCATGTTCTATACCATGCCAATGTAACTATCACATCTTAGCGTTCGTATAGAGCTCATAGAGTTGTGGCCTTGAACGCTCCTTCATAAGTAGATATCTCCTACACGATATAAAAGACGTACAATAGAAAACGGACTGAGTTTTACTGCAATTAGTATGCAGCAGAGCTTTCAAAAAGTGCCCAAATAATATACACGTCAATTCGAACGCGTTTTGTACGCAAAGTAGCAATCCGCGGGCTATATAAGGCACTTCGCGATATCTATCCATGTTCTATACCAAGCCAATGTAACTATCATATCTTAGCGTTCCCATAGAGCACCTAGAGTTGTGACCTTGAACACTCCTTCATAAGTAGATAACTCCTACACGATAGAAAAGACGTTCAAGAGAAAACGGTCTAAGATTTACTGCAATTAATATTCAGCAGAGCTTTCAAGAACTGCCCAAATAATATACACGGTAATTCGAACGCGTTTTGTAATCAAAGCAGCAATCCGTGGGCTATTGAGGACACTTCGCGATGCCTTTCCATGTTCTACACCATGTCAATGTTACTATCATACCTTAGGGTTCGCATAGAGCACAAGGAGCTGTGACCTTGAACGATCCTTCATTCGTAGATTACTGCTACACGATAGAAATGACGTACAAGTGAAAATGGATTTAGTTTTACTGCAATTAGCATGCAGCAGAGCTGCCAAATAATACCCAGATAATATACGCGTTAATTCGAATGCGTTTTGTAATCAAAGCAGCAATCCGTGGGCTATTGAGGACACTTCGCGATGCCTTTCCATGTTCTACACCATGTCAATGTTACTATCATACCTTAGGGTTCGCATAGAGCACAAGGAGCTGTGACCTTGAACGATCCTTCATTCGTAGATTACTGCTACACGATAGAAATGACGTACAAGTGAAAATGGATTTAGTTTTACTGCAATTAGCATGCAGTAGAGCTGCCAAATAATGCCCAGATAATATACACGTTAATTCGAATGCGTTTTTTAAACAAAGCAGCAATCTGTGGGCTATTAAGGACACTTCGCGATGCCTTTCCATGTTCTACACCATGTCAATGTTACTATCATACCTTAGGGTTCGCATAGAGCACAAAGAGCTGTGACCTTGAACGATCCTTCATTCGTAGATTACTGCTACACAATAGAAAACACGTACAAGTGAAAATGGATTTAATTTCACTGCAATTAGCATGCAGCAGAGCTGCCAAATAATGCCCTGATAATATACGGGTTAATTCGAATGCGTTTTGTAAACAAAGCAGCAATCCGTGGGCTATTAAGGACACTTAGCGATGCCTATCCATTTTCTATACCATGCCATTGTAACTACCATTTCTTAGCGTTCGCATACAGCACCTAGAGTTGTGACCTTGAAGGCTCCTTCATAAGTAGATATCTCCTACACGATATAAAAGACGTACAATAGAAAACGGACTAACTTTTATTGCAATTAGGATGCAGCAGAGCTTTCAGAAAATGCCCAAATAATATACACGTCAATTCGAACGCGTTTTGTACGCAAAGTAGCAATCCGCGGGCTATATAAGGCACTTTGCGATGTCTATCCATGTTCTATACCATGCCAATGTAACTATCATATCTTAGCGTTCGCATAGAGCACCTAGAGTTGTGACCCGGAACGCTCCTTCATAAGTAGATAACTCCTACACGATAGAAAAAAACGTTCAAGAGAAAACGGTCTAAGTTTTACTTCAATTAGTATGCAGCAGAGCTTTCAGAAAATGCCCAAATAATATATACGTTAATTCGAACGCGTTTTGTACGCAAAGTAGCAATCCGCGGGCAATATAAGGTACTTCGCGATGTCATCCATGTTCTATACCATGCCAATGTAACTATCATATCTTAGCGTTCGCATACAGCACCTAGAGTTGTGACCTTGAACGCTCCTTCATACGTAGATTACTGCTACACGATAGAAAAGACGTACAAGTGAAAATGGATTTAGTTTTACTGCAATTAGCATGCAGCAGAGCTGCCAAATAATGCCCAGATGATATACACGAAAATTTGAATGCGTTTTGTAAACAAAGCAGCAATCCGTGGGCTATTGAGGACACTTTGCGATGCCTATCCATGTGCTATACCATGTCAATGTTTCTATCATATGTTAGGGTTCGCATAGAGCACAAAGAGCTGTGACGTTAAACGCTCCTTCATTCGTAGATTACTGCTACAGAATAGAAAAGACGTACAAGTGAAAATGAACTAAGTTTTACTGCAATTAGCATGCAGTAGAGCTGCCAAATAGCGCCCAGGCGATATACACGTTAATTCGATCGCGTTTTGTACGCAAAGTAGCAATCCGTGGGATATATAGGGCACTTCGCGATGTCTATCCATGTTCTATACCATGCCATTGTAACTACCATTTCTCAGCGTTCGCATACAGCACATAGAGTTGTGACCTTGAACGCTCCTTCATAAGTAGATATCTCCCACACGATAGAAAAGACGTTCAAGAGAAAACGGTATAAGTTTTACTGCAATTAGCATGCGGCAGAGCTGCCTAATAATGCCCAGATGATATACACGAAATTTTGAATGCGTTTTGTAAACAAAGCAGCAATCCGTGGGCTATTGAGGACACTTCGCGATACCTTTCCATGTTCTACACCATGTCAATGTTACTATCATACCTTAGGGTTTGCATAGAGCCCAAAGAGCTGTGACCTTGAACGATTCTTCATTCGTAGATTACTGCTACACGATAGAAAAGACGTACAAGTGAAAATGGATTTAGTTTTACTGCAATTAGCATGCAGCAGAGCTGCCAAATAATGCCCAGATGATATACACGAAAATTCGAATGCGTTTTGTAAACAAAGCAGCAATCCGTGGGCTATTGAGGACACTTCGCGATGCCTATCCATATGCTATACCATGTCAATGTTACCATCATATCTTAGGGTTCGCATAGAGCACAAAGAGCTGTGACCTTGAACTCTCCTTCATTCGTAGATTACTGCTACAGCATAGAAAAGACGTACAAGTGAAAATGGACTAAGTTTTACTGCAATTAGCATGCAGTAGAGCTGCCAAATAGCGCCCAGGCGATATACACGTTAATTCGATGGCGTTTTGTACGCAAAGTAGCAATCCGTGGGATATATAGGGCACTTCGCGATGTCTATCCATGTTCTATACCATGCCATTGTAACTACCATATCTTAGCGTTCGCATACAGCACCTAGAGTTGTGACCTTGAACGCTCTTTCATAAGTAGATATCTCCTACACGATATAAAAGACGTACAATAGAAAACGGACTAACTTTTATTGCAATTAGTATGCAGCAGAGCTTTCAAAAAGTGCCCAAATAATATATACGTCAATTCGAACGCGTTTTGTACGCAAAGTAGCAATCCGCGGGCTATATAAGGCACTTTGCGATGTCTATCCATGTTGTATACCATGCCAATGTAACTATCATATCTTAGCGTTCGCATAGAGCACCTAGAGTTGTGACCTTGAACGCTCCTTCATAAGTAGATAACTCCTACACGATAGAAAAGACGTTCAAGAGAAAACGGTCTAAGTTTTACTGCAATTAGTATGCAGCAGAGCTTTCAGAAAATGCCCAAATAATATACACGTTAATTCGAACGCGTTTTGTACGCAAAGTAGCAATCCGCGGGCAATATAAGGCACTTCGCGATGTCTATCCATGTTCTATACCATGCCAATGTAACTATCAAATCTTAGCGTTCGCATACAGCACCTAGAGTTGTGACCTTGAACGCTCCTTCATAAGTAGATAACTCCTACACGATAGAAAAGACGTTCAAGAGAAAACGGTCTGTTTTACTGCAATTAGTATGCAGCAGAGCTTTCAAAAAGTGCCCAAATAATATACACGTTAATTCGAACGCGTTTTTTACGCAAAGTAGCAATCCGCGGGCTATATAAGGCACTTCGCGATATCTATCCAAGTTCTATACCATGCCAATGTAACTATCATATCTTAGCGTTCGCATAGAGCACCTAGAGTTGTGACCTTGAAGACTCCTTCATAAGTAGATAACTCCTACACGATAGAAAAGACGTTCAAGAGAAAACGGTCTAAGATTTACTGCAATTAATATTCAGCAGAGCTTTCAAAAAGTGCCCAAATAATATACACGTTAAATCGAACGCGTTTTGTACGCAAAGTAGCAATCCGCGGGCTATATAAGGCACTTCGCGATATCTATCCATGTTCTATACCATGCCAATGTAACTATCATATCTTAGCGTTCGCATAGAGCACCTAGAGTTGTGACCTTGAACGCTCCTTCATTAGTAGATAACCACTACACAATAGAGAAGTCGTACAAGTGAAAATGGATTTAGTTTTACTGCAATTAGCATGCAGCAGAGCTGCCAAATAATGCCCAGATAATATACGCGTTAATTCGAATGCGTTTTGTAATCAAAGCAGCAATCCGTGGGCTATTGAGGACACTTCGCGATGCCTTTCCATGTTCTACACCATGTCAATGTTACTATCATACCTTAGGGTTCGCATAGAGCACAAGGAGCTGTGACCTTGAACGATCCTTCATTCGTAGATTACTGCTACACGATAGAAATGACGTACAAGTAAAAATGGATTTAGTTTTACTGCAATTAGCATGCAGTAGAGCTGCCAAATAATGCCCAGATAATATACACGTTAATTCGAATGCGTTTTTTAAACAAAGCAGCAATCTGTGGGCTATTAAGGACACTTCGCGATGCCTTTCCATGTTCTACACCATGTCAATCTTACTATCATACCTTAGGGTTCGCATAGAGCACAAAGAGCTGTGACCTTGAACGATCCTTCATTCGTAGATTACTGCTACACAATAGAAAACACGTACAAGTGAAAATGGATTTAATTTCACTGCAATTAGCATGCAGCAGAGCTGCCAAATAATGCCCTGATAATATACGGGTTAATTCGAATGCGTTTTGTAAACAAAGCAGCAATCCGTGGGCTATTAAGGACACTTAGCGATGCCTATCCATTTTCTATACCATGCCATTGTAACTACCATTTCTTAGCGTTCGCATACAGCACCTAGAGTTGTGACCTTGAAGGCTCCTTCATAAGTAGATATCTCCTACACGATACAAAAGACGTACAATAGAAAACGGACTAACTTTTATTGCAATTAGTATGCAGCAGAGCTTTCAGAAAATGCCCAAATAATATACACGTCAATTCGAACGCGTTTTGTACGCATAGTAACAATCCGCGGGCTATATAAGGCACTTTGCGATGTCTATCCATGTTCTATACCATGCCAATGTAACTATCATATCTTAGCGTTCGCATAGAGCACCTAGAGTTGTGACCTTGAATGCTCCTTCATAAGTAGATGACTCCTACACGATAAAAAAGACGTTCAAGAGAAAACGGTCTAAGTTTTAATGCAATTAGTATGCAGCAGAGCTTTCAGGAAATGCCCAAATAATATACACGTTAATTCGAACGCGTTTTGTACGCAAAGTAGCAATCCGCGGGCTATATAAGGCACTTCGCGATATCTATCCATGTTCTATACCATGCCAATGTAACTATCATATCTTAGCGTTCGCATAGAGCACCTAGAGTTGTGACCTTGATCGCTCCTTCATTCGTAGATTACTGCTACACGATAGAAAAGACGTACAAGTGAAAATGGATTTAGTTTTACTGCAATTAGCATGCAGCAGAGCTGCCAAATAATGCCCAGATGATATACACGAAAATTCGAATGCGTTTTGTAAACAAAGCAGCAATCCGTGGGCTATTGAGGACACTTCGCGATGCCTATCCATGTGCTATACCATGTCAATGTTACTATCATATCTTAGGGTTCGCATAGAGCACAAAGAGCTGTGACCTTGAACGCTCCTTCATTCGTAGATTACTGCTACAGAATAGAAAAGACGTACAAGTGAAAATGGACTATCATAGAGTTGTGACCTTGAACGCTCCTTCATAAGTAGATCACTCCTACACGATAGAAAAGACGTTCAAGAGAAAACGGTCTAAGTTTTACTGCAATTAGTATGCAGCAGAGCTTTCAAAAATTGCCCAAATAATATACACGTTAATTCGAACGCGTTTTGTACGCAAAGTAGCAATCCGCGGGCTATATAAGGCACTTTGCGATGTCTATCCATGTTCTATACCATGCCAATGTAACTATCATATCTTTGCGTTCGCAGACAGCACCTAAAGTTGTGACCTTGAACGCTCCTTCATAAGTAGATAACTCCTACACGATAGAAAATACGTTCAAGAGAAAACGGTCTGTTTTACTGCAATTAGTATGCAGCAGAGCTTTCAAAAAGTGCCCAAATAATATACACGTTAATTCGAACGCGTTTTTTACGCAAAGTAGCAATCCGCGGGCAATATAAGGCACTTCGCGATGTCTATCCATGTTCTATACCATGCCAATGTAACTATCATATCTTAGCGTTCGCATACAGAACCTAGAGTTGTGACCTTGAACGCTCCTTCATAAGTAGATAACTCCTACACGATATAAAAGACGTACAATAGAAAACGGACTAAGTTTTACTGCAATTAGTATGCAGCAGAGCTTTCAAAAAGTGCCCAAATAACATACACTTCAATTCGAACGCGTTTTGAACGCAAAGTAGCAATCCGCGGGCTATATATGGCACCTCGCGATATCTATCCATGTTCTATACCATGCCAATGTAACTATCATATCTTAGCGTTCGCATAGAACACCTAGAGTTGTGACCTTGAACGCTCCTTCATAAGGAGATAACTCCTACACGATAGAAAAGACGTTCAAGAGAAAATGGATTTAGTTTTACTGCAATTAGCATGCAACAGAGCTGCCAAATAATTCCCAGATGATATACACGAAAATTCGAATGCGTTTTGTAAACAAAGCAGCAATACGTCTATTGAGGACACTTCGCGATGCCTATCCATGTGCTATACCATGTCAATGTTACTATCATATCTTAGGGTTCGCATAGAGCACAAAGAGCTGTGACCTTGAACGCTCCTTCATTCGTAGATTACTGCTACAGGATAGAAAAGAAGTACAAGTGAAAATGGACTAAGTTTTACTGCAATTAGCATGCAGTAGAGCTGCCAAATAGCGCCCAGGCGATATACACGTTAATTCGATCGCGTTTTGTACGCAAAGTAGCAATCCGTGGGATATATAGGGCACTTCGCGATGTCTATCCATGTTCTATACCATGCCATTGTAACTACCATATCTTAGCGTTCGCACACAGCACCTAGAGTTGTGACCTTGAACGCTCCTTCATAAGTAGATAACTACTACACAATAGGGAAGACGTACAAGTGAAAATGGATTTAGTTTTACTGCAATTAGCATGCAGCAGAGCTGCCAAATAATGCCCAAATAATATACTCGTTAATTCGAATGCGTTTTGTAAACAAAGCAGCAATCCGTGGGCTATTAAGGACACTTCGCGATGCCCATCCATTTTCTATACCATGCCATTGTAACTCCCATACCTTAGCGTTTGCATACAGCACCTAGAGTTGTGACCTTGAATGCTCCTTCATAAGTAGATAACTCCTACACGATAGAAAAGACGTTCAAGAGAAAACAGTCTAAGTTTTACTGCAATTAGTATGCAGCAGAGCTTTCAAAAAGTGCCCAAATAATATACACGTTAATTCGAACACGTTTTGTAGGCAAAGTAGCAATCCGCGGGCTATATAAGGCACTTCACGATGTCTATCCAATTTCTATACCATGCCAATGTAACTATCACATCTTAGCGTTCGAATAGAGCTCATAGAGTTGTGACCTTGATTGCTCCTTCATAAGTAGATACCTCCTACACGATATAAAAGACGTACAATAGAAAACGGACTAAGTTTTACTGCAATTAGTATGCAGCAGAGCTTTTAAAAAGTGCCCAAATAATATACACGTCAATTCAAACGCATTTTGTACTCAAAGTAGCAATCCGCGGACTATATAAGGCACTTTGCGATGTCTATCCATGTTCTATACCATGCCAATGTAACTATCATATCTTAGCGTTCTCATAGAGCACCTAGAGTTGTGACCTTGAACACTCCTTCATAACACATAAGTAGATAACATAAGTGTATATCATCTGGGAATTATTTGGCAGCTCTGTTGCATGCTAATTGCAGTAAAACTAAATCCATTTTCTCTTGAACGTCTTTTCTATCGTGTAGGAGTTATCTCCTTATGAAGGAGCGTTCAAGGTCGCAACTCTAGGTGCTCTATGCGAACGCTAAGGTGTGATAGTTACATTGGCATGGTATAGAACTTGGATAGACATCGGGAAGTGCCTTATATAGCCCGCGGATTGCTACTTTGCGTACAAAACGCGTTCGAATTAACGTGTATAGTATTTAGGCATTTTCTGAAAGCTCTGTTGCATACTAATTGCAGTAAAACTTAGACCGTTTTCTCTTGAAGGTCTTTTCTATCGTGTAGGAGTTATCTACTTATGACGGAGCGTTCAAGGTCACAACTCTAGGTGCTGTATGCAAACGCTAAGGTATGGTAGTTACAATGGCATGGTATACAAAATGGATAGGCATCGCGAAGTGTCCTTAATAGCCCACGGATTGCTGCTTTGTTTACAAAACGCATTCGAATTAACGCGTATATTATCTGAGCATTATTTGGCAGCTCTGCTGCATGCTAATTGCAGTAAAACTAAATCCATATTTACTTGAACGTCTTCTCTAACGTGTAGAAGTTATCTACTTATGAAGGAGCGTTCAAGGTCACAACTCTAGGTGTTCTATGCGAACGCTAAGATATTATAGTTACATTGGCATGGTATAGAACATGGATAGATATCGCGAAGTGCCATATATAGCCCACGGATTGCTACTTTGCGTTCAAAACGCGTTCGAATTGAAGTGTATGCTATTTGGGCACTTTTTGAAAGCTCTGCTGCATACTAATTGCAGTAAAACTTAGTCCGTTTTCTATTGTACGTCTTTTATATCGTGTAGGAGAAATCTACTTATGAAGGAGCGTTCAAGGTCACCACTCTATGAGCTCTATACAAACGCTAAGATGTGATAGTTATATTGGCATGGTATAGAACTTGGATAGACAGCGTGAAGTGCCTTATATAGCCCGCGGATTGCTACTTTGCAATCCAAAACGCGTTCGAATTAACGTGTATATTATTTGAGCACTTTTTGAAAGCTCTGCTGCATACTATTTGCAGTAAAACTTAGACCGTTTTCTCCTGAACGTCTTTTCTATCATGTAGGAATTATCTACTTATGAAGGAGCGTTCAAGGTCACAGCTCTAGGTGCTGTATGCGATCGCTAAGATATGATAGTTACATTGGCATGGTATAGAACATGGATAGACATCGCAAAGTTCCGTATATAGCCCGCGGATTGCTACTTTGCGTACAAAACGCGTTCGAATTGACGTGTATATTATTTGGGCACCTTTTGAAAGCTCTGCTGCATACTAATTGCAGTAAAACTAAATCCTTTTTCACTTGAACGTCTTTTCTATCGTGTAGCAGTAATCTACGAATGAAGGATCGTTCAAGGTCACAGCTCTTTGTGCTCTATGCGAACCCTAAGGTATGATAGTAACATTGACATGGTGTAGACCATGGAAAGGCATCGCGAAGAGTTCTTAATAGCCCACGGATTGCTGCTTTGTTTTCAAAACGCATTCGAATTAACGTGTATATTATCTGAGCATTATTAGGCAGCTCTGCTGCATGCTAATTGCAGTAAAACTAAATCCATTTTCACTTGTACGTCTTTTCTATTGTATAGTAGTTATCAACTTATAAAGGAGCGTTCAAGGTCACAACTCTATGTGCTATGCGAACGCTAAGATGTGATAGTTACATTGGCATAATATAGAACTTGGATAGACATCGGGAAGTGCCTTATATAGCCCGCGGATTGCTACTTTGAGGACAAAACGCGATCGAATTAACGTGTATATCGCCTGGGCGCTATTTGGCAGCTCTACTGCATGCTAATTGCAGTAAAACTTAGTCCATTTTCACTTGTATGTCTTTTCTATCCTGTAGCAGTAATCTACGAATGAAGGAGCGTTCAAGGTCACAGCTCTTTGTGCTCTATGCGAACCCTAAGATATGATAGTAACATTGACATGGTATAGCACATGGATAGGCATCGCGAAGTGTCCTCAATAGCCCACGGATTGCTGCTTTGTTTACAAAACGCATTCGAATTTTCGTGTATATCATCTGGGCATTATTTGGCAGCTCTGCTGCATGCTAATTGCAGTAAAACTAAATCCATTTTCTCTTGAACATCTTTTCTATCGTGTAGGAGTTATCTACTTATGAAGGAGCGTTCAAGGTCACAACTCTATGAGCTCTATACGAACGCTAAGATGTGATAGTTACATTGGCATGGTATAGAACTTGGATAGACATCGGGAAGGACCTTATATAGCCCGCGGATTGCTACGTTGCGTAGAAAACGCGTTCGAATTAACGTGTATATTATTTGGGCACTTTTTGAAAGCTCTGCTGCATACTAATTGCAGTAAAACTTAGACCGTTTCCTCTTGAACGTCTTTTCTATCGTGTAGGAGTTATCTACTTATGAAGGAGCGTTCAAGGTCACAACTCTAGGTGCTGTATGCGAACGCTAAAATATGATAGTTACATTGGCATGGTATAGAACATGGATAGACATCGCGAAGTGCCTTATATTGCCCGCGGATTGCTACTTTGCGTACAAAACGCGTTCGAATTAAGGTGTATATTATTTGGGCATTTTCTGAAAGCTCTGCTGCATACTAATTGCAGTAAAACTTAGACCGTTTTCTCTTGAACGTCTTTTCTATCGTGTAGGAGTTATCTACTTATTAAGGTGCTTTCAAGGTCACAACTCTAGGTGCTGTATGCAAACACTAAGATATGGTAGTTACAATGGCATGGTATAAAAAATGGATAGGCATCGCGAAGTGTCCTTAATAGCCCACGGATTGCTGCTTTGTTTACAAAACGCATTCGAATTTACGCGTATATTATCTGGGCATTATTTGGCAGCTCTGTTGCATGCTAATTGCAGTAAAACTAAATCCATTTTCACTTGTACGTCTTCTCTATTGTGTAGTAGTTATCTACTTATGAAGGAGCGTTCAAGGTCAAAACTCTAGATGCTCTATGCGAACGCTAAGATGTGATAGTTATATTGGCATATTATAGAACATGGATAGATATCGCTAAGTGCCTTATATAGCCCGCGGATTGCTACTTTGCGTTCAAAACGCGTTGGAATTGACGTGTATATTATTTGGGCACTTTTTGAAAGCTCTGCTGCATTCTAATTGCAGTAAAACTTATACCGTGTTCTCGTGAACGTCTTTTCTATCGTGTGGGAGATATCTACTTATGAAGGAGCGTTCAAGGTCACAACTCTATGTGCTGTATGCGAACGCTGAGATATGGTAGTTACAATGGCATGGTATAGAACATGGATAGACATCGCGAAGTGCCTTATATATCCCACGGATTGCTACTTTGCGTACAAAACGCGATCGAATTAACGTGTATATCGCCTGGGCGCTATTTGGCAGCTGTACTGCATGCTAATTGCAGTAAAACTTAGTCCATTTTGACTTGTACGTCTTTTCTATCCTGTAGCAGTAATCTACGAATGAAGGAGCGTTCAAGGTCACAGCTCTTTGTGCTCGATGCGAACCCTAAGGTATGATAGTAACATTGACATGGTGTAGAACATGGAAAGGCATCGCGAAGTGTCCTCAATAGCTCACGGATTGCTGCTTTGTTTACAAAACGCATTCGAATTTTCGTGTATATCATCTGGGCATTATTAGGCAGCTCTGCTGCATGCTAATTGCAGTAAAACTTAGACCGTTTTCTCTTGAACGTCTTTTCTATCGTGTAGGAGTTATCTATTTATGAAGGAGCGTTCAAGGTCACAACTCTAGGTGCTCCATGCGAGCGCTAAGATATGATAGTTACATTGGCATGGTATAGAACATGGATAGACATCGCAAAGTGCCTAATATAGCCCGCGGATTGCTACTTTGCTTACAAAACGCGTTCGAATTGACGTGTATATTATTTGGGCACTTTTTGAAAGCTCTGCTGCATACTAATTGCAGTAAAACTAAATCCATTTTCACTTGAACGTCTTTTCTATCGTGTAGCAGTAATCTACGAATGAAGGATCGTTCAAGGTCACAGCTCTTTGTGCTCTATGCGAACCCTAAGGTATGATAGTAACATTGACATGGTGTAGAACATGGAAAGGCATCGCGAAGAGTTCTTAATAGCCAACGGATTGCTGCTTTGTTTACAAAACGCGTTCGAATTAACGTGTATATTATTTGGGCAATTTTTGAATGCTCTGCTGCATACTAATTGCAGTAAAACTTAGACCGTTTTCTCCTGAACGTCTTTTCTATCGTGTAGGAGTTATCTACTTATGAAGGAGCGTTCAAGGTCACAACTCTAGGTGCTGTATGCGAACGCTAAGATATGATAGTTACATTGGCATGGTATAGAACATGGATAGATATCGCGAAGTGTCCTTAATAGTACACGGATTGCTGCTTTGTTTACAAAACGCATTCGAATTAACGCGTATATTATCTGGGTATTATTTGGCAGCTCTGCTGCATGCTAATTGCAGTAAAACTAAATCCATTTTCACTTATACGTCTTCTCTATTGTGTAGTAGTTATCTACTTATGAAGGAGCGTTCAAGGTCACAACTCTAGGTGCTCTATGCGAACGCTAAGATATGATAGTTACATTGGCATGGTATAGAACATGGATAGATATCGCGAAGTGCCTTATATAGCCCGCGGATTGCTACTTTGCGTACAAAACGCGTTCGAATTGACGTGTATATTATTTGGGCACTTTTTGAAAGCTCTGCTGCATACTAATTGCAGTAAAACTTAGACCGTTTTCTCTTGAACGTTTTTTCTATCGTGTAGGAGTAATCTACTTATGAAGGAGCGTCCAAGGTCACAACTCTAGGTGCTCAATGCGAACGCTAAGATATGATAGTTACATTGGCATGGTATAGAACATGGATAGACATCGCAAAGTGCCTTATATAGCCCGCGGATTGCTACTTTGAGTACAAAACGCGTTCGAATTGACGTGTTTATTATTTGGGCACTTTTTGAAAGCTCTGCTGCATACTAATTGCAGTAAAACTTAGACCGTTTTCTCTTGAACGTCTTTTCTATCGTGTAGGAGTTATCTACTTATGAAGGAGCGTTTAAGGTCACAACTCTAGGTGCTGTATGCAACGCATTCGAATTAACGCGTATATTATCTGGGCATTATTTGGCAGCTCTGCTGCATGCTAATTGCAGTAAAACTAAATCCATTTTCACTTGTATATCTTCTCTATTGTGTAGTAGTTATCTACTTATGAACTAGCGTTCAAGGTCACAACTCTAGGTGCTCTATGCGAACGCTAAGATATGATAGTACAATGGCATGGTATAGAACATTGATAGACATCGCGAAGTGCTTTATATTGCCCGCGGATTGCTACTTTGCGTACAAAACGCGTTCGAATTAACGTGTATATTATTTGGGCATTTTCTGAAAGTTCTGCAGCATACTAATTGCAGTAAAACTTAGACCGTTTTCTCTTGAACGTTTTTTCTATCGTGTAGGAGTTATCTACTTATGAAGGAGCGTTCAAGGTCACAACTCTATGAGCTCTATACGAACGCTAAGATGTGATAGTTACATTAGCATGGTATAGAACATGGATAGACATCGTGAAGTGCCTTATATAGCCCGCGGATTGCTACTTTGCGTACAAAACGCGTTCGAATTGACGTGTTTATTATTTGGGCACTCTTTGAAAGCTCTGCTGCATACTAATTGCAGTAAAACTTAGACCGTTTTCTCTTGATCGTCTTTTCTATCGTGTGGGAGATATCTACTTATGAAGGAGCGTTCAAGGTCACTTCTCTATGTGCTGTATGCGACCGCTAAGTTATGGTAGTTACAATGGCATGGTATAGAACATGGATAGACATCGCGAAGGGCCCTATATATCCCACGGATTGCTACTTTGCGTACAAAACGAGATCGAATTAACGTGTATATTATTTGGGCACTTTTTGAAAGCTCTGCTGCATACTAATTGCAGTAAAACTAAATCCATTTTCACTTGTACGTCTTTTCTATCGTGTAGCAGTAATCTACGAATGAAGGACCGTTCAAGGTCACAGCTCTTTGTGCTCTAGGCGAACCCTAAGGTATGATAGTAACATTGACATGATGTAGAACATGGAAAGTCATCGCGAAGTGTCCTTAATAGCCCACGGATTGCTGCTTTGTTTACCAAACTCATTCGAATTAACGTGTATATTATCTGGGCATTATTTGGCAGCTCTGCTGCATGCTAATTGCAGTAAAACTAAATCCATTTTCACTTGTACGTCTTCTCTATTGTGTAGTAGTTATCTACTTATGAAGGAGCGTTCAAGGTCACAACTCTAGGTGCTCTATGCGAACGCTAAGATATGATAGTTACATTGGCATGTTATAGAACATGGAGAGTAATCGCTAAGTGCCTTATATAGCCCGCGGATTGCTACTTTGCGTTCAAAACGCGTTCGAATTGACGTGTATATTATTTGGGCACTTTTTGAAAGCTCTGCTTAATACTAATTGCAGTAAAACTTAGACCGCTTTCTCTTGAACGTCTTTTCTATCGTGTTGGAGATATCTACTTATGAAGGAGCGTTCAAGGTCACAACTCTATGTGCTGTATGCAAACGCTAAGATATGGTAGTTACAATGGCATGGTATAGAACATGGATAGACATCGCGAAGTGCCCTATATATCTCACGGATTGCTACTTTGCGTACAAAACGCGATCGAATTAACGTGTATATCGCCTGGGCGCTATTTGGCAGCTCTACTGCATGCTAATTGCAGTAAAACTTAGTCCATTTTCACTTGTACTTCTTTTCTATCCTGTAGCAGTAATCTACGAATGAAGGAGCGTTCAAAGTCACAGCTCTTTGTGCTCTATGCGAACCCTAAGGTCTGATAGTAACATTGACATGGTGTAGAACATGGAAAGGCATCACGAAGTGTCTTTAATAGCCCACGGATTGCTGCTTCGTTTACAAAACGCATTCGAATTAACGTGTATATTATCTGGGCATTATTTGGCAGCTCTGCTGCATGCTAATTGCAGTAAAACTTAATCCATTTTCACTTGTACGTCTTTTCTATCGTGTAGCAGTTATCTACGAATGAAGGATCGTTCACGGTCACAGCTCTTTGTGTTCTATGCGAACCCTAAGGTGTGATAGTAACATTGACATGCTGTAGAACATGGAAAGGCATCGCGAAGTGTCCTCAATAGCTCACGGATTGCTGCTTTGTTTACAAAACGCATTCGAATTTTCGTGTATATCATCTGGGCATTATTAGGCAGCTCTGCTGCATGCTAATTGCAGTAAAACTTATTCCATTTTCACTTGTACGTCTTTTCTATCGTGTAGCAGTAATCTACGAATGAAGGATCATTCAAGGTCACAGCTCTTTGTGCTCTATGCGAACCCTAGGGTATGATAGTATCATTGACATGGTATAGCATATGGATAGGCATCGCGAAGTGTCCTCAAGAGCCCACGGATTGCTGCTTTGTTTACAAAACGCATTCGAATTTTCGTGTATATCATCTGAGCATAATTTAGCAGCTCTGCTGCATGCTAATTGCAGTAAAACTAAATCCATTTTCACTTGTACGTCTTTTCTATCGTGTAGCAGTAATCTACAAATGAAGGAGCGTTCAAGGTCACAACTCTAGGTGCTGTATGCGAACGCTAAGATATGATAATTACATTGGCATGGTATAGAACATGGATAGACATCGCGAAGTGCTTTATATTGCCCACGGATTGCTACTTTGCGTACAAAACGCGTTCGAATTAACGTGTATATTATTTGGGCACTTTGTGAAAGCTCTGCTGCATTCTAATTGCAGTAAAACTTAGACCGTTTTCTCTTGAACGTCTTTTCTATCGTGTAGGAGATATCTACTTATGAAGGAGCGCTCAAGGTCACAACTCTATAGCTCTATACGAACGCTAAGATGTGATAGTTACGTTGGCATGGTATAGAACATGAGTAGACATCGTGAAGTGCCTTATATAGCCCGCGGATTGCTACTTTGCATACAAAACGCGTTCGAATTAACGTGTATATCGCCTGGGCGCTATTTGGCAGCTCTACTGCATGCTAATTGCAGTAAAACTTAGTCCATTTTCACTTGTAAGTCTTTTCTATCCTGTAGCAGTAATCTACGAATGAAGGAGCGTTCAAGGTCACAGCTCTTTGTGCTCTATGCGAACCCTAAGATATGATAGTAACATTGACATGGTATAGCACATGGATAGGCATCGCGAAGTGTCCTCAATAGCCCACGGATTGCTGCTTTGTTTACAAAACGCATTCGAATTTTCGTGTATGTCATCTGGGAATTATTTGGCAGCTCTGTTGCATGCTAATTGCAGTAAAACTAAATCCATTTTCTCTTGAACGTCTTTTCTATCGTGTAGGAGTTATCTCCTTATGAAGGAGTGTTCAAGGTCACAACTCTAGGTGCTCTATGCGAACGCTAAGATATGATAGTTACATTGGCATGGTATAGAACATGGATAGATATCGCGAAGTGCCTTATATAGTCCGCGGATTGCTACTTTGCGTACAAAACGCGTTCGAATTGACGTGTATATTATTTGGGCACTTTTTGAAAGCTCGGCTGCATACTAATTGCAGTAAAACTTAGTCCGTTTTCTATTGTACGTCTTTTATATCGTGTAGGAGATATCTACTTATGAAGGAGCGTTCAAGGCCACAACTCTATGAGCTCTATACGAACGCTAAGATGTGATAGTTACATTGGCATGGTATAGAACATGGATAGATAACGCGAAGTGCTTTATATAGCACGCGGATTGCTACATTGCGTTCAAAACGCGTTTGAATTGACGTGTATATTATTTGGGCACTTTTTGAAAGCTCTGCTGCATACTAATTGCAGTAAAACTTAGACCGTTTTCTCTTGAACGTCATTTCTATCGTGTAGGAGTTATCTACTTATGAAGGAGCGTTCAAGGTCACAACTCTAGGTGCTGTTTGCGAACGCTAAGATATGATAGTTACTTTGGCATGGTATAGAACATGGATAGACATCGCGAAGTGCCTTATATTGCCCGCGGATTGCTACTTTGCGTAAAAAACGCGTTCGAATTAACGTGTATATTATTTGGGCACTTTTTGAAAGCTCTGCTGCATACTCATTGCAGTAAAACTAAATCCATTTTCACTTGTACGTCTTTTCTATCGTGTAGCAGTAATCTACGAATGAAGGATCGTTCAAGGTCACAGCTCCTTGTGCTCTATGCGAACTCTAAGGTATAATAGTAACATTGACATTGTGTAGAACATGGAAAGGCATCGCGAAGTGTCCTCAATAGCCCACGGATTGCTGCTTTGTTTACAAAACGCATTCGAATTTTCGTGTATATCATCTGGGCATTATTAGGCAGCTCTGCCGCATGCTAATTGCAGTAAAACTTAGACCGTTTTCTCTTGAACGTCTTTTCTATCGTGTAGGAGCTATCTACTTATGAAGGAGCGTTAGAGGTCACAACTCTAGGTGCTGTATGCAAACGCTAAGGTATGGTAGTTACAATGGCATAGTATAGAAAATGGATAGGCATCGCGAAGTGTCCTTAAAAGCCCACGGATTGCTGCTTTGTTTACAAAACGCATTCGAATTAACGCGTATATTATCTGGGCATTATTTGGCAGCTCTGCTGCATGCTAATTGCAGTAAAACTAAATCCATTTTCACTTTTATGACTTCTCTATTGTGTAATAGTTATCTACTTATGAAGGAGCGTTCAATGTCACAACTCTAGGTGCTCTATGCGAACGAGAAGATATGATAGTTACATTGGCATGGTATAGAACATGGATAGATATCGCGAAGTGCCTTATATAGCCCGCGGATTGCTACTTTGCGTACAAAACGCGTTCGAATTGACGTGAATATTATTTGGGCACTTTTTGAAAGCTCTGCTGCTTACTAATTGCAGTAAAACTTAGACCGTTTTCTCTTGAACGTCTTTTCAATCATGTAGGAGTTATCTACTTATGAAGGAGCGTTCAAGGTCACAACTCTAGGTGCTGTGTGAGAACGTTAAGAGATGGTAGTTACAATGGCATGGTATAGAACATGGATAGACATCGTGAAATGCCTTATTTAGCCCGCGGATTGCTACTTTGCGAACAAAACGCGTTCGAATTAACGTGTATATTATTTGGGCAGTTTTTGAAAGCTCTGCTGAATATTAATTGCATTAAATCTTACACCGTTTTCTCTTGAACGTCTTTTCTATCGTGTAGGAGTTATCTACTTATGAAGGAGGGGTCAAGGTCACAACTCTAGGTGACGTATGCGAACGCTAAGATATGGTAGTTAAAATGGCATGGTATAGAAAATGGATAGGCATCGCGAAGTGTCCTCAATAGCCCACGGATTGCTGCTTTGTTTCCAAAACGCATTCGAATTTTCGTGTATATCATCTGGGCATTATTTGGCAGCTCTGCTGCATGCTAATTGCAGTAAAACTAAATCCATTTTCACTTGTACGTCTTTTCTATCGTGTAGCAATAATCTAGGAATGAAGGAGCGTTCGAGGTCACAGCTCTTTGTGCTCTATGCGAACCCTAAGATATGATAGTAACATTGACATGGTGTAGAACATGGATAGGCACCGCGAAGTGTCCTCAATAGCCCACGGATTGCTGCTTTGTTTACAACACGCATTCGAATTTTCGTGTATATCATCTGGGCATTATTAGGCAGCTCGGCTGCATTCTAATTGCAGGAAAATTTAGTCCGTTTTCTATTGTACGTCTTTTATATCGTGTAGGAGATATCTACTTATGAAGGAGCGTTCAAGGTCACAACTCTAGGTGCTCTTTGCGAACGCTATGATATGATAGTTACATAGGCATTGTATAGAACATGGATAGACATCTTGAAGTGCCTTATATAGCCCGCGGATTGCTGCTTTGTAACTTGTATATTATTTGGGCACTTTTTGAAAGCTCTGCTGCATACTAATTGCAGTAAAACTTAGACCGATTTCTCTTGAACGTTTTTTCTATCGTGTAGGAGTTATCTACTTATGAAGGAGCGTTCAAGGTCACAACTCTAGGTGCTCTATGCGAACGCTAAGATATGATAGTTACATTGGCATGGTATAGAATATTTGGATAGCCATCGCAAAGTGCCTTATATAGCCCGCGGATTGCTACTTTGCGTACAAAACGCGTTCGAATTGACGTGTATATTATTTGGGCACTTTTTGAAAGATCTGCTGCATACTAATTGCAGTAAAACTAAGTCCGTTTTCTATTGTACGTTTTTCTATCGTGTAGGA
Organism: Tetropium fuscum; assembly: GCA_964058915.1. Classification (NCBI taxonomy): domain Eukaryota; kingdom Metazoa; phylum Arthropoda; class Insecta; order Coleoptera; family Cerambycidae; genus Tetropium; species Tetropium fuscum. The sequence continues at coordinate 617,348 of CAXKVY010018570.1, read as the reverse complement.
GTTATCTACTTATGAAGGAGCGTTCAAGGTCACAACTCTAGGTGCTGTATGCGAACGCTAAGATATGATAGTTACATTGGCATGGTATAGAATATGGATAGACATCGCGCAGTGCCTTATATTGCCCGCGGATTGCTACTTTGCGTACAAAACGCGTTCGAATTAACGTGAATATTATTTGGGCATTTTCTGAAAGCTCTGCTGCATACTAATTGCAGTAAAACTTAGACCGTTTTCTCTTGAACGTCTTTTCTATCGTGTAGGAGTTATCTACTTATGAAGGAGCGTTCAAGGTCACAACTCTAGGTGCTGTATGCAAACGCTAAGGTATGGTAGTTACAATGGCATGGTATAGAAAATGGATAGGCATCGCGAAGTGTCCATAATAGCCCACGGATTGCTGCTTTGTTTACAAAACGCATTCGAATTAACGCGTATATTATCTGGGCATTATTTGGCAGCTCTGCTGCATGCTAATTGCAGTAAAACTAAATCCATTTTCACTTGTACGTCTTCTCTATTGTGTAGTAGTTATCTACTTATGAAGGAGCGTTCAAGGTCACAACTCAAGGTGCTCTATGCGAACGCTAATATATGATAGTTACATTGGCATGGTATAGAACATGGATAGATATCGCGAAGTGCCTTATATTGCCCGCGGATTGCTACTTTGCGTTGAAAACGCGTTCGAACTGACGTGTATATTATTTGGGCACTTCTTGAAAGCTCTGCTGCATACTAATTGCAGTAAAACTTTTTAGGTGCTGTATGCGAACGCTAAGATATAATAGTTACATTGGCATGGTATAGAACATGGAGAGACATCGCGACGTGCCTTATATTGCCCGCGGATTGCTACATTGCGTACAAAACGCGTTCGAATTAACGTGTATATTATTTGGGCATTTTCTGAAAGCTCTGTAGCATACTAATTGCAGTAAAACTTAAACCGTTTTCTCTTGAACGTCTTTTCTATCGTGTAGGAGTTATCTACTTAAAAAGGAGCGTTCAATGTCACAACTCTAGGTGCTGTATGCAAACTTTAAGGTGTGGTAGTTACAATGGCATGGTATAGAAAATGGATAGGCATCGCAAAGTGTCCTTAATAGCCCACGGATTGCTGCTTTGTTTATAAAACGCATTCGAATTAACGCGTATATTATCTGGGCATTATTTGGCAGCTCTGCTGCATGCTAATTGCAGTAAAACTAAATCCATTTTCACTTGTACGTCTTCTCTATTGTATAGTAGTTATCTACTTATGAAGGAGCGTTCAAGGTCACAACTCTAGGTGCTCTATGCGAACGTGAAGATATGATAGTTACATTGGCATGGTATAGAACATGGATAGATATCGCGAAGTGCCTTATATAGCCCGCGGATTGCTACTTTGCGTACAAATCGCGTTCGAATTAACGTGTATATTATTTGGGCACTTTTTGAAAGCTCTGCTGAATATTAATTGCAGTAAATCTTAGACCGTTTTCTCTTGAACGTCTTTTCTATCGTGTAGGAGTTATCTACTTATGAAGGAGTGTTCAAGGTCACAACTCTAGGTGCTCTATGCGAACGCTAAGATATGATAGTTACATTGGCATGGTATAGAACATGGATAGATATCGCGAAGTGCCTTATATAGCCCGCGGATTGCTACTTTGCGTACAAAACGCGTTCGAATTGCCGTGTATATTATTTGGCCACATTTTGATAGCTCTGCTGCATACTAATTGCAGTAAAACTTAGTCCGTTTTCTATTGTACGTCTTTTATATCGTGTAGGAAATATCTACTTATGAAGGAGCGTTCAAGGTCACAACTCTATGAGCTCTATACAAACGCTAAGGTGTGATAGTTACATTGGCATGGTATAGAACATGGATAGATATCGCGAAGTGCCTTATATAGCACGCGGATAGCTACTTTGCGTACAAGACGCGTTCGAATTGACGTGTATATTATTTGGGCACTTTTTGAAAGCTCTGCTGCATACTAATTGCAGTAAAACTAAATCCATTTTCACTTGAACGTCTTTTCTATCGTGTAGCAGTAATCTACGAATGAAGGATCGTTCAAGGTCACAGCTCTATGTGCTCTATGCGAACCCTAAGGTATGATAGTAACATTGACATGGTGTAGAATGTGGAAAGGCATCGCGAAGTGATCCTAATAGCCCACGGATTGCTGTTTTGTTTACAAAACGCATTCGAATTAACGTGTATATTATCTGGGCATTATTAGGCAGCTCTGCTGCATGCTAATTGCAGTAAAACTAAATCCATTTTCACTTGTACGTCTTTTCTATGGTGTAGTAGTTTTCTACTTATAAAGGAGCGTTCAAGGTCACAATTCTAGGTGCTCTATGCGAACGCTAAGATATGATAGTTACATTGGCATGGTATAGAACATGGATAGACATCGCAAAGTGCCTTATATAGTCCGCGGATTGCTACTTTGCGTACAAAACGCGTTCGAATTGACGTGTATATTATTTGGACACTTTTTGAAAGCTCTGCTGCATACTAATTGCAGTAAAACTTAGACTGTTTTCTCTTGAACGTCTTTTCTATCGTGTAGGAGTTATCTACTTAAGAAGGAGCGTTCAAGGTCACAACTCTAGGTGCTGAATGCAAACGCTAAGGTATGGGAGTTACAATGGCATGGTATAGAAAATGGATAGGCATCGCGAAGTGTCCTTAATAGCCCACGGATTGCTGCTTTGTTTACAAAACGCATTCGAATTAACGCGTATATTATCTGGGCATTATTTGGCAGCTCTGCTGCATACTAATTGCAGTAAAACTTAGACTGTTTTCTCTTGAACGTCTTTTCTATCGTGTAGGAGATATCTACTTATGAATGAGCGTTCAAGGTCACAACTCTATGAGCTCTATACGAACGCTAAGATGTGATAGTTACATTGGCATGGTATAGAACATGGATAGACATCGCGAAGTGCCCTATATATCCCACGGATTGCTACTTTGCGTACAAAACGCGATCGAATTAACGTGTATATCGCCTGGGCGCTATTTGGCAGCTCTACTGCATGCTAATTGCAGTAAAACTTAGTCCATTTTCACTTGTACGTCTTTTCTATCCTGTAGCAGTAATCTACGAATGAAGGAGCGTGCAAGGTCACAGCTCTTTGTGCTCTATGCGAACCCTAAGATATGATAGTAACATTGACATGGTATAGCACATGGATAGGCATCGCGAAGTGTCCTCAATAGCTCACGGATTGCTGCTTTGTTTACAAAACGCATTCGAATTTTCGTGTATATCATCTGGGCATTATTTGGCAGCTCTGCTGCATGCTAATTGCAGTAAAACTAAATCCATTTTCTCTTGAACGTCTTTTCTATCGTGTAGGAGTTATCTACTTATGAAGGAGCGGTCAAGGTCACAACTCTAGGTGCTCTATGCGAACGCTAAGATGTGATAGTTACATTGGCATGGTATAGAACTTGGATAGACATCGCGAAGTGCCTTATATTGCCCGCGGATTGCTACTTTGCGTACAAAACGCGTTCGAATTAACGTGTATATTATTTGGGCATTTTCTGAATGCTCTGCTGCATACTAATTGCAGTAAAACTTAGACCGTTTTCTCTTGAACGTCTTCTCTATCGTGTAGGAGTTATCTACTTATGAAGGAGCGTTCAAGGTCACAACTCTAGGTGCTGTATGCGAACTCTAAGATATGATAGTTACATTGGCATGGTATAGAACATGGATAGACATCGCGAAGTGCCTTATATTGCCCGCGGATTGCTACTTTGCGTACAAAACGCGTTCGAATAAACGTGTATATTATTTGGGCATTTTCTGAAAGCTCTGCTGCATACTAATTGCAGTAAAACTTAGACCGTTTTCTCTTGAACATTTTTTCTATCGTGTAGGAGTAATCTACTTATGAAGGAGCGTCCAAGGTCACAACTCTGTGTGCTCAATGCGAACGCTAAGGTATGATAGTTACATTGGCATGGTATAGAACATGGATAGACATCGCAAAGTGCCTTATATAGCCCGCGGATTGCTACTTTGAGTACAAAACGCGTTCGAATTGACGTGTTTATTATTTGAGCACTTTTTGAAAGCTCTGCTGCATACTAATTGCAGTAAAACTTAGACCGTTTTCTCTTGAACGTTTTTTCTATCATGTAGGAGTTATCTACTTATGAAGGAGCGTTCAAGGTCACAACTCTAGGTGCTCTATGCGAACGCTAAGATATGATATTTATATTGGCATGGTATAGAACATGGATAGACATCGCAAAGTGCCTTATATAGCCCGCGGATTGCTACTTTGCGTACAAAACGCGTTTGAATTGACGTGTATATTATTTGGGCACTTTTTGAAAGCTCTGCTGCATACTAATTGCAGTAAAACATAGTCCGTTTTCTATTGTACGTCTTTTATATCGTGTAGGAGATATCTACTTATGAAGGAGCGTTCAAGGTCACAACTCTATGAGCTCTATACGAACGCTAAGATGTGATAGTTACATTGGCATGGTATAGAACATGGATAGACATCGTGAAGTGCCTTATATAGCCCGCGGATTGCTACTTTGCGTACAAAACGCGTTCGAATTGACGTGTTTATTATTTGGGCACTCTTTGAAAGCTCTGCTGCATACTAATTGCAGTAAAACTTAGACCGTTTTCTCTTGATCGTCTTTTCTATCGTGTGGGAGATATCTACTTATGAAGAAGCGTTCAAGGTCACTACTCTATGTGCTGTATGCGACCTCTAAGATATGGTAGTTACAATGGCATGGTATAGAACATGGATAGACATCGCGAAGGGCCCTATATATCCCACGGATTGCTACTTTGCGTACAAAACGCGATCGAATTAACGTGTATATCGCCTGGCCGCTATTTGGCAGCTCTACTGCATGCTAATTGCAGTAAAACTTAGTCCATTTTCACTTGTACTTCTTTTCTATCCTGTAGCAGTAATCTACGAATGAAGGAGCGTTCAAGGTCACAGCTCTTTGTGCTCTGCGAACACTAAGGTATGATAGTAACATTGACATGGTGTAGAACATGGAAAGGCATCGCGAAGTGTCTTTAATAGCCCACGGATTGCGGCTTTGTTTACAAAACGCATTCGAACTAACGTGTATATTATCTGGGCATTATTTGGCAGCTCTGCTGCATGCTAATTGCAGTAAAACTTAATCCATTTTCACTTGTACGTCTTTTCTATCGTGTAGCAGTTATCTACGAATGAAGGATCGTTCACGGTCACAGCTCTTTGTGTTCTATGCGAACCCTAAGGTGTGATAGTAACATTGACATGCTGTAGAACATGGAAAGGCATCGCGAAGTGTCCTCAATAGCCCACGGATTGCTGCTTTGTTTACAAAACGCATTCGAATTTTCGTGTATATCATCTGGGCATTATTAGGCAGCTCTGCTGCATGCTAATTGCAGTAAAACTTATTCCATTTTCACTTGTACGTCTTTTCTATCGTGTAGCAGTAATCTACGAATGAAGGATCGTTCAAGTTCACAGCTCTTTGTGCTCTATGCGAACCCTAAGGTATGATAGTATCATTGACATGGTATAGCATATGGATAGGCATCGCGAAGTGTCCTCAAGAGCCCACGGATTGCTGCTTTGTTTACAAAACGCATTCGAATTTTCGTGTATATCATCTGAGCATTATTTAGCAGCTCTGCTGCATGCTAATTGCAGTAAAACTAAATCCATTTTCACTTGTACGTCTTTTCTATCGTGTAGCAGTAATCTACGAATGAAGGAGCGTTCAAGGTCACAACTCTAGGTGCTGTATGCGAACTCTAAGATATGATAGTTATATTGGCATGGTATAGAACGTGGATAGACATCGCGAAGTGCTTTATATTGCCCACGGATTGCTACTTTGCGTACAAAACGCGTTCGAATTAACGTGAATATTATTTGCGCACTTTGTGAAAGCTCTGCTGCATACTAATTGCAGTAAAACTTAGACCGTTTTCTCTTGAACGTCTTTTCTATCGTGTAGGAGATATCTACTTATGAAGGAGCGCTCAAGGTCACAACTCTATAGCTCTATACGAACGCTAAGATGTGATAGTTACATTGGCATGGTATCGAACATGGGTAGACATCGTGAAGTGCCTTATATAGCCCGCGGATTGCTACTTTGCACACAAGACGCGTTCGAATTAACGTGTATATCGCCTGGGCGCTATTTGGCAGCTCTACTGCATGCTAATTGCAGTAAAACTTAGTCCATTTTCACTTGTACGTCTTTTCTATCCTGTAGCAGTAATCTACGAATGAAGGAGCGTTCAAGGTCAGCAAGGACAGCTCTTTGTGCTCTATGCGAACCCTAAGGTATGATAGTATCATTGACATGGTATAGCACATGGATAGGCATCGCGAAGTGTCCTCAATAGCCCACGGATTGCTGCTTTGTTTACAAAACGCATTCGAATTTTCGTGCATATCATCTGGGCATTATTTGGCAGCTCTGCAGCATGCTAATTGCAGTAAAACTAAATCCATTTTCTCTTGAACGTCTTTTCTATCGTGTAGGAGTTATCTACTTATGAAGGAGCGTTCAAGGTCACAACTCTAGGTGCTCTATGCGAACGCTAAGATGTGATAGTTACATTGGCATGGTATAGAACTTGGATAGACATCGGGAAGTGCCTTATATAGCCCGCGGATTGCTACTTTGCGTACAAAACGCGTTAGAATTGACGTGTATATTATTTGGGCACTTTTTGAAAGCTCTGCTGCATACTAATTGCAGTAAAACTTAGACCGTTTTCTCTTGAACGTCTTTTCTATCGTGTAGGAGTTATCTACTTATGAAGGAGCGTTCAAGGTCACAACTCTAGGTGCTGCATGCGAACGCTAAAATATGATAGTTACATTGGCATGGTATAGAACATGGATAGACATCGCGAAGTGCCTTATATTGCCCGCGGATTGCTACTTTGCGTACAAAACGCGTTCGAATTAACGTGTATATTATTTGGGCATTTTCTGAAAGCTCTGCAGCATACTAATTGCAGTAAAACTTAGACCGTTTTCTCTTGAACGTCTTTTCTATCGTGTAGGAGTTATCTACTTATGAAGGAGCGTTCAATATCACAACTCTAGGTGCTGTATGCAAACGCTAAGGTATGGTAGTTACAATGGCATGGTATAGAAAATGGATAGGCATCGCGAAGTGTCCTTAATAGCACACGGATTGCTGCTATGTTGGGCACTTTTTGAAAGCTCTGCTGCATACTAATTGCAGTAAAACAGACCGTTTTCTCTTGAACGTCTTTTCTATCGTGTAGGAGTTATCTACTTATGAAGGAGCGTTCAAGGTCACAACTCTAGGTGCTCTATGCGAACGCTAAGATATGATAGTTACATTGGCATGGTATAGAACATGGATAGACATCGCAAAGTGCCTTATATAGCCCGCGGATTGCTACTTTGCGTACAAAACGCGTTCGAATTGACGTATATATTATTTGGGCACTTTTTGAAAGCTCTGCTGCATACTAATTGCAATAAAAGTTAGTCCGTTTTCTATTGTACGTCTTTTATATCGTGTAGGAGATATCTACTTATGAAGGAGCCTTCAAGGTCACAACTCTATGAGCTCTATACGAACGCTAAGATGTGATAGTTATATTGGCATGGTATAGAACATGGATAGACATCGTGAAGTGCCTTATATAGCCCGCGGATTGCTACTTTGCGTACAAAACGCGTTCGAATTAACGTGTATATTATTTGGGCAATTTTTGAAAGCTCTGCTGCATACTAATTGCAGTAAAACTTAGACCGTTTTCTCTTGAACGTCTTTTCTATCGTGTAGGAGTTATCTACTTATGAAGGAGCGTTAAAGGTCACAACTCTAGATGCTGTATGCAAACGCTAAGGTATGGTAGTTACAATGGCATGGTATAGAAAATGGATAGGCATCGCAAAGTGTTCTTAATAGCCCACGGATTGCTGCTTTGTTTACAAAACGCATTCGAATTAACGCGTATATTATCTGGGCATTATTTGGCAGCTCTGCTACATGCTAATTGCAGGAAAACTAAATCCATTTTCACTTGTACGTCTTCTCTATTGTGTAGTAGTTATCTACTTATGAAGGAGCGTTCAAGGTCACAACTCTAGGTGCTGTATGCGAACGCTAAGATATGATAGTTACATTGGCATGGTATAGAACATGGATAGACATCGCGAAGTGCCTTATATTGCCCGCGGATTGCTACTTTGCTTACAAAACGCATTCGAATTGACGTGTATATTATTTGGCCACATTTTGAAAGCTCTGCTGCATACTAATTGCAGTAAAACTTAGTCCGTTTTCTATTGTACGTCTTTTATATCGTGTAGGAGATATCTACTTATGAAGGAGCGTTCAAGGTCACAACTCTATGAGCTCTATACGAACGCTAAAATGTGATAGTTACATTGGCATGGTACAGAACTTGGATAGACAGCGTGAAGTGCCTTATATAGCCCGCGGATTGCTACTTTGCGTCCAAAACGCGTTCGAATTGACGTGTATATTATTTGGGCACTTTTTAAAAGCTCTGCTGCATACTAATTGCAGTAAAACTTAGTCCGTTTTCTATTGTACGTCTTTTATATCGTGTAGGAGGTATCTACTTATGAAGGAGCATTCAAGGTCACAACTCTATGAGCTCTATTCGAACGGTAAGATGTGATAGTTACATTGGCATGGTATAGAACTTGGATAGACATCGTGAAGTGCCTTATATAGCCCGCGGATTGCTACTTTGCCTACAAAACGTGTTCGAATTAACGTGTATATTATTTGGGCACTTTTTGAAAGCTCTGCTGCATACTAATTGCTCTGTACTAATCCATGTGCTATACCATGTCAATGTTACTATCATATCTTAGGGTTCGCATAGAGCACAAAGAGCTGTGACCTTGAACGCTCCTTCATTCGTAGATTACTGCTACAGGATAGAAAAGAAGTACAAGTGAAAATGGACTAAGTTTTACTGCAATTAGCATGCAGTAGAGCTGCCAAATAGCGCCCAGGCGATATACACGTTAATTCGATCGCGTTTTGTACGCAAAGTAGCAATCCGTGGGATATATAGGGCACTTCGCGATGTCTATCCATGTTCTATACCATGCCATTGTAACTACCATATCTTAGCGTTCGCACACAGCACCTAGAGTTGTGACCTTGAACGCTCCTTCATAAGTAGATAACTACTACACAATAGGGAAGACGTACAAGTGAAAATGGATTTAGTTTTACTGCAATTAGCATGCAGCAGAGCTGCCAAATAATGCCCAAATAATATACTCGTTAATTCGAATGCGTTTTGTAAACAAAGCAGCAATCCGTGGGCTATTAAGGACACTTCGCGATGCCCATCCATTTTCTATACCATGCCATTGTAACTCCCATACCTTAGCGTTTGCATACAGCACCTAGAGTTGTGACCTTGAATGCTCCTTCATAAGTAGATAACTCCTACACGATAGAAAAGACGTTCAAGAGAAAACAGTCTAAGTTTTACTGCAATTAGTATGCAGCAGAGCTTTCAAAAAGTGCCCAAATAATATACACGTTAATTCGAACACGTTTTGTAGGCAAAGTAGCAATCCGCGGGCTATATAAGGCACTTCACGATGTCTATCCAATTTCTATACCATGCCAATGTAACTATCACATCTTAGCGTTCGAATAGAGCTCATAGAGTTGTGACCTTGATTGCTCCTTCATAAGTAGATACCTCCTACACGATATAAAAGACGTACAATAGAAAACGGACTAAGTTTTACTGCAATTAGTATGCAGCAGAGCTTTTAAAAAGTGCCCAAATAATATACACGTCAATTCAAACGCATTTTGTACTCAAAGTAGCAATCCGCGGACTATATAAGGCACTTTGCGATGTCTATCCATGTTCTATACCATGCCAATGTAACTATCATATCTTAGCGTTCTCATAGAGCACCTAGAGTTGTGACCTTGAACACTCCTTCATAAGTAGATAACTCCTACACGATAGAAAAGACGTTCAAGAGAAAACGGTCTAAGATTTACTGCAATTAATATTCAGCAGAGTTTTCAGAAAATGCCCAAATAATATACACGTTAATTCGAACGCGTTTTGGACGCAAAGTAGCAATCCGCGGGCTATATAAGGCACTTCACGCTGTCTATCCAAGTTATGTACCATGCCAATGTAACTATCACATTTTAGCGTTCGTATAGAGCTCATAGAGTTGTGACCTTGAACGCTCCTTCATAAGTAGATATCTCCTACACGATATAAAAGACGTACAATAGAAAACGGACTAAGTTTTACTGCAATTAGTATGCAGCAGAGCTTTCAAAATGTGGCCAAATAATATACACGTCAATTCGAAAGCGTTTTGTACGCAACGTAGCAATCCGCGGGCTATATAAGGCACTTCGCGATATCTATCCATGTTCTATACCATGCCAATGTAACTATCATATCTTAGCGTTCGCAAACAGCACCTAGAGTTGTGACCTTGAACACTCCTTCATAAGTAGATAACTCCTACACGATAGAAAAGACATTCAAGAGAAAACGGTCTAAGATTTACTGCAATTAATATTCAGCAGAGCTTTCAAAAAGTGCCCAAATAATATACACGTTAATTCGAACGCGTTTTGTACGTAAAGTAGCAATCCGCGGGCTATATAAGGCACTTCGCGATATCTATCCATGTTCTATACCATGCCAATGTAACTATCATATCTTAACGTTCGCATAGAGCACATAGAGTTGTGACCTTGAACGCTCCTTCATAAGTAGATAACTACTACACAATAGAAAAGACGTTCAAGAGAAAACGGTCTAAGTTTTACTGCAATTAGTATGCAGCAGAGCTTTCAAAAAGTGCCCAAATAATATACACGTCAATTCTAACGCGTTTTGTACGCAAAGTAGCAATCCGCGGGCTATATAAGGCACTTCCCGACGTCTATCCAAGTTCTATACCATGCCAATGTAACTATCACATCTTAGCGTTCGCATAGAGCACCTAGAGTTGTGACCTTGAACGCTCCTTCATAAGTAGATAACTCCTACACGATAGAAAAGACGTTAAAGAGAAAATGGATTTAGTTTTACTGCAATTAGCATGCTGCAGAGCTGCCAAATAATGCCCAGATGATATGCACGAAAATTCGAATGCGTTTTGTAAACAAAGCAGCAATCCGTGGGCTATTGAGGACACTTCGCGATGCCTATCCATGTGCTATACCATGTCAATGTTACTATCATATCTTAGGATTCGCATAGAGCACAAAGAGCTGTGACCTTGAACGCTCCTTCATTCGTAGATTACTGCTACAGGATAGAAAAGACGTACAAGTGAAAATGGACTAAGTTTTACTGCAATTAGCATGCAGTAGAGCTGCCAAATAGCGCCCAGGCGATATACACGTTAATTCGAACGCGTTTTGTGTGCAAAGTAGCAATCCGCGGGCTATATAAGGCACTTCACGATGTCTACCCATGTTCGATACCATGCCAATGTAACTATCACATCTTAGCGTTCGTATAGAGCTATAGAGTTGTGACCTTGAGCGCTCCTTCATAAGTAGATATCTCCTACACGATAGAAAAGACGTTCAAGAGAAAACGGTCTAAGTTTTACTGCAATTAGTATGCAGCAGAGCTTTCACAAAGTGCCCAAATAATATACACGTTAATTCGAACGCGTTTTGTACGCAAAGTAGCAATCCGTGGGCAATATAGAGCACTTCGCGATGTCTATCCATGTTCTATACCATGCCAATGTAATTATCATATCTTAGCGTTCGCATACAGCACCTAGAGTTGTGACCTTGAACGCTCCTTCATTCGTAGATTACTGCTACACGATAGAAAAGACGTACAAGTGAAAATGGAATAAGTTTTACTGCAATTAGCATGCAGCAGAGCTGCCTAATAATGCCCAGATGATATACACGAAAATTCGAATGCGTTTTGTAAACAAAGCAGCAATCCGTGGGCTATTGAGGACACTTCGCGATGCCTTTCCATGTTCTACAGCATGTCAATGTTACTATCACACCTTAGGGTTCGCATAGAACACAAAGAGCTGTGACCGTGAACGATCCTTCATTCGTAGATAACTGCTACACGATAGAAAAGACGTACAAGTGAAAATGGATTAAGTTTTACTGCAATTAGCATGCAGCAGAGCTGCCAAATAATGCCCAGATAATATACACGTTAGTTCGAATGCGTTTTGTAAACAAAGCCGCAATCCGTGGGCTATTAAAGACACTTCGCGATGCCTTTCCATGTTCTACACCATGTCATTGTTACTATCATACCTTAGGGTTCGCATAGAGCACAAAGAGCTGTGACCTTGAACGCTCCTTCATTCGTAGATTACTGCTACAGGATAGAAAAGAAGTACAAGTGAAAATGGACTAAGTTTTACTGCAATTAGCATGCAGTAGAGCTGCCAAATAGCGGCCAGGCGATATACACGTTAATTCGAACGCGTTTTGTACGTAAAGTAGCAATCCGCGGGCTATATAAGGCACTTCGCGATATCTATCCATGTTCTATACCATGCCAATGTAACTATCATATCTTAACGTTCGCATAGAGCACATAGAGTTGTGACCTTGAACGCTCCTTCATAAGTAGATAACTACTACACAATAGAAAAGACGTTCAAGAGAAAACGGTCTAAGTTTTACTGCAATTAGTATGCAGCAGAGCTTTCAAAAAGTGCCCAAATAATATACACGTCAATTCTAACGCGTTTTGTACGCAAAGTAGCAATCCGCGGGCTATATAAGGCACTTCCCGACGTCTATCCAAGTTCTATACCATGCCAATGTAACTATCACATCTTAGCGTTCGCATAGAGCACCTAGAGTTGTGACCTTGAACGCTCCTTCATAAGTAGATAACTCCTACACGATAGAAAAGACGTTAAAGAGAAAATGGATTTAGTTTTACTGCAATTAGCATGCTGCAGAGCTGCCAAATAATGCCCAGATGATATGCACGAAAATTCGAATGCGTTTTGTAAACAAAGCAGCAATCCGTGGGCTATTGAGGACACTTCGCGATGCCTATCCATGTGCTATACCATGTCAATGTTACTATCATATCTTAGGATTCGCATAGAGCACAAAGAGCTGTGACCTTGAACGCTCCTTCATTCGTAGATTACTGCTACAGGATAGAAAAGACGTACAAGTGAAAATGGACTAAGTTTTACTGCAATTAGCATGCAGTAGAGCTGCCAAATAGCGCCCAGGCGATATACACGTTAATTCGAACGCGTTTTGTGTGCAAAGTAGCAATCCGCGGGCTATATAAGGCACTTCACGATGTCTACCCATGTTCGATACCATGCCAATGTAACTATCACATCTTAGCGTTCGTATAGAGCTATAGAGTTGTGACCTTGAGCGCTCCTTCATAAGTAGATATCTCCTACACGATAGAAAAGACGTTCAAGAGAAAACGGTCTAAGTTTTACTGCAATTAGTATGCAGCAGAGCTTTCACAAAGTGCCCAAATAATATACACGTTAATTCGAACGCGTTTTGTACGCAAAGTAGCAATCCGTGGGCAATATAGAGCACTTCGCGATGTCTATCCATGTTCTATACCATGCCAATGTAATTATCATATCTTAGCGTTCGCATACAGCACCTAGAGTTGTGACCTTGAACGCTCCTTCATTCGTAGATTACTGCTACACGATAGAAAAGACGTACAAGTGAAAATGGAATAAGTTTTACTGCAATTAGCATGCAGCAGAGCTGCCTAATAATGCCTAGATGATATACACGAAAATTCGAATGCGTTTTGTAAACAAAGCAGCAATCCGTGGGCTATTGAGGACACTTCGCGATGCCTTTCCATGTTCTACAGCATGTCAATGTTACTATCACACCTTAGGGTTCGCATAGAACACAAAGAGCTGTGACCGTGAACGATCCTTCATTCGTAGATAACTGCTACACGATAGAAAAGACGTACAAGTGAAAATGGATTAAGTTTTACTGCAATTAGCATGCAGCAGAGCTGCCAAATAATGCCCAGATAATATACACGTTAGTTCGAATGCGTTTTGTAAACAAAGCCGCAATCCGTGGGCTATTAAAGACACTTCGCGATGCCTTTCCATGTTCTACACCATGTCATTGTTACTATCATACCTTAGGGTTCGCATAGAGCACAAAGAGCTGTGACCTTGAACGCTCCTTCATTCGTAGATTACTGCTACAGGATAGAAAAGAAGTACAAGTGAAAATGGACTAAGTTTTACTGCAATTAGCATGCAGTAGAGCTGCCAAATAGCGGCCAGGCGATATACACGTTAATTCGATCGCGTTTTGTACGCAAAGTAGCAATCCGTGGGATATATAGGGCCCTTCGCGATGTCTATCCATGTTCTATACCATGCCATTGTAACTACCATATCTTAGCGGTCGCATACAGCACATAGAGTAGTGACCTTGAACGCTCCTTCATAAGTAGATATCTCCCACACGATAGAAAAGACGATCAAGAGAAAACGGTCTAAGTTTTACTGCAATTAGTATGCAGCAGAGCTTTCAAAGAGTGCCCAAATAATAAACACGTCAATTCGAACGCGTTTTGTACGCAAAGTAGCAATCCGCGGGCTATATAAGGCACTTCACGATGTCTATCCATGTTCTATACCATGCCAATGTAACTATCACATCTCAGCGTTCGTATAGAGCTCATAGAGTTGTGACCTTGAACGCTCCTTCATAAGTAGATATCTCCTACACGATATAAAAGACGTACAATAGAAAACGGACTAAGTTTTACTGCAATTAGTATGCAGCAGAGCTCTCAAAAAGTGCCCAAATAATATACACGTCAATTCAAACGCGTTTTGTACGCAAAGTAGCAATCCGCGGGCTATATAAGGCACTTTGCGATGTCTATCCATGTTCTATACCATGCCAAAATAAATATCATATCTTAGCGTTCGCATAGAGCACATAGAGTTGTGACCTTGAACGCTCCTTCATAAGTAGATAACTCCTACACGATAGAAAAAACGTTCAAGAGAAAACGGTCTAAGTTTTACTGCAATTAGTATGCTGCAGAGCTTTCAGAAAATGCCCAAATAATATATACACGTTAATTCGAACGCGTTTTGTACGCAAAGTAGCAATCCGCGGGCAATATAAGGCACTTCGCGATGTCTATCAATGTTCTATACCATGCCAATGAAACTATCATATCTTAGCGTTCGCATAGAGCACCTAGAGTTGTGACCTTGAACGCTCCTTCATAAGTAGATAACTACTACACCATAGAGAAGACGTACAAGTGAAAATGGATTTAGTTTTACTGCAATTAGCATGCAGCAGAGCTGCCAAATAATGCCCAGATAATATACGCGTTAATTCGAATGCGTTTTGTAAACAAAGCAGCAATCCGTGGGCTATTAAGGACACTTCGCGATGCCTATCCATTTTCTATACCATGCCATTGTAACTACCATACCTTAGCGTTTGCATACAGCACCTAGAGTTGTGACCTTGAACGCTCCTTCATAAGTAGATAACTCCTACACGATAGAAAAGACGTTCAAGAGAAAACGGTCTAAGTTTTACTGCAATTAGTATGTAGCAGAGCTTTCAAAAAGTGCCCAAATAATAAACACGTCAATTCGAACTCGTTTTGTACTCAAAGTAGCAATCCGCGGGCTATATAAGGCACTTTGCGATGTCTATCCATGTTCTATACCATGCCAATGTAACTATCACATCTTAGCGTTCGTATGGAGCTCATAGAGTTGTGACCTTGAACTCTCCTTCATAAGTAGATATCTCCTACACGATATAAAAGACGTACAATAAAAAACGGACTAAGTTTTACTGCAATTAGTATGCAGCAGAGCTTTCAAAATGTGGCCAAATAATATACATGTCAATTCGAACGCGTTTTGTACGCAAAGTAGCAATCCGCGGGCTATATAAGGAACTTCGCGATATCTATCCATGTTCTATACCATGCCAATGTAACTATCATATCTTAGCGTTCGCATACAGCACCTAGAGTTGTGACCTTGATCGCTCCTTCATTCGTAGATTACTACTACACGATAGAAAAGACGTACAAGTGAAAATGGATTTAGTTTTACTGCAATTAGCATGCAGCAGAGCTGCCAAATAATGCCCAGATGATATACACGAAAATTCGAATGCGTTTTATAAACAAAGCAGCAATCCGTGGGCTATTGAGGACACTTCGCGATGCCTATCCATGTGCTATACCATGTCAATGTTACTATCATATCTTAGGGTTCGCATAGAGCACAAAGAGCTGTGACCTTGAACGCTCCTTCATTCGTAGATTACTGCTACAGAATAGAAAAGACGTACAAGTGAAAATGGACTAAGTTTTACTGCAATTAGCATGCAGTAGAGCTGCCAAATAGCGCCCAGGCGATATACACGTTAATTCGATCGCGTTTTGTACGCAAAGTAGAGCAATCCGTGGGATATATAGGGCACTTCGCGATGTCTATCCATGTTCTATACCATGCCAATGTATCTATCACATCTTAGCGTTCGTATAGAGCTCATAGAGTTGTGACCTTGAACGCTCCTTCATAAGTAGATAACTCTTACACGATAGAAAAGACGTTCAAGAGAAAACGGTCTAAGTTTTACTGCAATTAGTATGCAGCAGAGCTTTCAAAAAGTGCCCAAATAATATACACGTCAATTCGAACGCGTTTTGTACGCAAAGTAGCAATCCGCGGGCTATATAAGGCACTTCCCGATGTCTATCCAAGTTCTATACCATGCCAATGTATCTATCACATCTTAGCGTTCGTATAGAGCTCATAGAGTTGTGACCTTGAACGCTCCTTCATAAGTAGATAACTCTTACACGATAGAAAAGACGTTCAAGAGAAAACGGTCTAAGTTTTACTGCAATTAGTATGCAGCAGAGCTTTCAAAAAGTGCCCAAATAATATACACGTCAATTCGAACGCGTTTTGTACGCAAAGTAGCAATCCGCGGGCTATATAAGGCACTTCCCGATGTCTATCCAAGTTCTATACCATGCCAATGTAACTATCACATCTTAGCGTTCGCATAGAGCACCTAGAGTTGCGACCTTGAACGCTCCTTCATAAGGAGATAACTCCTACACGATAGAAAAGACGTTCAAGAGAAAATGGATTTAGTTTTACTGCAATTAGCATGCAACAGAGCTGCCAAATAATTCCCAGATGATATACACGAAAATTCGAATGCGTTTTGTAAACAAAGCAGCAATCCGTGGGCTATTGAGGACACTTCGCGATGCCTATCC